>PTEX01000181.1:1436664-1494175 GCA_003342815.1 Eudromia elegans
AGTGTGCACTAGTAAACTATTTGCTACTGCCATACAAAATTTTTTGAGAACAGGGAAACAAAAAGGTATCAAAAATTTTGTTAGAGCTGTGTGGCACTCATAGCATGTGAAAAATTAGCAACTTGATATATTAACATTTTCTAAAGTTTGATTTTGGCAGAGACTGTCTGAAGTGGAAAAGAAAACCAGAAGTAAAACATTAAGATATCTTGATTCCTAGACCTCKTTGAGAATTCCTTGTTATGGAAAAGTTTGCTGCTGCAAAATGAGAAAGAAAACAGGGAATATGAAACTGAATTWAAAAAAAAAGTCTCAGTAACTTCCAATATAATAAATTACAAATAAACAAGATGCTGATGGCCACACTTCCCAAGTGAATAAACTATAYTGCTTTTCAATCATCAGTACTTGTGTATATTACCCTAACTCTTTCTGGAGAAGGAATGACCAGTTGAGTCCAATGTCCTTTGACTATGCCTCATCTCATCAGCRCTTCCTTCTAACCAAATAATCTGCAGGAAAAGTCCTCTGCTTTGCTGGCCATTGGCTGTCTCTGATTTTCYCTCCTACTTTGTCTTTGATCTGCCTTGTATTCAGCTAGGATAAACGGTCATCATACCATTGACTTTGCCCTAAATACTTCTTGCAAAATGAYTGATAAAAGTGCACTGCAAAGTGAATGATAGCAATATATATAGTCACAAAAAAAACCCCAAAATCAACAAACAAAAAACCAACCTAAATCTAAAGGAAAGCTGTGTACTTTTAGACATTTTAAATAATMTTCAAACCTCTTTGCAAATTGCTTTGAGAAAATAAACACAGTTCATCATAAACATATTTCAGTTTGTGAATTCCACAGACAAATGCTACTCTGAAAGTGCTTTTCACACTCTGATGTTAATGGTAACGTGGATTGTATAAAAATTATATTATAATGATCAGACCTGCAGATGTAATACATTTTTAATCTGAAGTATTACAAATAATGTAATAACTCTTAAGAGAAGAGGTGTGTAGGAATGTGTCTGYTAGCTTAGCAGGGAACTGGTTAGAAAGACATGGCATTTTACAAGGCTGTATTTTAATTAGTTAAATATTATGTATACATATTTTTTGCATGTTTGCTCAGGGAAAGAACCTACATGGCTTAGAGTATTCAGAAGCCCTTGAAACTGTGTAGTATAGGTATGCTTACTTAATAGATTTTTGAATCTCTTTTGAATATCTGCCTATCATGCATGCGTACATATTGTAAGACTAGACTTTGGAAGGGGAGAATCTGGAGTGGCAGATGTTAATCCATGCCTTGTTCTGGACTCTTGGCAGATGACCCTTTCATGTGCCTGAGCTATGGATGTGGTCAAGCTGGGGAAAAAACATAGCCTAAATGTCGTGGTTTTGCTGTCCTGACTTCTAGTCGGCATGGCTATTCTCTGCTCACTTACAAAGATCTCCTGTTACAGTATTAAAAATATTCTTTGTACCTCATTGTAAAAACAATTGTACAGAGCTAAATTGCACAGTCTTGACCTAGATCATATGCACTCATATATAGGCAGCGATGAATGCTGATAACCATCCCTATCAGAGAGAGAAAAAAGAAAAAAGAAGGTGGTCAGTCAAAATACTGGTCACTTGCCAAGTATTAAAATGATAGTGCTCTGTGCATTACATTTATTGCTTAGTTCAAATTGATGGACATAATTAGCCAAATATTTTAAGGCATATATCATATAGTAAGAAGAATATGAATTACAACAAGCAGTTGGGAATCAACCTTGTTGTCCTGAATTCTAAAACTTAATCCACAGGGTCTGCAGTATACAGTCTTGAAAGAATAGCAGAATTAACTTAACAATTAGCTTAACAGAATTAACTTACATCAGTGCTTCATAGCACTTTGCAGAAGCACAAGAATGTTAAAATTATCTTTATAGAAGATATATTCTATATACATAGATCTATGTATCCTCTCGCTATATATAGGATAATAAGGATAATATATATAGAATAAGGAAATATATATATCATATATATTTAAAATGTATCCTATATCTAAGTAAATGTACAAAAATTTTTTTCATGCCGTAACACACTTTCTGCAGAATCAGTAAATCAGGATAATGCATCACAAACATTGYCATAAAATCCGTTTCATCATCTCTGCATACAGTTCCTTCAGCTGTCTGAGAGGCAAATTAAGAATAATTTGATGTTTTACCAGTGTTACAGATGAGTAAGGTAAATGATTTGCCAAAGCATTTTCAAGTTCTACTCATAAATTTTTGTGGGCAGTCTTAGTAGCAATCCCATTTTTTTCTGTCTGCTTAAGTACCTGAATATTTACTCTTCAATCCAACTATAATTGTTACAATTCAGAAGGAATTTGTAGCCAGACCCTCACACTTGTTACACCAAGGAGCCTCAGCATCTTCTGCCAAGAGATCCAGTCTTTCAGATAGCYGTGCTTGAGGTCTTTTAAAAATTGTAATCTACCATACATCTTTCTATAAGTGGCCCTCATCACTTCCTAAACACATTGATTCAAGATTTTCCATGAAGACTGGTAAACTGGAAAAAGCACTTTGTGTATATAGTCAGCAGAAGCAGTAGTGCTGTTTTGAAGGGAGAACAGCTGCCCAAGCCTCACTCTGTGTCAAGGCATTTCTGGATTTATTAAGGGGAGATCTTTGATTTTCCAGCCAAACAAGTAAGAATCTATTAGTTTGGGGGATCTCTASAGATTTAAATGAAAGAAAAAAAGGATCAATTTTAAGCTGTCTGAAAATATTTTTACTACAACATCATATTGAATTAATGRTATTGAAGGACAGCAGAGAGATTTTACTAAACTTTCATTTAAAAGSATACATATAAGGCATTATTCCTTTGCTATAATACAAAGATATWTAAATGTGAATGTATAAAACATGACAGGATTTGAATTCTCTCATTATTGGACAATGGGAAGGGTCATCTTGCAATCTGTGAATCGGGAAGCATGTTAAGGATTATACAAGATTTTAATTGTAAGCATGTAAGCATGATTAAATGTAGAGCAGGAAATAATTTCTCTGTAATTTTTATRAGTATTTTACTCTAATTGTGGTCCTGAATATCTCCATTGCCTTCTTATGRTCTTTTGTCTTTTCTTTTCTGAAAGATCTCTGTAGTGTGATATTTGACWAGTTTAAACTCTGATGAAAAAACTCTTCAACTTTCAAGTTCCCTAACAGTGTCTTCCGGTTGGCATTGAGGGTTCCCATTTGGCAGCGTTTAGCTCTAAGCCTACGATCATCTCACAGAACCACAGAATCATAGAATGGTTGAGGTTGAAAGGCACCTCTGGAAATCAACTATTCCAACATCTAGAGCACGTGGCACAGGGTGGCATCCAGGAAGGTTTGGAAGATCTCCAGAGAAGGAGACTCCACAGCCTCTCTGGGCAGCCTGTTCCAGGGCTCTGTCACCTTCACAGGAGAGAAGTCCTTCCTCACATGGACATGGAACTTCCTGTGTTTCAATTTGTGCCTGTTACCCCTTGTCCTATTGCTGGCCACTACTGACAACAGTTTGGCCCCCTCCTCCCTACAATAAATCCTCAGGTACTTGTACATATGTAATTTGAAAATATGTACATATGAATTGATTAGATCCCCTCTCAGCCTTCTTTTCTCTAGGCTAAACAGGCCCAGCTCRTTTAATCTTTCTTCATACRATAGGTGCTTCAGTCCCTTAATCATCTTTCTCAAGAAGAAAATGGGGAGAAGCAAACAGTCAAAACTGAAACAGTAAATGGGAAGGTCTTATGCTGTTCTTTAAATTACATATTAATTCAAATGTGTGTCCAATGCCTAAGCAACTCCATGGGCATGCCCTCTCACTCAAGTATTTAGGAAAAAGAGTTCTTATGACTTTAGCTTGGGAATGATCAAGAACTGTATGTATTAAATACTTGGTGAAAAGATGTATTTCTAGAATATGTTTTAAAACAGGCTCCTTCTATTTCAGTTGCAGATCAGTGTGAAGATGCCTTAGGAGCTTTAACGCGGAATTTCAGTGAAGATGCTGCCGGTCTGCCCAGCATCTGGCATATTCTGAAGCCATGCACACAACCACTTTTTCCATCTCAAGGTGAGCACACTTTAACCACCTCAGTTTTTCCTCTGTGTTTCATCAGCTGAATTTCCCCAATATCCTTTAGGCTGAAATACTGACAGTCTCATTTCCCAACACAATTCTCTGCATCCTCTCCCTTGTAATCTCTACTATATTTCTAACTATTGGTATATTACTGGCCAGCTTAATTTGGAGACTTGACTAACTTCATTCCTTTATTAAATAATTTATTAATAAGCTCAGGAGACTGTTCAGATGACTCAAATGAACTTTATTTGCATAGTGTGAATAATTCAGTACTTCWTACAGAAAGTACAAGCCTTAGGAAATACAAAATAAGTACAATATCTTGTCAAGGCTTCCAACTAGATGTTTCACTGAGTCAAAGGGCACTTCGTGATGGGCTGTTCTGCTGCCAAAATCTATGGTGGGGCTTTCAGATCTCACTTTTCATAGGAGAACTTGTTTCCAGCTACAAAAYCCTAAAATTTTTCTAAAATTATTAAGTCCTCCAGTAATCTCTCAGAAAAGATTTTTCTGTAAGGGCAATAATTGASGTTAACATTATGCATATTTGACTGGAATTTAAGTAAATTTTGAATCATAGGCATGTTTAGGAGAAGCCCATGTGAGAAACCTCACAAGACTATGCAGTTATAATCCAGGACTGCATTGTGTACAGTGTGAACATCGTGGCCCAGATAAAGAGAGTTTAGAGAATAATTTCCATTTTAACAATGATTGCTTACACATTTTTAACCTTATGATAGCTGTGTTGAAAGGACTTTACACAAAGAACACCTTTGCTATAATATGTTTTCTCATTTCAGTGTGTCAGTGGTATCAGCTATATGGATTTGAGCCATAGGGTCAACAAATAAACAAAGATCTTTTAAGGATCTGCCCTGCACAGGAGAAATTCTTATTCGACAGAGATACATTATGTTCTTGATTTTATCATCTCCCTATTTTTACAAAAATAGCTGTATGGCTTTTATCTGTGGAAAGTGCTACTTTTTCTGTGAGAGAGGAAAGATATATAGGAAAGAAGCCTACTATTATATTTAACACTGCAGCTATCCTACGATATTACACTATTTTGTTACATTTAGTGTGATTGCAATATGAAGTTAGCATCAGGACAACTGTGGACACCAGTGGGAAATAAGTATCTACTAATACATGTTTCTTTCTGATTGTGAAAACAAAACATTTATTCTTTCTAGCTTACTTACATGATGAGTGTTTTCATTTTTTGTCTAGGGTTTTTCCTCCTTAAAGTGAGGATGAGAAGGCATACCTGCATACCCTTACCTCTAAGACGACTGATTAGCTCATGTTTTCTCTTCCTACTCTAATATTTTTTTCTATTATTTTTCTGTTATTTTTCATATTTTTATAGATAAAGACTTAGGATCATAAAGCTTATGGCCATGCATAGATCAAATTCTRCAATTTCCATTTTTACAATGGTAAGTTGCTATTAAAAAAAAWGCACAAGGTATTCCAGTTTCCAGGGGTACAGGAACTGGTAGCAAGGCAACATTTCTGTCTCCTTTGCTAGACWCACGTCTCTGTTGCGTTCATCGCCCTGCCGGAGGTTTTCTTTGTGACGCCTGGGAAATGCTGAGCACTAGTGGCCTCATCCGCTTTGTCTCATTCTTGCTCTGTGAGGAAGGCCACAAGTTCACATTTAAAAGAAATCCTCTGAGACTCATGTGTGTGGTAATTTCTATAAAGCAGCTGGAAGTACATTTTTTAATGACAATATCTGATTTTGTTTACAAAGGCCAAGCCCAATTCTATTGCAAATCTCTAGGGGAAAGGCTTTTAAGTTTTATCCAGTTAATGCAAAATATTGAGGCAGTAAAAMCAGCTTGCTTAGTTGTACACTGTGAAAGCAATGATTTATGGTGTCAGTAACTTTAATGATAGCTTTATAGGATTAAATAATTTATTGCTAGGAATTCAAGAAACTAAAACTAAAGACAAAACCAGTAACACTGCTATTTATGTTCCTCTAGAAAAGAGGATACTTGTTCTTTTCTTCTCCTTCTTCATTGTTTCTTACTGTATAACTAATTTTGGTAATTGAAATACATTTTAGTGATGGACTATTGTAATCTGAAGCCCAGCATCTTCTGGGATAATGGGCAAATGAGCAAACTATATTGTTTCTTCAAATCTGGTAAAAACAATTTCTCATTTCATACTCTACAAGATTGCCAAACTGAAGACTTCACCCTGTTCTTTCTTAAAGCAGTGACCAAAGTACAATGTCCAGTACAGGGAGGTCAAAATCTTGACCACAGGCCATTTTGCTGAAAAACAAATATTTAGCATGCTATCATAACCTTATGTATCTAACAAATGCATATTTTCAAGACAAGCTCATTTGAGTATGTCTTACCTTTCTGCACCTATCATCTGGGGCATTATTGTTACTATAAAAATATGTAATATATATAAGGTATATATGTATATAATATCTGTAATGTAATAATTTTGTTCAAWGTTTAATTTTTCTGCAATCTGCGCTACAAGTTTTTACCCTTTATTAGACACTGACGGGAGATGGGAGAAACAGGGGAAATGTCTCTCTCCATTACAGTCCATCTTTGGTACACAGAGAAAACCAATTCTGTTTGGTCTCAGGGAACTTGTAAACTGCATGATGCAGACAAATTTAAGATAAGATGGTTTTTTTAATATTAAGATATGTTTAGCAATGTTAGATGAAATTGTGAATAAAAGCCATGAGACTGATCATTTGCAATCTGCGTAATCAGAAATCAGATATTTGTGTATCCTCCAGTGTGTGCATTTGCAAATTCAAGAAACTTTATTCACTTTATTGTGCTCTGATTATTAGCTGAAAATGTCATATCAGAAATTCATTACTGTTAGGGTTAGTTTAAAACATTCAGTCATCYACTCACAAACTTGAGTTTATCCCAGGACTGGAAAATATTCCCATGCCATTGAATACTGAAGAAGGAGAGGCAAATTATGGTCTAAACAAAGAATGGAGCAGCTATAAAATGAATGTCATTTTTAATGAAAGATCTGTTTAATTTTGATAATGTCTGAAAAGTTAATTCYAATTTCAAAGGACTTTTACTGTGAAATTGATGGTTGATTGTGTGTTACTGCCCATATACTATAAATGTGAGATTCTGAATGCACTATCAGATTTGGACAGTCGTAAAGGAACCAGGCAAAACATGTATACAAAATACAGCTCTAAGTTGTTGGCTCTTTCCCATGGAAAGCCCTTCATAYATGAAGATTATACAAAATTTCGGAGCTGGCAGGAGTTATCAACTGATCTGATATTCCTGCACTTTTTGAAAATATCCRTGATGAATTTGACATTAAATTACTCCATCCAGATCAGATGCAACACGTCAAATAGCAGAGAGAATTTGTAGTACCAGTCTTGAAAGGATGTTACATCTATCCTCTGTCTATATCTGGGCCAAAATTAGAAGATAAATCAATTGTGGCCCCACATCTGAAAGATAAGGTGATTCTGTTGTTGAAAAAAAGGCTTCACATTCAGAAATGAGGATACTTGAAAATGATTTTGTTTACTCAACTACACCAATTATAGATAAAAAAGAAAAAAGGGAAACAAAAGTCAAGCCAGCTAGACCTGGGCAGTGAATCCTCAGTCATGGCACAGAAACCCCACTACGTGCCTTCTTCACATAGTGCCTGGTTAAAGTGGGGAACTCTCACCCACAGGATGCTGCAGATCTTCGCACAAGATTTTCATCAAGCAAAGAGGTAAAATCACGGAACAAAAGTCCAACCAGTGCTATTGACCATACAGTTAATTCTGGCCCATTTCTTCCATATACATTTGGGCAAACTTATCAGGACAACTGTGTGCTTGCCTGATCTGGCATCTGGCATTTTTCATTGCAGTTTGGRGACAGAATTTGGGCTGAGAGGACCTTTTACCATGTTAGATATGATCCTTCTTAYGTTCTTGAGGAATTTCATTATTTGGTACTGAATTAGCACTCTWCTTGCAAAAAATGAACTATTGGTAAATAGTCCCTATATAAAATAGAAACAGAAGAAATGCTACCTGAAGTTTTTGATGGACCGGCCATCCAATAATGAAATAATGTYTGGAGATACTAGCGCACCAAATAGCTTGGCAAATGAGTAAAATGAATTTTTAGGAAAACTGAGTGAGTATTAGAAATCAAGGTAGTCACTCAGGAAACACAAAATAAAGGGACTTTGCTTTTCTTTCTGCACTGAGAAAAAAAAAATGTGAGATTTTGTTTAGCAAGGGATGAGAAAGAAAAGAACAGTTTTACATGACATTTTCAAACCCTGGAAAAGAGAATTTTTGTTAGCCAAAATCTATTAGTTAGTAAAAAAGATTTGGAATCCTTAGCCAATTTACTGTTTCTTATGTAAACCTAGATTGATTGTATGAGAAGTCTGTATGAGTCCTGAGGACATAACYAAAGAATTAATTCCCAAAGGATATAGACAAAATTTTGTGTGATGAAAAAAATAATCATCTCAGGTAATTGTAGGAAGAGTGCCATGTTGGAAAAGAGAAGAAAAATGTGACATATTAATGTGAAAAAATCTAATTTAAATTGGTGGATATTGTTCAAATTATTCCATAATTATTTAGAAGGTAAAATGTAAGTACAGTAAACTAACAGAGAAAAGATGACTAAAAAAAATCTCCAGCAAATTATCTAAAACAATGCTTTTCAGATTGCTGAATTATGTCAGTTAAACAGAAACCAAGATAAATTTCATTAAATTGGAGTGAAAATCATGTTCCCCATGCTTGGAGCTGGTAATTATTAGAAGGTTTTATTGTAGTTAGTGATGGCTATACAAGAAAAGAATGACTCTGATAAAGAAATAATTGAAGAAATTAGTTTCCTGACATCCACAAGAAAGGATTGCTTCCAATAAAGTTAAATATGCAATCAATCAGCTCAAGCAAGGACATTCTCATGGGAAAGATGGAAAGACCGCAGCAGGAGTTATGCTATGGCTAATGACCTAGTTCAAAGTGTAGGTCATGGGATAAATATTTAAACAAACTTTATGAGAGCTCAGCATCCAGTGGTGTGGGAGCAACAGTTCAGCAGAATACAGAGCCATTGGCCAGGACGCTCCTTTGAGACCTTGCAAAGGGTGTGATGGAGCAGGAGGGCAGCAAAGCCATGCCATCCTAAAAGTACTTACTCTTTTTTTTCTTAATTACCCCTTGTGGCATAAATGTAAATCATCAGTAGTGATTTTCAAGGAGATTTTATAGCAGCTGAAAGATCTGGCTGACTAGCTTCAAGTTAATTTTCTTTTAGCAGAGGGATATGTAGATTGATGATTTTTTTTAATACCTTGAAKATATTTTATCTCATCATAAAATAAGCTAAATCAAAATGAAATAAGGATTTTTTGTAGATTTTTTGACACAAAAATTTCAACAGCCAGATCCCTTTAAGAGTTTTGAAAATTTCCCTTGGCACCTAACTCCACAACTTTATTTTTTTTTTCAGAAGAACAGAAAAAAAATGTTTTTTCTTTCCACTCCAAAGAATTTATAGATGAAGTGAGGTTCCTTTGCACAATCACACTCACAAATAATATGGCCCTTGTGGTTCCACACTATGGAGACAGCAGACCTTCAGCTTGACTCTGATGTTTACACCAGGGAAAAACACCACAGGCACAAAAGAAGCCTCCTCTGCACATACACAACCTGACTGGCTCTGGTAGCTCTACCAGGACTCTCTYGCATGTTGCACACATGTTAGAAACAAGGGTAATGTGCATCTCCTGTGGTGCAGTTGAAGACAGATTCCTGAGTTTTCATGACAAATTGAATATTGTGCTATGCCAAGGGCCTCTCCAGCTCTTCATCCAAATCCTTCAGGTTTCTAGCACCATGGTGATTTGGTAGTCTACAAGATCGAGGCAATCTGTGTATGTATATATTTCACATATAACCTTTCCATCCACATTTGACACCATGACTACCTAAGCTATTCACCAACCGACTTTGGTCTGTCACGAGAAAGAGCTGAAAGCAAGAACCTGTATTTCCTAAAGCCAAMGTGAGTCTGAAGCAGGGATGTGGGCTCAGAAGCCATAGAGATTTTCTTGCAGTTATTCTATTCTGTATTTTCCCAGTATCTCACAAAGCTCATGAAAAACACATGTTGTGAGAGGTGCTAGCCTTTGGAAAGACAACTCTCTTCCTTGTGAATTAGCAGCAAACCTGGTGTTAGAATCACTGTGCTGTTCATCAAGAGAAACGTAAAGCTGCCCCGCGCACATGTAAGATGCTGGAGGCAATGTATTATTTTTGTACTAAGTTATTCTCCTCTTAATTACAACAATCCTGCTTCTAGCAGGACAAGAAAAGTGGAAAGCAAAAGCATGATTTCTGCTGCTACCCATGCTTTTACTCAGCAGTAAACTGACAGTAATTCAAGGCAATTTGTATTGAGAACAAGAATAATCARGAAGTAGCAATATGTTCACGGGCTGTTACTACAAAGCAGCTAAGGCCTCTTGTAAATTTCTATTGCACCTTAACCTGCAACTTGTGCTCTCTGTCCCTGCAGCTGCTGTAGGTCGTTGGAAAGTCTGTGTCGCTGCATCATTTGCCTGATATCCTGCTCTGATGAATATTGTGCAAACTGGTTTTGTTCCCTCTGCATCAGATGCCCTTGAAGTTTCTGCTTCAATTAAGCAATTACTGTTATAAGGCCCAAGTTTGTCTGCTTTCCAATGAAGACTGCCATGCTAATAATTTCTGTTGTGCAGAGTACTTTGGGATCTGCCAGGATCCCAAATGACATTAGGTAAAATAAAGTGGTCATGATAACGATGGTGGAATTACTTTTTCCAGACTCTCCATTCTAGGCACCTGGCACCTTTCTTCCTTTCATAATTCTTCTTAGAATATTGACACAAAAACTAAAGATATGACGTAAGACAGACTGACACAATGGCTGAAGCACTGATAGAAGAATTAAAACAAACTGCAAAATGGGTAGCATTTTCTAGTACTGCATATACTTTTGTAGCATTTGTAAATATATTTTTCGGTATGTTAGCCATATACTTGATAATATCTTACATATGTCTGTATACGTATGCATGCATACATATATAAATGCATTGTGATACATGACCAAATTCAGCATCCAAAAGCTCTCTGATGTCTCAGGCTCTGAAAAAAAACTTAGCCCAGATAAACGCTGAGGATAGTCTTAGCTAAACCACCAGATTAATAGATATTTTAGTAAATAGAGTTATTCTTCTTATTGACTAAAGCATTCTGTGGCTTAAAAAACTCTTTCTAWACTATTAAGAGGTTGTGATTTCAATATATCCAGTTAGATGTGAGCATAAAGTTCCTAAAGTTAATCAAAAAGCAATGAGGGCAATTGCCTGGGTGTGCAACAATCAGGCATTCTGGAAAGAGATAACAGCATAGGAAGGGAATTATAACAACTGACTCCTATAATGTTTTTAAATTTGATATRCACAAAGCTTTGATTGTACATGTACATCCTCTTCTTATCAGATCACATTTCACAATAKAATTAGGACAAAGCCTCAGCTGCAATCAGTTTCTGTTTAAACCAWATACATGAAGCAATATCCATGTTCGTCAGCAGGACTCAGCTCCCCTCCTTCTCCCCTCCTCGCTTTCCCATGTCTATGTTTTACTGCAGAGGCTCGTTCCTGATTAATATTTTAAGTATGTGACAAGATCAAACAGTTTTAATATACTACATTTTTAAAGGCCCTCCAGTCTGCAAAGAAGCTCATGCTCTCAGTAGAAACTTTATGCAAACAAAGTTTGTTAGTTTTGAAAGGAAAATATTAAATGTATCAGTGCAGTGTTTGGACCTACAAAATGCGTGCCATTTCTTAAAATCAAGCACTGATTCTATGATGTGAAAAGATATTCTTTGTAGCAGATGATTTCTGGTTGTTGATCCAAATAGTGTTGCAATGATGTCATTTYTCTGAAGACAGGGCAAAGCCCATGCGGAGTCAAAAATATTTAATAGCCGATGGGTTTGGCTCTCCAAACACRTCAGCAAGAAATGTCTGTAAGAGAAAAAGATATCTCTCAACAGCRCAAATAATGTCATGATGCCCAGTATTAACATGGGATTTGGAAAATATAAAAAGTATTATCGAATCTTTATTTTAAAAGCATCATTTTACTTTTTTTGGYCAGATTTAAGTACTATGCTGGGAGATTTTAAATAACAGTGTGTTCTAGCTGAATAGCAATCTTAGTTCCTTTTTGCTAGAAATCTTGGTAGTTCAGGAATCAGTAGTCAGGCCTGAAGGTTTTTGGTAAGGGCAGGAAATTTGGATAAAAGAACTTGAGCTTTGTGATCCAAGGGAAATGCTACTCATAATCAAAAGCATATTTTTAATTCCACAACAAGTTCTAAGTGTACTACATTTCTCACAGGGAAGCCCTATTCTTACTTTATTTGCTCAGATGGTGAAAATCTAATAAAGTCATTGTTTCTTCAGTGTAGCACTATTGTGGAGGACATTCATCAGATTTATAATCTTAACCAAATTGTTTTTATTTATAGTGGAACCATATGACCCACAGGAAAAAAAGTGCATTTCTCACAGAACATTTAACACAGCCATCTGTGCGTTTCTTAAGAAYGAAACCTTCATCCGGGTGTGACTTTTGCTGAGGACATCAATCTGGCTGGTTTGCCTTGGCTTAATTCACTCTCACAATAAAATAGCGCTTGCATTTGGCAGATGAAACAAGGAATAATGAGGCACTTACAGAAATTAGATGACTACATTATAATATAATCAGATTTTAATGAAACAAGTAACATATACCATTCATTCCATTTTGGTTTGTGGGAAACCTCACTGAATTAACACAAGATTTATTTTRTTTGCTGGGAAGACCTGAAGTGATTCTCACATTGAGGTAAAATGTTGTCTTATCTGCGTAAAATTCGTTACGACATTATATACATCCTCTATAAATTAACTCCTATTGGATAATTGAACATCAACARTATTATTTAAAGTGATGAAATGGTATCCTTAATCCATTTTACACTTTTTAATTTCATGCTTGTCTTCTGCAAAATCTTTTTCCATAAATTACAGTTCAATATAATGCAGATGCAGCACAAAGTATAAAACTTAAATATATATTGATTAAAATTGTATCCAGAATCAATGAAACTCGGCTTTCTGTTGAATGCTACCAATCAGTGTAAACTTTGCTTACAAGGTATGTCTTTTACCAGTAGTAAACTTATCAACCCAGATTTGAAATAGGAAAGTCAGTAAGTAATATCTGGGTGAGTAGTTCAATGTTTACAATAGTTATTATGAGCTTAATTGGCAAATTCTAATTGTGCATGATTAAGTTTATTATACCCACAAGAGRTGCTATGTCCACATGCTCCTTCCTGAACAGAAATATAACAAAGAAGATAAATTTAAAAAAATTATACCATCTTCTACATTTTTATATCTATTTATATTTAATAACTAAATCTATAGCTAATTTTTAATAGCTTTTAGTTTSTGATTTTTTCGCAGGACTTCAGGAACTCTACATAGATCTAACATTTAAAGACTAGCTATTACAGACTCCTTTCTATGAAATAGAGCTGCAGACATATATAGGCAGACCAGATCTTACGCGTGTCTTTTGGAGGTGCCCATTTCCCTTTAAAACGGCAGAGTCCTTACCTCAGGTGCCACAGAAAAAATGTATTGTAAATGGGATGAAAATAGTCCTTATGTGTCTGTAATTGAAATTTATTTCCCATTTCTTGTATACAATAAACTCCAGAGAGGTAGGAGAAGAAAAAAAGATTCATAAAGCTGTACAGAAACAAGCATTTGTATCACAGAGCTAGAGGACTGTCCACAATCTAAATGGTTAAATTGGTTTTTGAGCTGAGCAAAATGAAGAAAAGAATTTTTGGAAGCTGCAAAACTCACTCATCCTTAATGTTTGATACTCTGTCTTATCTTTAGAGTCCTCTACTCTTGTTTTACTTGCTATCATGCATCAGCAGTCTAAGGATCCATGTCTCCTTGCTTATCTGGTGGTTATTTTTGTTGCGCTCTTTACATGAACTGACACTGACTCTATGCTGTTCATATCTTTTWTTTCCTCAAAGAAAATGATCTAATTAGTGCTTCCTATTCCACCAAACTTTAGCTAAACTGCTATCTTTGTCCTTTTAGTAATCTTTCCCAGAGGAGCTGTCCATTTGCAGCTTGGATGGGATGAAAATWTAATTTTAGAGAGACAGTGTTTCCCTCATATTTCTCATTTTTGTACACTCTGGCAGAGTTATGTAGGAAGATTCTCCATTTGGGGCTTCTTACTTTATAARTAACTTCAAGCCAATACTTTCAATAAAATTTTAAGCTAGCTACTGAGTCAAGAAATGCAGTTAGCAATGATAAATTTTTTTAAAAAAAAGGATAGTTTGGATAAGCATGCAGAAGAGTGTAAGCCTTCTTAAACTATTTGCAACAAAGTTGTTTGAAAAGAATTTGGAAAAGTTGTAAGCACACTTGCCAGGGTATTAGCAGTCAGACTATGTAGTGTGTAAGTACCAGCAGACAGTGAAAATAATAGCAAAACAGAGCAAGCAAGCAACCAAAATAAAAAGTAGTTGTTTTCTGGTCCTTTAGTCTATCATAGAAGGAAGTAATTAGAGTCAAAGGCTGGAAATTAAAGACCTGGAAATCTACAACAGAAACAGGACACAAAATTTACAGTAAAAAAATCAAAATCTATAAGGAAAAAATGGTTTCATCATTGACATCAGTAACAGTAACTGAGCAGTTGTCCAGTAATGCCAAACTACTACATACTACTTGTCTTATCTTGCCCATCACACTTCCCTTTGCTAAGCAGGACTACAGAGTACATACAGAGCACAGGAAAACAATAGCGAGCAAATATTCAGATGTCTTTCTTTAAATTTGGMAGATTTTTACCAAGTTTGTATTGATTAAATTTTTTAAATTTGTTAATTTAATTTTAATTACATCAGTTCATCCATTTTAATAGGAAATGAATCTCAACAATTTTTTTTTCTTCATTTCTAACAGGTCAGAATGATGATTTTCCTCCTTTATATAAAGAGTTCTCTCACTTTTCAGTCTGACAACAAGTATTTCCCAAATCAACATTTCACTTTKAAACACTCCCTCCTGTTTCCATTATTCTGTCCACTAAGCCTTGTGTAATTGCATTGAATTTTGCCTGCCAATTATAAATGTAAACTGACAAACCTAAATTATGTGACTGTTATTAACTGGATTAACTGGATTATTAAGTCCAGTTGTGAAACAAGTCCTATCAGTAATAATCACCATAAATTTCAACATTTTTTGGCAGTCTTCAGATCATTCTTTTGTTCAAAGTTGTTTTTGAAGGTTCACTTTATACCAATAAAGGAGAGAGGCCACAGAAAGGAAATAAAAGAATAGGAAGATCTATAGAAAAGCATATTCAGAAGTGTTCAATTTAATGCCTTCCTTTCTGCCCAATTTTCACATCGGCAGAATAGGAAAAGTCATTCTGTGCTGATTTATTTTTCGGCAAAACAGAAGCAACATTGCAACACCAGGTTTGTCCAAGGGAATACAGTACAGAATATACGGCACGAGTGAGTATTTTATGTGAGAGAAAACATCAGCAAAGTAAGGAAATGGGAAGAGTAATCCGAAGAGCGCATAAATTAGATCAGGCTCCAGACACTAGTGGCAACTTCCAGGCTCCTCTTAGATATGCTAGCTGCTCTTGAAGCTCAAGTCAAGGGAGCATTTGCAGAACTGCATGAGCAGGAGCAGACGAGAGAGGAAGGAAAAAATATGTTGTGAAGTCAGCACAGTCTGGTGCTGCAGGAACCTTCTTAGCTGTGACGAAAGAGAACAGTAATAATGCCAGTATCCCACGTGTCAAACACACCACAAGTTAGCTCAGTACATTTTGCCGCTGTTTACTTTGGTTGGGGTTTGGAGACAAGCTGTGTATGCTACTCATCTTACAGCTGCCAGCAAAGTAGAGTCTGAGAAGGTGAATAGCTTCATTCATCTCCTCCTCTGTACTTAGCTTTTACCAGCAGGGACAGCCCCTGCAGCTGTGAGGCAAGCTATGAGACTGCATAGAATGTGAACAGGTTGTGACAGCGACTGTACAAACGCAAGGTATTGCTGCCATGCATGACTGAGAGATAATAAGTGACTGAGAGATAATAAGTGTGAAGCTGAACAGTCAGCCTTACCGAGCAAAACGCATACGGTAACTACATTTTGACAAGTGGCACAAAACCACGGCTGAAACAACACAACAGCAGCAAGGTGATGATTCTGGTTGACACCTCGGGGGATGAAAGTACCCAAGCGTGTGCACAGCCTCCTCTAAAGATTGCCACGGGATCAGCTTCCTCAGCCTTAGTCAGGTTCCCAGCGTKAGTGGCTGTCGAAGGAGACAGCTAGGACTGAAAAGTCATGCTTTTTGTACAAGTATTGGAATAGACACAAACTGAACACGAGGTTGGCTCTGGAAAGTCAGGCCATGGAATTGAACGAGTTGGGGCAGCAGCTGGTCAATGCAAGGGTCCACATATGATAAGGACAGTGGTATTGCACTTTTTGCCAATATAATCCACGGGAGGACATCTCCATGAGGCTATAAAGATGCCCTAAACTTCCTTGTGWTCCATCTTCTCAGGAAGTGCCTTCTCTGACAGGCTAAATGACACGTTTCTAGGACAACCACGTGACACTTTAGCYGTGCTCTTTTTAAGGCATGGCACAWCCTGGRGTTGCTCCRTTGGCAGTTCTGTTAACACAGCAGTTCACAGCCTGCTCTCTCGTAGAAATGCGTTCTGTAGTGCCTTTCACAAATGAGATCCACAGAGCATCACTGAAAAGTTAATGTCATGTTAAGAATATCGGTCTGTGATTTGTCAATGTCTCTGTGTTTGTGTTAACTATCAACTTGCATTATAGACATGGCACAGATCAGAATGAAGAAATGAGACCTGACCAGACCCAGTCAGTGAGTTATACATATTGAACATATATTCTGTGCTTCTATATGTCAAGCGACTCAGAGAAAGGTAAAATAGTTACAGAACAGAAAGCGTTTTTAATTGACTCATTAGTTAAAAAGTAGTTTATGCCATGAAAATTGGTAATTCAGATGCCTTTCAACATCTTGCATTTCAATATGTTTTTATGAGTCCTAAAGTTCTTATTACGAATTAAAGATATCTGACCGTTTTTATGACTGCAGTACCTTTTGGTCATGTTATCCCTTAAAGGAATGAGTTTCTTATTCAAATTTTGTGTTAAATAGTCCCATTTTTTCACCTTTGTTCTTCACACGAGACAAGTTCCCAGCTTCTGTTCATTTTAACTGTTATCTTTGAGCCCCATCTATTTCTCTATTACCCTTTCTGGGCTAAGGTGACCTCTCAAGTTCTGGTGGAGGGCATGTCATTGCTTTTATATGATGGCATTAAAATATTTTAAGTATTGTTCTCCACGATCACACTGTCTGTTTTGTTGACTGTCACTGCTAATGGGCAGAGGCCTTCAAGGCTCTTCACATTAAAATGTACATTTAATTTCCAGATCCCGGTATATATCTGCTACAAAGTTACCAAAACCTTTATCAAAACAGTGTTCTATTACTCTCCATATACTTTATGGTGCAATGCATTCCTCAGAGATATTTTCTTCCCAGTCTAAGTGTTTCTGATCTACCTCTCAGCAACCTCTAACATGACCTGCACGTGTTCTAAATCCCTTTTTATTATCCCTGCCTTTTTGATCCCTGATTTAACTAAATGTTTAACTACTCCATTTCTTAAAATAAATCCAAAGTGTTTAATTWATGTCTAATGCTATTCTTTTTAGTTCTTTGGCTTAATTTTCCAACTCTCCTGCTTAAGAGGAAAAACTCTTTCTTCTTCCCCTGCCTATTGCTTACCCTCTTCAAATAATTGTTTTTCTTACACGATCCACTTTTTTTACTTGCTGCAGTGCCTCCTTTCTGTAATCCATCAAATCTTTCTACTGTTCACACTCCTTAATTACCATGACTGCTTTGTGTTTACCTTTGCTGCCATTCTCTTTACATCTTTATTTTAACTGCATTAGTTTCTGCCACTACTGGATATTAAGATTTAGTAAAGCTCTGTGGGAGGAAAGAGTAAGAATTTGTATTTTACAGTGAGGTGAATTTCCTGGATTTTGGTGCAGCAAACTGATAAATATTGCCATTCTGGAGATATAACATGTTGACAGGTACTTACATTATATGGCAGATAAACAAGTATGATACCAGCTCTCCACTCTTCTGGCTGCCCTATTGATCTTGTTTATCAGCACTACTATAAAATACCTCGTTATTTAATATGTTATCTCCTCCAATTAGGGAATCATGTCAGTTTCAGCTTGTATGTTATCTGTCTCTGAACTTGCAGTATTTGAATTCAATATTGGAAAATTGCCTACAGTGATTGAACAAGACAGTTGGACTTATTCTCTATTTCAAAATCTTAGGGAGAGTATTTTTTTAAAAAATTCCTTTCTCCTAGAGGTAACTTCTGGCCTTGTGGAAATTCTGCAACTGTTATCATTGCCCCTGCAAGAAAGCAAAGGAAACTTTTTCTAACATTAAGTATAATTAAATCCTTTTTTTCCTCCCTAATCCAGAAGAACGTCTCTTTCTTATTAATTTCTCATATTAATGAACCTCATTATTTCAGGGAGGGAAATATATTCATATTTTGAATATCATTCTCAGGAATAATTGAATATTCTCAGGAATATGATTTCTGTAACAATTAGAACTAACCTGTAATCAAATAAAGGAACAAGACTCTCTCCCATTAAACTGCATGTTTAACAGCACTGAACTTCAGGCTTATGTGTCTCAAATACAAAAGGCTATGTTTTGTCTATACCATAATATTGCTCATGTAAAAAGGCACTGCTATTTGCAATCAGTAAATATGAAACTTGCTGATGATCTGAAAATAAACTGATTTTTTTCCTAATAACAACTCCAGTTCACATTTTTTCCTCCAAATACATAAAAGTCATGAGTTCTGCATCCTGTTTATGTTCATGATGTGATTGTATGATCTAAAGCTAAGTTGTCTCTTTGCTTCAATTTATTCCTCACAAAAAGCCAATTAATTTGGCATAATGAGGAGACTATACACTAGATAAGTGTATTAAATGGGTGCCTATAACAGATGTTATGCTAGTGCAGAATCTTTGTGTTTGCTAAAGAAGTTCCTATGTATTATAAAGCAAGGACTTGACTCTTGTGTGGCCAAGATGCTACTCAAAGTGTTGCTTGTCTAGTCAAAAAGCACCTTGTGGGCACAGAGCACAGCTATTGTGCTCAAAGACCCTATTCCCAATGGGGGCTGATCCCAATGCTGATTAAGTCCTGTCCCCTCTGGGCACCACCTTCCCCTTGCTCCTGGGGGTATTTTTGCTCTATTCCATAATGTCTTTTTTTTTTTTTTCCCTCAATCCTGACAAGGAATTCTGAAGAAATCCAGAACGGCTCCCAGTGCTTGCCTGAGCAGGCACGAGATCAAATTGAGCTCCTGACTTCTCTTGGAACATTCCCCTTTTCCATGCAAGACACAATATCCATTACAGTAATATCCTTTTCTCCCTCTTGATTTTTAATGCAAAATTTAAAGGGAAAATAACCATGTAACAGTTCATTTTGCCCATGAATAGTTTTTCATTGAGCAGAGATGAAGCTTAGCCATTTTCATTAGTTCATTTCATTAAGGAATTTCATTGCAATTAGAACAACTTCTACTTCAAATAAAGTTCGAATTTACTGTGCAGTGTGAAAGTTTAGTAGGATGTGACACTACTACACTTACGTATTTTTTTGTCATAATATTTAATTCCACATTAAAAATATAATATGTTTGACAGGCACAAAATAAACTCCAGAGAATAAGCATGCTAGGTTGCTTTGCTTGTCTTAGATGAGTGTAAACAATGGCCCCAAAATATTTGCTTCGTCTTGGAGGGAGACAAGGAAGGGTGCTCCAGTGTCCCACATCACTGTAGAAAGATTTTTCTGGTGGGCATGAAGAGGTGCACTCAGGCTGCCTCCTATTGCTATCCGGGCATCCGGATACTTGAGGGTTTAAATCACCCTCTGGCACTTCCAGTTCTTCTCTGTGAGCCTAAGGCTATGTGTATGCTGTTAAATAAAACAGGGCCAGGGACCATTTTTGTGCCCTGAGGCCAAGGAGCACTGCCTGGCTGCTGTCCAATCTGTCTAGTGCTTGGCCATGGGTCTCCTCTAGGCTCCGTGTGGTGGACATCTGGACCCAACACACAATTATTTGTTTTCATGTATATTTTTCAGTTCAAATAATATAAAAAGCTACAATAATAAAAGTAATATATAAGCTACAGTATATAAGCATACGGCTATGTTGTAGCTCATTAGAACAGTATTTAAATGTCACAAAATTAAGGACATGTGTTGCATAACTTGACCTGTAATGTGAAGGTGCAAAAGGAGTTTTGAGGATGTAGAAGCTGCTGGAATAGTTTGGAAACCTATGCAAGGTGGAGGGTGCTAATTTGTTTCAGTCTTACATTAACATGGGGAATGGCCCTGATTGATAGGCTCTACCCCTCCCAGCTATTACCTGGAGGAGAGTCTGGTTAGATCCCAAACCTTGCCAAGGAGCAGGCTAAGCGCTCAGCACAGTGGATAACAAGAAGCACAGTGCTTGCTTCAAGGTCCTATTTTACCTCTCAAACAGAAAGAGAGTGCAACATGGATTTCAGTCCTCTTCCCTAAAAAGCCCTTTCTTCCTTTATACAGAAACAGCCATCAGGGTACAGTAATGGTGCTATAAAACTGCTCAAGCAGCAGAGAAAGTCTTGTATACAAAAGGGAAAAGATCTATTGATCTATGTCCATAGTAGGGGCACTGTACCGCTTTAACTGCTTCATCCGTATGTTTCAAGTGACATAAGAGTGTCCCTACTAAGGCCTGCAGCTGATAGCTTCCTAACTTTAATGGCAAAAAAAAGGTCAAATGCTTCCTAGATATCGGTGAGAACAACTTTTCTAGCGTTGAACGTACCTGTTGCTTGCCCAGTAGCTGCACACACAAAGTAATGAACCACTTTCACCCGGCCCGGGGAATACTGCATGTTTTTGGGGTTGTTATGCCCTTCCACAGACTCTGGTCTGCGTATGCTGGCTTTAGGTCCATCATTCTGCCCTCCTGTGGATAAAGGTTCTGTGCAGTTCTGATATCCATCCTCCTTGCCGATATAAGGATCTCCCGATAAAGAAAATTAGGGGGTTATCTTTGTTAAAGGGGTTATTTAACAAAATATTTGGCAATACCAAATGTAGGTCTCAGTTTGTCACGGAAAGGAGCCTCTATCATAGGCCCGTGAACCTTTTCTCCTGGAAACTGGGGCCTTTTTGGGCTTGTTTTCACCTTTGTAATTAGCAATAAAATCTAGCAAACAGCACTCTGTCCTGTTTTCCTTTATGTGCATAGCAAAGGTCAAAACAGAGAACTGGCATGTGTATATTGCCAGTGGAGACCCTCCGCCACAACTTTTAAAAGAAGATTTTAATGGTTAACATTAATGTATTATGCTCTATTAAGCAACTGTAAATAGAGTGTGATAAGGTTTTTTTGGTGTAAAAATTCATAAAAGAACATGTGGGTTTTAAAAATATTTTCTGCCCTCAGAGGAAATTCTCTGAGAGGATTCAGTCTGTTACAGTCTCTTCACAGTCAGCGACTAGAAGCTACCGTTGGCTTTAACAAATTCTAAGGTACATATGTTATGCAAACACTCTCTCAGAAATAAGATTTAACACTTTTCTCCTTTGTCAACAAAAAGTGGTGGATGCCTGAAAGAAGTCAGAGCTCTAACCAAGTTTTATCCTGTCAAAAACAGGGTCACACCAGATATAAAATGACAATTTTTTTTTTATTAAAAAAWTGCCTTTTCTCTGAGACCACTGGGTGCTTCACGAAGCAGCAGGAGCTTCAAGGGAGAATGACAGGTGCTTTGATTTGAACAGGAAAAACGAAAGGTCTTAATGACTTCAGACACTATAGGGTYCTTACCTTATAAATACGTCTGATTCATATTCATTACTTTCAGCAGGGCTGAATAATTTCCAGAAAAATGATAGCCAAAAAAAAGAAAAAAAAAAGAAACTTCTATTTATTTTGACTGTTGAGTAGCTTCACTTCTCTTGAAATTGTTTTTGTACGAGTGGAACAACTTTCTGGGAGACTTGTGGCAATGTGGGTTTGGCTCTCCAAACCATCCACTGATATTAATGCTCTGCACATGGACTTTATTTCTATTGATAGGAAACTTTACGCCATTCAGAATTTTGTGTCTGATAGAATTGCATTTAGTCTCACATCTCTGATCAGGAAATCCTYATATCATTCCTTCTCCCTAAATCCAATTCCTTTTTTCCTTTTTTTTTTTTCATTGAAGCGCAAAGTCTTGGAAATGTTGCTTTCCAAAACATCCAGAATTTAGGGATGCTGACTTGGTTTTAAATCACTATATTTAATTTCATTGTGTGAGCTGATTTTAAATCATTGTATTTATTTTCTGTGTGAATGCTTGCTAAGCAATTCCTGTCTGAACTAGTCTCATCATTTCACCATTAAAAGGGTCCAAGGGGTTGCGAACTGGGATTGATGAGCTTCCCTTAACTAGCAACCAAAAGCCAGAGGTGCTAAGAGCTGTTATAATAAAACTAGATATCTTGTTCTCAATTTGGTCTCCGGACTTTGCTATATGTTTTTTTCTCCCTTCAGATTTTTAGATTTTTTTACATAGATACATATTGCTAGAACAGAAATAAATGTTTAATACATTTTTTTTTTTCACTTTAAGGTCAGTTTTCTCAAGCATTATTGATCCCAAAATAGAATCTATTATGGCTGAGAGCAAGAATTCATACAACCACATTTAAAACCATGGACCTGCCTTAAAACCCATGTGGCCTTATTGGGCTGCATTTCATTCTTAATTATATCCCTGCTAAATTACAGCAAGTTTGTTTAAGTCTGCTGAGGATGGATTCAAGATTTCTGTGCTCTATATTCAGGACGTTTCCTCATCAATTTTCTTTTCTTTTTTTTTTTTTTAAAGCTCTCACAGCACCGTGCCTTATCCCCAATATATTTATGAATGATAGCTTATTGGTTTCTCAGGATTGTTCATTGGAACACTGTTTGTCAAAGTGTCACTTTACAGTTTGGAGTACCATTCAGCTGCGGCCAATTTTGCCTTTTTTTTTTTTTTCTATTTACTGCTGAGTGCAAGGTTTCCTTATAGCAAAGGAGAATATTGCTGCTAGCCAGAAATATAAAGAGAATCTTTTTCTGGCCATAACACACTTTGTCCCATCACAAAAATGAGACATGGAACAATTTTTCTCAGTCTCTAACAATGTCATCCTTTCATTTTCATGTCTTCAATGGCTTCCTGGCTTGTACTGAAGTAAAAACCAAGTTATTTGTTGCTACTTTATTGACCACACCTGACCTACCTCCACCTTCCTTTTCTTTCCTTCACTGCTGTGMGATAACCTACCCGATAGTCAGTCAAGCCTGCCAGACTTCATCATTTTTTTGTACTTTCTTATTTTCTAGAAATCCAAAGAAAGCGCTCAGAACAGGTCGTTCTTGTGTTAGGAAGGTGACTGGTAAATGTGCAGTTTTGTTTCCTTGGTTCCTTAAGTCCCTCTTGYGTTTTGTTGCTGTCTTTATGCTTAAATGACAGGGTTTTTGAAAGCAGGATGCTGTTGACACAAGAGTCTGGTCACTGGCTAGGTCAGTCAGAAGGTAATAATTCTAGCAGAAGCAAAACATTGATTAATATAATATTTGCTTAATGTAATAAAAGATGCTCATTTTATTTAAAAACAGGTCTTTTTTCAGTACGTTCTTTTGATTTCTGTGTTAACAACTGTTGAAGACTATAACTGAAGTCTGTGTTTTTTCCTAATTTTCTCATACCAGCAGGTTACCACTGTGCTTCATGCTGACCATTTATATAAGTATCCTCATGAACACTTGCTCGCTTCGCTGCTTCCCCGTAATTGCTTACTGTCCCATGCTTCAGCCATGCTTCCAGGAGCCTCCAGAGTAACGACGCCAAGGAATWTCAGAGGAGCCGGGCTGAAATGCAGCAGTGTCTGATCTGGCTAATGTGAGCACCAAACTGAATGGGTAAATAATTTAACAAGTGGTGAAGGATGTCTGGCTCAAGATGGAATCAGTCCAGTAAGAACTGAAGTCCAGCAGATCTAAACAAAAGACAAAAGGCTTCCTAAAGGCAACRAAGCTCCAATGGCTCAAGCCAAAAAAAAAATGCAGATCTTCAAACAGGAGATGACGGAGGTACCTCACAAAGCCTGGGGAGAGGGGAACGGCGTGATTCTTTTCAAGAACGTGGAAAGTGCCCATGATAAGTAGAGCAGAAGGGAAGAGAGCCAGTGGAGGTCCTGTGTTCATAATGAGCTACTGTATCAGGCAGCTGTACTTGAAACTGTGTGGGGACTCATCAGCGATGATACTGGGATGAGAAATGTTAATTACAGCTGAACAGCCTCCTGGTTTGGCAGATGTCCCAGGACAAAGCGGTGGCACTTCCAATATTTTATATGATTCCTGCTGTTAAAAATGCTATAGTTTCCTCATTTTAATATATTGGTTGTAGAGGAAGTGAAAACAGATTTCTTTTTTCCTTGCAGATAGAATCTCATGTTTTTATAGTGATTTCAGGAGCAGGCTGGCAGTCAAAAGTGGCATTTTTTATTCCATAAGAATTCCTCTCTAGAGGTTTGCAGTTAAGAAATTCARCTGCTGCTGAAAGTACCGACTGTGCAGTCTAGGTGAGAGTCAAATCTCAGTTGTCACACTGAGAATATGGTAGATGTGAATGAGCTAGCTAATTTATCAGAGCAAATTCATTACTATACAGAGTTTATAAGTAGCCTCTAAAGGCAACTATGCCCTGAGCAAGCAAGCAACAGAGCAGTAATCGTGAAACTCAGAGCCACGCATATGCCTGAGGAGGATGCTGAGACCCTATGGTGACTAGATGACTTGCGGAGGGCAGATCCTGCCACTGTGTTTTAAGGGCAAATTACATTGTTTAATGACTTACATTATATTTTGCACAGGACATAGTGGCATGTTTTCCTTGTTGAATTCATACATGCYTTGCAGGGTCTGCAGAAAGGTCAGCCACAACTGAGCTTGCAGGCAGTGATGATGCTTTTCGGTGAAACTCATCAAGAGTTTTCAGAAGTTTTCAGGTTTCCCATCTGGATATAACCCAGACTTTGAGCAAAGGGGAAACATCAGTCCTAGAGCAGTCAGAGTCCTATGGTTACTTTGTTGAATTTGAAGCTCAGAGTTTTCCAGCATTTTTTTTCAGACCTCCAACCACCTTCCACATCAACGGGCCATAGGATGAACCTCTACCTAGTTCTATCCGTATCTTCTATTTGTAAACATAAAAAAACTTAAAGAGGTACGTGATAAAATAAAAAAAAAAAAAAAAAATTTTGTTGGCATTTGGATCAGGTCTAAGTTTCTTTTTCCTCATACCTCAGAAAGGCTTTTAGCATTATGTTAACTTACCAGCTTTATCTTTAAAACCTCATTGTACTTAAGAGCTTGTCCTCCAATTTCTGCTAAATTATTATCAAGGAATGCAACATTCCATTCTGCATAGAATAAAATTAAACATTTATTAAAGCACAAGAGAGCCTGAYGACCTTAACCAAATGGCTAGGCACTCACCTTGCTAAGGGAGATCAGGTTCAAATTCCTTCTCCTTTCACTTCATACTTTATTAATGGCCCTCAGTCAGTGTATTAGAACAACAGAACCTGAAGCACTGCGGTATATACACTTCTAAGAACATAAATTTTTATGTCACTGGAGCTATATCCCAACATATCTGAGGAGAGAGAAATGCTTCCAGAATTAGCAAAACACCTCTCAGCTGAACAAGCTTTCTCTGTGCCCTTATCTTTTTCTTAAACTTACATGAGAATAAATAAAAGGAGTATAGCAAAATAATAAGAAAATGAAGGCTTTAAGATACACAGTATGGGACAGTAAATGGAATGAATGTATACATAGTAAAATCAAGAATACTTACTAACACTAAGATTTGAGTTAGTGATTTATTTGAATTTATTTATGTTGTTCGTATGTATGCATGTTACATCACTGTGGAAGTGTGTGTAATATGATACCCATCCTCCTCATTTCTATTTAYGTTTTGCAAAAACCTTCATTCATCCTTGAGAAGTGCTGCCTTAATCCTGCTGTGCAGTTTCCCAGCCATTTCTCTTAACACTTTTCTTCCCTTTCTCCATCTTAACCTCTCTATGCCAACAACCATAATCAGCAAATACCACCACAGCAAAGGGAAAAACCTCTCCAATGTGAAACCTGCATGGCTTCTTCTTGCTCTGTGAAACAGCATTACAGGCAGCTCTCAGCTCATTGCTGGTTTACCAGCTGGCTGACYGGCACTGGGGTAGTCTCAGTTGTTGCAGATTTTGCCAGTAAATTTGTTGCTGTATTAGTGGCGCCTCTGGCTGAGGTTTAAAAGGTGGAGGAMAATAAAAGGGCAAGAATGAGGTGGGGAAGAATAAATATCATCCAGGTGGCTGTAATCTTGCTAGCCAGCAATAGAAGATTGTGAACAATGGTTGCTATTAGTTATTGTATTGCTTTTCCCCCCTCCTAATTGTGTTTTAGAGTATGCTTCTCTGTCAGAGACCTTAACTAACAGTATAAGTGTATAATATTATGGAGTATCAGTATCTGGCCTTGACCATCTATGCAGAAAASTTTGCCATATTTTCAGCTATGGATGGGATATCACTGTGAAGATTTGTGTATGTACTATTTTTGTCCCACATAAACTTTATACAGTTTCTGTGACRTTTTATTTCTCAAGCTTTATGGATTTAGGAAAGTTAGGTTATAAAAAAGCCAAGAACATTTTATATAAAGATGTGATCTACCTTTGAATGCACTGATCAAAATCATCATGTTGATGCCATTTGCAGCTGGAGCAGTTAGGGAGTATTTTTAGAGAAGCTGAACAGGGAGCATGGTGGAAGTTGCTAAAACATTCTTGGTATTGTGGTTATTTGAGCATGAGCTTTATCTGTTGATGTGGTTAAAAAATTGTCAATGCTATTTGTTCTTGATCTCCCTTCAGCAGCAATACACAAAGAAACAACAAGGAAATGTAAGAATCATGTATTTGAGAGGTGGAGAAGAATTCTGTGTAAGAAAAAAAAATAGAAACATTGGCTAGAAAATATCCTCTTATAGTTTAGTTGTAATTATTTCTAGGAGAAAAGAATTTTGTGTACATTCTTTGTAAATAMACAGGACTGCACTAAAAAAAGGTCTAACTACATCATCAGTTGCAACTTGTCTGAAATGTTTTGAAAGACCCATATACTAGGCAAATGTCAAAAGAATCTAAAGTTCAATCCCAACGGCTTATATGGTTTATTAAATAAATGAAAAAACTTTAATATACCTTGGGAAGTTTTAAGTTTGTTTCAGAGCTTGAGTTCATTTCTCTGACTACTTTGTTTTGGCAAAGAACTAATCAGAATTTATTCCTATTTGAGGTGAAATTAAGACCTAATAAAAAGGAAACGATAAAACTTTTTAACCTTGGCTTTGATCTAAGCTACAATTCTGTTTTAAATCTCTTAGTTTTTTATTTTACTTCAGGTAGCTTGGATAAGAGAACAAGCTTTGTGGTAAGAGAAAGGAAAACACTAGCTATGCTATCTGTGAGATAGTCATGATACATGACCAGTAATAAATAGAAAGAGAAATATATGAACAGTAATTGGGATGGGTAGATGGCTTCTAAGGCATTTTGAAAAACTCATGCTTAAACTGAAAGAAAAAATGGATAAATTGTAGTATTTGTAYTCTAAATTTTGAACACTGATTCTATGAATGGCTACACAGCTATCCATATCAAAGAAATACTAAGTATTGCTCTGTAATTAAAAATGAAGAGGATAGTACAGTGTGAGGATGCTCTGGAGCTCTGATAAAACCCATTCATATGAATGACAAACCCCCACGTACCACAGACAATTTCTTCTGACACTTCTATCAGCATCAGAGCAGCCACTGAATGACGGAGGGAATCAGTCAGGGATGGACAGATTGCAGAGACATGCGGTGTCCCAGTTTTGCCCACCAAACCACATACATAATTTTTTGAGGAAGAAATTTGAGATTATATGCAATGTGCACTGGTAAATCTGATTAATTAGCAGAGGGGAGGAGTTACTAATGCCCCAAGCTGACAAAAGAGTCTGCTTAGCCTCTGAATAGCGTCTCAGTAAAGAGCTATTGCTAGCATAGCAAGTTCAGCTGTGATCTCGACTGCCTTCATACATAGGTACCTGTCTTCCATCATGGACTAGAAAGGGAGCCTAGAATGACGAGGCTGTTATCACTTAAACATTTAAAGTTGGCTAATTTAGAGCTGGGTGCCAGCAGAGAGGAGAGGGGTGTACCAGAAGGGAGGGAATTGCAAGTTTATCCATTTTCTACCCTTGCAGAATGAGGAGGGAAAGGTGTACACCTTGGTAATTTAATAAAAACTGGCAAGAAAAACCTCTCCTCACCCAAAATGACACCCTGTCAAATGAAATGGATATTCAGCAGCATTCTAGACAGGAGGAGGAAAGTCAAAAGAGAGTTTAGAAATCTGRCAAAAATAACCTTGCTCACAAGAATAGGGGAAATAATTTTGGAAAGAACAAGGTATACAAAGTATCACAAAGCTATATTCAGATTTTTCTCAGACGATAAAATTGCTTTCCTAAGGTTAGGACGCCCAGGCAGACCTTGCAGTTACCGTGCTGTAGCCACGCTGTCACTGATTTTTAAAAATCACTTTAATACAGAGCCACGTGATTCCAGTCAAGTTCAAGGGCCTACTGAGTCGTTCTTCAAATCAAAGGATCTTTCTTTCCCATGCCACCAATGTTTTCTTCACACAAACAAGACAGCGTATGAAGAGGACATACTTTTGTTTTGCACACTTGTTTGCAACATTGGAATGGCATGGGCCATGGACATCGTCATCGGCCCTTCGCCAAGCACACAGAGATGGGTAGCAGGGAAATAACACAACGGGCTGTTTTTCAAAATCTGTTGTAGTAATCTGATTTAGATCACTCTAAGAGCTCTAATGGCCAAGATACCTAGAAGAAATTCCATTCATTGCTTTTCTCTCCTGTGCTGGAATTGTTTTATGAATCTTTCTGAAAAAAAAAAAAAAAAAAAAAAAAAAAAAAAAAGAATCTCAGCAGACTCTCAACAGCATTAATAAACAGCATTTATTACAGAATTTCTGTATATAGAAGGTCTATATTAACTGGGTAATTTTAAACAAGATTTTATTTGTATAAAATAAATGTTCTTTGGATACTTTGGAACTTTTCAGGTCTAATATAATTCTAATATTTCTTAGGGAAAACGGTGTAAAATTGCATACATTACCAATGTGAAAAGCACATCAGTTCTCTTCCACTGGAGCAACTCGGTAAAAGAGAACTTTTGCAGGAAAGGGTCTGTTTGTAGTTTATAGCTAGTGCAGGACAATCTTTGTAGGTAAGAATGGCTTATGGAACACTTGTTTTCCTAGGGCTGGCCTCTCATCATTGGACAGTCTCTGAATACACAACAACAACACAGTATTTTYTCTGTAAAAATATTACAAAGAAAATACTATACTGTAATTATGTACTGATATCTATACGTGAGGCTTTTCTAACAATGCTTATTTCTGGAACTACGTTAATTCAAAACGTGTTTCCATTCAAATTCCATAACCCTTCACTAATTAATTAAGCAGTATATGAAATTATTCCAGCTTTTTTTTTACAATATCAAGATCTCAATAGATACGTCATTAAACGGGCAAGTTATTGGTATAAAACTTTGTAAAATGATCTGTTTTATATAAACATTACTACTAACAATTATAAATTCAACACTGGTAAGAATAGCATTAGGCCAGTATCTTCTGTATGCAGTGTGACTTAGCATTATTACGACTATGGATGCACATATTAAGTGTACTAGAAGGCTAGTTTTTGTGTCTTTTCTGGTATRTAACTGTAAAATACTGTATTATCATTGTATCTGTTAAGACTTAATATTACATCTGTTGAACACTTAATATTTAGTATACCACCAGGAGTAAAGGAGAAATGCAGTCACATCAATTGTCCTAAAATTCATTTTTGTAATGTGTTGTATTAGTGTGTAGTTCTTAAAATACAGAGCCTTACTCTATGCTATGTTAGAATAGCATTATTTTCAAGCTACAGCACTCTCCCTATCATTTTAAATAAAAGTTGGCATCTGTTACAGTTGGTATCTTTGGAATATGTCCTAAATTACTTATTTTTAGCTAATTCCTGCATTTTGCGTGAAATATACATTGCTATAAAATTATATAATTAATGATTACTTATGTAATTAACTTGTTCAAAGACAAAATCTCTCACTGAGAAACAGAATCACTAAAAAATACTCCACAAGCTCTACRATACAGGGCAATGCCAAGTCTCCTCACTTACAGCTTTGTTCATATTCTGCTGGGACGGGGTAGTAACGACGTCTGAACATTAGCACTGTGTTTCCCTCCTAAGTTAAATGAAACCCTCTTTCAGGTATTCTCTTGAGAGCAAAATTGCCCTCCTGAGATGTGATGATGAGGTACCTGACAAAAATACACCTTACAGGGATACTTTTACTTCTACATTGAAACCTGAGTGTAGCTGATTCAAGTCCTATTACTCTCACCACTGTGAATATTGTATAACTAGGCACTTGGGATAGTCACTGGTAATTTGGAAAAGCAAATGGAAAAATAGTAGAATTTCAATGGCAAGCTGCAAACACTTCTAAAAAATGCCCTTTGAACTGTTGTTTGAAGCATGATCCAATCTAGTCACTTCATACCACTAGAAGGTTATGTAAATCCAAATACATACTCATAAAAATAATTATTTCTTTACAGAAAAGTGAGTCTCTTTTACATGAAAAAGAAAGCAAAACTTTCAGGTCCTTTTCTAGAACCTCGCACATTTTCAGTCATATGGATTTCATGCCCCTTCAGCTTGTTCAAAATCTGTGTTAATACTGAAAAAGAGTTGCTGGAGTAAAGCAGGGTTTCAGAATGTGACTGCATTTGCACCAGTGCTCTTATTTAGGTGCTATTAAAAAGGCAACTGTTTAGACTGTTTTAGATTGGCATATCTATAAAGCAACATAGGTTGCAGATCCACAGAGGCATGTACAACTTCCAAATATACAATTTCAAAAMCAAGGAATTTAGCAGTCCTTGAGCCGGGATGCTCCCCTCCCTGCCCTGGAAATCCCCAGGCTAACAGGCCTGGAGGGCTTGTCTCTTTGCTTCCACTTTGTCAGAGAAGAAATGGCAAAGTTTCCAAAGCGCTGTGGTCAGGTGTGGGCTCAGATATGCCTAGCACCCCAAGAGGCCTCCTGCCCTGCTACAGTGCAGGTGGAGGGGCTTTGTCCGTGAAAACAGATAGAAAACATTAACCAAGAGCCCAAACCTTTCAAAGAAGTAAGGAAAGAGTAGCAGATGGATTTGTATTGCCTGCAACGTGATGTATAGATATTTTGTACTTTTTCTACCAAACAAATGATTGAAACCAGCTCCACACTTCAGCTGGTGTCCAGCCCCAGGAGTAGRCAAAAGGAGCAGCTGCAAAGAGTGGGTGGAGAGGTATCAGGTGCTCTTTTGTCCTTCCATTGCTTCTTTTTCTGCTGCCCCAGAAAGGAAGGTTGGGATGTGTGCCCACCTCCAGCTGTGTGCCATTCGTACCCGTCTCGCACTGCAGAGGTCAATGCTTATTCCAGCCCGGGGAGAATAGAAAGCCTCTTTAGGCGACTCTGTCACTGCTCCATCCTGACCCCAGGAAAATCATCTGCACCAGCTTCATCTCCTTTCTTTCCTCCACAGCCTGGCAGGACAGGAGTTTAAGGTTAAGGAGCACTAAAGGGGAGGGAAACACTTATTTAGAGGGAGTATTTGGAGGTGTCAGAGAAGAGAATGGATGGAAGTTCCCAGTTTGAGCTGAATGTGGGGAAGGGGTTGACACAAGGTAGGAAAGGAATGAAATCTTGAAAATCATTGAACCTTTCATTCTTCCTCTGACACTTTAAGCTAATTTCAGGGACTTTCCAACTCCTTTTCTTTCATCTTGCTATCCATAGTTACCACTCTGCCACTATCAACAAACTGATTTTTATAATCTGAGAAATCCTTGTACTATCTAGGTTGATTTTTAACCTGTTCTCTTAAGAAATTAAAATCTATCTGTGCTCCTTTCTAACATAAACAATTAGATATAGATTTATTTTGCTAATGACAACTTGCTTGACCTAACCACACTTTTCATAAAAGGTTTCTTTTCATGAAGGAGTTGAATTATATTATGTTGAATAAATTTTACAGAGAAAATTCTGTATGGAACAATTAGGATGCACAGTACTAATAACCTAAAAGTTAGGTATCCTCTTTCCTAGGCTCTCTATCATCGAGGGAAACAGGTGTCTCCAGAGTTTGATTCAGCCCATTGGTGTGACAAATATCCGAAAGACGGAGGACAGCACATTATGTTGCTCATCTCTTCTCTCAAATTCAGATTGTGCTCACACAGTCAGTTTAGGTTTATTCTCAGAATAGGAAGGAACTTCTGGTCCAGTTCCCATTTGCCTTGGTGAATATCTGCAATTGGATTTTTTTTCCCTTGATGACTGTAAACTGTAAGTCACTGCACAAATGTAAATAAAAGTAGGCAACAGAGATTGAGGAATGAGTAAAGGACTAATTTTTTGTAAGTTTGCATCTGTGGAGGATATTTGGCAAATGCAATCATTCAGAGTGCCTTGTGCTTTCCACCCTTTTGTGCCAAAAGGAATATGAGACCATTGTCAACCACAGAGACCATAAATACCTTCTATTCATGTGTATTAGGATAGGGTACCTCAGACTGCTGTCCTTGTACACTTTGGTGTATTTGAAAAATCAATCAAACAAAAAAACGCAACATGGATACAACTTGATATTCTGAATCACAACTCAGACAACTATTATTACAGTATATGAGGACAATAGCCATTATACCACAGCATAGTCTGCATCCACTCCAAATATTTCAGACATAAAGTGGAGCAAAAAATGGTCTAGTGCTGCCTAGTAGCACTTCCATCATATTAAAAAACATCTGTATCCTTTTTTTTAAAAAAAATGGACTGAAATAGCTATCTCAGAACACCCAGAAAGAACAAAGCTTTTGATCAGAGCATGTGTTTTGCTTTTATATTTAAAAACCCAGAAAGAGGAATTTTCTGAATTTGCAGCTGGCCGACTTCATTGCTTCCCTTTTATTTGTAGAAAAGAGGAGTGACCCTGCTGTGACCAAGCAAGTTGCTCATCAAACCCAGGATTCAGAGGAAGTTAAAACACTGTCTTGAGGGGGTTGCATCACCCAGTATGTCTTTCAGTGTCTGCTTGTCCATCTCTAATCCTCCTCATCAGCACAGTATTATTGTTGTCCAAGGAAAACTTGCAGGTTTTTTTTTTCCCCTGACTTTTATAACTGTACTCCATCCCAACTCAGGAAGTGACTATGCTTCTTATGAGTAGTGTGAACGAACACGCTGTTGTAATTGTAACCAACCCTTTGCATTACTCTCTGACACTAAACCCATGCCTCTCCAGCTTTTTTAACTTACTATGCAGAGATGTAAAATATATCTCCACAAGTCGATGGTGGTATCATAAATACTCTGTTATGGGATATTAATGAAAGGGACTGCCAAGGCACTCATAGCAGAGGGCCTGTAAAACGGTAGTAAATCAGATAATTTTAACGGCCTATCTACAATACCCGACATATAAAAATGTGGTCTTTGTCAGATATATGGTTCTGGGTTCTCTTAGTCCAGGAGTCTGCTGACACGTATAACAAAAACAGCCAGTATAACGACCTTATCAAGTGCTACCAACTTCCCTTTATATACTACCAGTCCCTGCATGCAAAGTGCAAATTGTAGGCATCATAAAGATACATCTGTTAGCTGAGTAATGCCACCTACCATATGCTCCACGAACAGACATCTACAAGAAGTCAGCAGTGGGGGTGGCTGAAGGCAGACTGGAGGGGCTGCRGAGCCCTAGAAACCTGAAGAAACAAGCTGTGGAAGCATCACCCTCCAGCAACTCAAGGACTGCCTACGTTTGCACACTATAGAGGAGCTGTAGTTCCTAAACATAGCAGCTACTTTAAATATCTTTACAAGAAACAGAAGAGGAATTTGGTGCACATTTTTTATTTCTGTACAGGCAAGTGTAGACAGTGGATGTTTACTGTACATATACTAAGCACAGACAATTCTCCCATATGTACTGTGAAAATTCCTACTCTGGGGGAACCAGATTTCTCCCAGCCTACAAAACTATACCGTTYGATGAGAGTTGGGTTGTTTAGATTCAAGCTCTGATGCTTTTTTTCTGATCCCCTGAAMCAAAATTTCCAAAACATTGTCACCAAGTCTCAGTAGACCCAACTGTAAGAATGGTAGTAATGCATGTAATTTGAAGTGTTTCACCTCCCTCTGACCTTTACACACATTTGTCATGATGGCAAAAAATATGACTCATTTATTTTATGAAGCAATGATAGCTCCTAGCAAAGGAGACAGCAAAGCACTCTTTCAGCTCCCCTTTTAAAACAGGTAGTAGTCGCAAAATGTTTCAGCTCCAGGAGTTTCCATGCTGGCTATTCACTCTTTTAGAGCAACCAAGCAGATGCTGGTTGTCACCATATGAAGCCCATATGATCTTCCATAAGTGTCACTTGATGCGTGTCTTCAGAGGCAGGTAGCCCAATAATCAGAATGTGTTTTATTCCAAAAGGAGACATGCACGTGTAGTGGTTCTACCCACTGATAGACACAGAAGAAAAATCAAAAACCAAACAGATTTGCTGTGGCAGATGCTCATCTGACTCCAGTTTTTGTACTATTAAAATCATACTGAAGAATCATRTTGGAATTAAGAGAATGGTTGCAGCAGCCAAGCAGACTTCTCAAATTTAAAATGAAAAAAATATATTAAAGAGGATAAAACTAACAATCAAATCTAAGAAAACTTTTCCAAGGAAGAAAAGGACCGGGAAGGTGAACCATGACACAAATTGCTTATATAACAATTTAAACAAGAAAGTTATATTGTARCTGGGGAAGACCAATGGTGAAGCAGCTGAAACCTCCTTTTGTACACCTAAAACAAGCTTTTCTTCAAGCATAGCCTGACAATTATTAGATAATGCATGTATGTATGTATGTCCAGAGAGATCTGTATAGCAATCTTTATTATTATTATTATTAATTATTATTATTATTATTATCAAGAAAACTGCTGTCATTTATAATGAAATAAAGCACACACATGGGAATGCACCATTCCTTCTATATTTGTTATTAGAAAATATTTAGATRTCGGACAGCTTATATGACTTCAGTGATAGAACAGACGGCTGATTGGTCTCATTGATTCAGCAGTAAATCAGAAGCACCTCTATTGATGCTCAGAGAATCACAGTAATGCAAACATTGAATGTGGCCAACAATGTGCATTCTCAGCACTGTGACACTCGGCTGCAAGCTGTGGATCCTTCAAGCCCTGCTGCATTGCAAAGTAAATGGCAGCTAACTTTAAACAGCCTCTCTTCATGTTAGTGTCAGGAGACCTGCTATGATSTCTACAAAGGATCTCACTTTCACTCAGAAAAGAGAGCTCAAACAGAGCTGAAGAATGGAGCAGCAGAYGAGCAAAATTAACACTTTCTGCAGAAGTTAATTTCTAAAAGAGGCCATATTTACTTTCATTGAGATCTCTACTTTTTTTTTYTTTTTTYTTTTTTTTTTTTTTTTTTKTGTGTGGATTAAAGACAGTCATAAGGATCAGATCCTGATGCAAATGAACTTCAGATATAGCTATATCCGGAACTCTTCCTGTGTTTCTTCCTGTGGTGGGGAAGAACAACCCCAGGCACCAGTACAGATTAGGGGATGACCTGCTGGATAGCAGCTCCGCAGAGAGGGATTTGGGAGTCCTGCTTGACAACAAGTTAACCATGAGGTAGCAACATGCCCTCATGGCCAAGAAAGCCAATGGGACCTGGCCTGCATCAGGTCTACCTGATGTCTAACTTTAATCTKTATTGGACATTTTATCTAGACATTCACTTCACTTTCCCTCTTCCTGTTGCCCCCTCTGACCTGCCCGGTCCCTGACACTGGATGTGGATGGGGAAGGCAGAGGAGGAGACAACCACAGCACTGACCTTCCTCATGAAGGCTACTCCAGCACCTGTTCCTAGTTTCCCAAGTCGATTTCTCAGCTCACTGCTTATGATTTACACCTATAGATTACATCAAGACACAGATGCCCCAGATAAAAGCCTGACAGAAGAACAAGAYTGAAATCCTTTTGAAAACAAGAGCCTGTGGAAGATCTGCACTCCCCTAAAATCAAACACAAGCAGGATGCAGAAGACCTCTTTTATGGATGCATGATTTATCAGAAGGTGATCTCCCACTGTACCACCATTTGGGGGGGTAGCACTGCATTCCTGTGGCCGGAGCCCTCATTCTCTTCTTAATTAAAAGAACTAACAATCCTTCCATTGGTGAGTAGGCAATGGTGCCCTGGCTCACTCTTGGCCGAGGACAATTAGCATCCTCCCTCTGGTATAGCCTATACTATCTCTTTCTGATGATGATAACCACTTGCTTGAAGGAGAGGGTATAGACAGATGCCTTGTGATGGCAAGGGATGAATTCCTGAAGATGAACATCTGTATGCCAGAAGGTGATCACCAACTTCTCTCTATCTCTGCATGGTGCAAAACATTGATTGGTTCTCTCAGTAAAGGCACAACAGCCAGAATGAACCCAAACAATAAAGAACACTTCTAGAATATAGAAATCTATGGGCATCTTCATAATAACTAGTCATCTCAATGGGGTCTGAGAGAGGAAATGTTTATAATCTGGTTCTGATGGATTTCTCTACTAAAATTATATGCAACTTCTATCATATTTGACCTAGGGCTATGTCTCACCTGGTTAATGATAATTGATATGTCTCTATAAGGTACAGTGTTATGCTGTGTAGATATACTGCTTCCTCTTACTGCTTTACAGTGCAACATCACAAGGTAAATCCTTATATGACCTGTATATGGTTAGTAGCATTACTTCTGTGTTTAGGCACCMCTGCACCTTTCCCCTCTTTTTTAGAGTCTCCTGTCATCAGAAAATATAACAGCAGCAGTGTGGTAAAGTATCAGTGTAATTGGGACAGCCAGATCAAACATAACAGAGTTGACATTCTTTCAACAATTTTTTTTTGRTTTTTAAAAATCCTCTTCCTTTTGAAATTATACAAATAAACAAACAAACAAAAATGACAACATTTTCTTTCCCCAAAGTAGTCTCATCCTTTAAACCCATTTCTAATTATTTTAACCCCAGGCATTCTGAGAACAGATGAAGAAGTGRTATATAACATTCAATCTACCTCTAATGATTCTATGTCAGCCAATCTGTAATTAAAAAAATGAATTGCATCTTTAATAAAGAAAAAAAGGAAAAGAAAGAAAAAAAAGGTCATATGAGAAAGAATATTACATCAAGAGCTAAACTGATGAAATTTGAGGGTATTTCCTACTCTTTGTTTGCTTACCTTGCTTGCTTACCTGGATGGAGCTTTATCAGCTCCAGTTTATCAGTTTTATCAGCTGYGCTTTTTTAATTTTGTTTGAATGGGCTCTTGTTCTATGATAAAGAGAGGGAATGGCACTCATCTATATGTTATTAATATATGTTATTATATATTATATATTATGTGTGTTATATGTTATTMATCTATATTCTTATGCATATTTTTATATTTCCTTTCATTCATMTCTTTCCTAAGGTACAAAAGAAACTTAAGAGCTCTCCATTTTAGTGGTACAATTATTGCTACTTTCAGTTGCTCGTTAGTGAAAATATAAAATTATTAAAGCATTTATATATATATATGGATTCTATCAATACTATCAATGCTATCAATAATARTAATAGTTATTRTTATTATTTTAGAATCTAGCCATTACATAAATCCTTCTTTAACCTCAAGAAAATCTTACATCACATTCTAATAATATTGGTATATGTGGGAAGATGATACTCTGTAAAGATGGCTGTGGTGCTACAGAAGCATATGGTGTGCAATATGTTAGAAACATCTTGATGATGGAAGCACATAAATTGTGTAAGATACACAAATCTGTACAATACGGTTATCTCACTTTAAGTAAATATTTATTATTTCAAGATTTGCAATCTAAGGTATCTTTTTAAGAAGTAGACAAATAAATGAGAAGGTTTAGCCTTCTGGCTACTATAAATACAGTCAACTCCATACTTCCTTTCAGGCTGAATCCTTGAATTGCAGATTAACCAAATCAGKAGGGCAACAAAACCAGTGCTAAATGTGTGGAAGTTCAGGAGAGCCTCTTAACTCAGCCTGTGYAACATGGGGACATCTCTATTGCTTTTGAGAACAAAATAAGTTGGAAGTTCTTTGTTTGCAGGAGTTGTGGTTCACACCAAGCACATGGTCTCCTGCTGCACAGTCCCTGTGAGTCTGAACAGCGTGCCCAGGACAGGACTACTTGGCTGCGCAGTGCAGAAAGAGCAAAAYTCTTCCACAAGGAGTCAGTACTAGTAAGATGCCTCATCTTGCCTGGCCAATCTCTGGTTAGACATATCAAGGCAAATCATAGAATCATAGAATGGCTAGGGTTGGAAGGGAGCTGTAGAGGTCATCTAGTCCAACCCCCCTGCACACACAGGGTCTCCTACAGCACGTGGCACAGGGTGATGTCCAGGCGGGTTTGGAAGATCTCCAGAGAAGGAGACTCCACCACCTCTCTGGGCAGCCTGTTCCAGGGCTCTGTCACCCTCACTGTTAAGAAATTCYTYCTCMAGTTCCTGTRGAMCTTTTGGTGCCTCAATTTGTGGCCGTTTCCCCTAGTTCTATCACTGGCCACCACTGAGAAGAGGCCAGCCCCMTCCTCCTCACTCCCTGTCTTGAGATATTTATATACATTAATCAAGTCCCCTCTCAGTCTTCTGACTGAAATGGGCTGTAAGTAAGTAAAGGAGTAATAGAAAGATCATATCTCAGAAAATCAGCCAAGAAATGCATCTGAAAGGTCCAGATGAGACTAAAGATGAGATTAAATATTGTATATTTTTGAGGCTCAGCAAAACACTTGATAAYATATCATCAACTCAAATCTTCCTATGAAAATTAATTGAAACTGGCTTGACTAAAACCATTGTAAATTGAAAAAAAGTCTGGGAGATGGTGAACCAAGGACAATGATAAATASAGTGTATTATATAGTAGGAGTTGTTCAGTGGGATCTCTGGGGAACAGTGTTACGTTCTGTGCTTAGTCACATCTCCATTAGCAGGAATAATGGTGTTGCCAATGTTTGTATTATGATAGTTCATATGTGGATTAGGATGTTTAAAATACCCTTATATAGTAGTATAATGTTGAAATATCTAAAGAGGTGATAGATACGGCATTAGCAGGATCAGCAAGAATGGGTTAAATCTTTTCACATTTTGCTCAGGAATCAGTCAGCATGGGAGAAAACAGAATTCCATTCTAACCAAAATTCAGCTTGAAGTGTCATGTTTAGAGTCCAAATAAAATCATCCGAAAAGATAATTTGATAATTTGTCCTTCCTAGGGATTATTAGACAGCAAAGATAGGAAAAGGGAATTATCACATTAGTTTCACATCTGCTCTTAATCACCTAAAGAAACAGACCTTGTTCTGAGCTTGAAATGTTGATAAAYATTGATCATGATAATTTCAAATATTCCAAAAATTTAGCCCCCAAATTAGCTGAAAATGTAGGATTACTTAAAGACTGTATGTGGTAATAATGTTTCAAAAAGAAATTGGCATAAAGGAAAAGTTAATATGATTAGAAGGCAATGGAGGCAGTAGAGTACAAAAGTAATCTGTAATATGTGCTCTGTTCCTCAAACACATTGCTGCTACTGCTATACTACCTTTTCATATTCATTGGTAGTACCAAGGCTAAGAGATCTTAGATGACCTGCTGGAGCTGGGCTGTAAAACATGGTCTTTACAATGCCATCAGATGCTGCCTTATTTCTGCTCATGCTTTCATTATTACTGTCACTGGTAAGGCTGAAACRCTGGCAGCAACAGCAGAAGAAATAGCAAAATTTCCTTGCATGGAGCAAGCCTTACTCATAGTGTTGTTAGACAAGGCTCCTGAACTTTCTGTCCTTTACTCAGCCAACCCAGCTGCAGTGCAAGCACAAGAAATGTAGTAGAAACAAACACACAGCCTGCATAGATGGATGGGTGTGCACAGAAGATCAGCAAATAAACTTGTGCTATTTTTATTTACAATAATTCATGATGTGGTACCTCCCTTGAAATGAACCATTACAGTCTTTCCTGATGAGATCATGATGCTTGAAATGCAAATTACAAAACAGTCCTCAACAGCAAAAATGTAAATCCATGCATTGCAATAGAAGGAAATAATATTGACAAAATTGTTCTTACTGAGTTTGTTATAACATTTTCCATCTAATGGTTTRAATTAGTCAAGTATATTTAATTTTATTTTATAATTTTTTTTAAYCAGTAATAAGTAAGAGGAATCTTGAGTAAGTTCCTTGTTCATAGATGTGTAGCTGAGTGTTTCCTTTGAGCAAACGGTTTATGAAGGTGAAGAAAAATATTTGTGAACCATATGTCAATATTTTATTAGTAGCAGATTTTTCACTGGTTAAATGGTACATGAAATACTGTTCTATCTAGAAGTCTGCCCTGTTCAGAGAAGGATTTGTGGGTTTTCTATACCTTCATTAATAACATTTAAAATGTATAATTAAATGTCTTTTTGGTAACTTTGTATTATTTATACCATAATGGAAATATGACATGAAGTTCTTACAATAACATAAGCAGGGTCTCTTCATTGTTAGTTCAGTTAGATCAAAAACATGCTGCCTAAAGGAAAGGAAAAATAAAGGAAGTTGTGTAACACTGCAGAAGTTATTCTGGAGTCCAGATAGGTGGCACTGGCAGAGAAAAATAGTCAGGTGCAGTATTATCTTATCTTGGTACAAAATGAAAAACTTTAATCTGGAATGTTATCAGTTCCTCTCTTTTCCCTAGCAGTAATTCCCTCCTAAAAAACTTAAAAAGGAAATAATAAAAGCTGCCAGAAAGAGGCTGAAATTTGTGAAGGTGGATAGCAGAGTAACAAAAGGAAGGGGGCTGGGAACTCTAGGCTGGTGCTTCCCTGAACCACTCTCAGTCAAACTCTCCTTCCCTCAGTTCAGAATTTGCTKTAAGGCAAACAGAGACAGGATTCTACAGAGAAATATTAAATCATTTTGTGTGGAGAGCATTGTAATGTGCCACAAGGCTCGTGCATTTTTAGTGACAGCCTCAGGTTTGCTCTGTGTACTCATTTTTCATTTTATTTATTGATCTCACATCTGGAGCAAAATAAATCAAGACACTTCTACATGCCTATTCTGGGAATTCCACACTGCCATGACCTCTGCTTCTGAGTAATGAGTAGATGGATTTCCCTTCCCCCTTTTTCTTTTCTTTTCTTTTTTTTTTTTTTTTTTTTTTTTTTTTTATGTCAAGGTTAGTCGTACAATTTTTTTTTTTTTTTTTTTTTTTTGGAGAGGAGAGGGATGTGCAGAAATATCCATGTTCATCCATCCATTCATAAAATTTGCTCCAGCTCCTTCTGTTTCTTTTCCCTTCTGCAGCTCCTTTGCAGGTACTCAAAGACCCCCTTGAAGCAGTAGAGCACTTTCTCTCCTCTCTCTTCTTGCAGTGGAATAGGCCCAGTCTGTCCTCCCAGCCACAGTAATGCAGACTTGCAGCGGCAAAGTGAGGCCGTGGTGAAGAACAAACATGCAGTCTACTTTGGTGGCACCAACCACCATCCTCTTGGGCCTTGGTGTCTGCTGTATTTTTCTCTCACGTTGGCTGAGTGCTGAGTATTTGGATCTTTGCAGCAGCTGTGCACGGTCCAGGTTTTCAGATTTTACCTTTTGGAGCCCAAGGCTTGGGAACTGAGTTTGTTTCCTAAAGAAAACTGGGCTGCTGGCACAGCTGCTTTGAGCCCAGTATCCTGTTCCTAGCAATGCACACTACCGTCATGAGATTCACCTTGGCTTGGCATCAAAGGAATTGACTGCCACCGAACTTCCACCCACAACCCGAATCAATGGGACTGGCATATGACCACAGGGAGTCTGGCATGCTCCTCCACAYTTATCCCATTGCTCAGATAGTCAATACTGACACCCATTCAATCTCCAGCTAAAAATGCTGATGCAGGAAGTGGAGCCCGGTCATTCTTGGTAAGCCTTGTCTGACACCATGTTGACTGTACAGTCAGTGTATGGTCTTTGTGGGGTTTCTTGTSCTGAGGAAACAAGGAGCCTTATTAGTGCTTGCAAAAGTTTATCTTCATGCTAGGAAGTGTAGGAGAGCTATTTTGAACCCTCTCCCTGTTGAGTATAGTGGAACAAGTAATCGGTAGCTGGTAACTACACAATGCACTGAGGACAAAATCAACTTAAAATTTCATACGTTTTCCCATAACTTTTGGGTCTCCCAACAGAATGAAGCCACTGATGATCAGGCATATAAAGAAAAATTTCATGAAGTGGCATCTCCTTACAGAGCAGCAGAATATGGTCAAATTGGAGTTGTTCATGATGCTTAAGTCATTCCTAGTACTCCATTACACCTGCTCATAYCTGGATCTCTTTTGAGAGCAGCATGATGCAGAAATGTTCTGACTCAAAACCAGCAGCCATTGTCGGTCTCAAATGTCTATCCAGATTCAAGGGAAGACTTAAAGCAACACGAAGTTTTCTATCGACAGCGATATAATGGAGAAAGGGGTGCTATTATTGGGCTGTCTCTCCCAGAGCAGAGAGAGATGGTTTCTTTCCTCCCACTACCTTCTGCTTGTGGTTAGTAGCCTTTCTTCACCTGCAGTCTTTACAGACTTTGAAAGATGTTACTTCCTGTCACTGGTTCTGACATCTCTACTTACCTTTAGAAGGCAAAGATAGCTGTTTTGCACTAGGAGGTGCTGGTTCATTATGTATCCCAACAAGAAGGTCACAAATATTTTTAAGAAAGAAAATKTGATTAATATCTCTGAAAAGATGACAGCAATTTATAAAAATGTACATCCTTTCTGAATCTGAGAACAAGATGATGCAACRTTGGACAGGGCATACACAGGACATAGCATGCTGTGCAGACTTGTTATCTATGTCAAGTTTTGCTAGCATTATGGTCTTTAGAGTTTTATAGGATTTTTCTTCAAGACAAAGGCAAAAACATGCTATGGATGTCAGCCCTGGCACTAGGTGGGTGCTGCCTGCAGGATAATACATTATGTTTAATGAGCTAAACTGATCCTAAGGGAAGAGATAGGTACATAACTTTCCAGATAGGACCATTACAAGAGCTAAAGATGGGCTCTGAAGGAAGGAACTGGTATGASGGAGGTATCTTTTCAGTGTTTCACCTGGGAATAAAGTTTTCCTTACTCCAGAGCAGTTTCTTTGCTCCAAACCAGTGCAATACAGTATTAAGAAGTTCCACATTCTCACAGGAAGTTCCATCCCCATGTGAGGAAGAACAACTTTCCTGTGAGGGTGACAGAGCCCTGGAACAGGCTGCCCAGAGAGGTTGTGGAGTCTCCTTCTCTGGAGATCTTCCAAACCCGCCTGGATGCCACCCTGTGCCACGTGCTCTAGGGGACCCTGCTGGAGCAGGGGGGGTTGGACTAGATGATCTCTAGAGGTCCCTTCCACCCTCACCCATTCTGCGATTCTGTGAAGAACTGGCTGCAGTCCGGAGGGCAACGAGTAACATCCTTTGGCGTGGAGGTGCTGRACATCATAAGCTAGATACAGGCAAAGGGCTATACCAGTAGCCCATGCCATAACTAGCCCTTTCCACAGGGAATCTGGACACGTACTTTGGTTGTTCCAGACCTCAGGACAGGAGGACCCTACCTTTTGGTGTCAGTATTTCTCCCCCAGAACTGAGCCCTAGGGGTAGAGKGCAAGTCTCAGGAAGTGGGGCTGCTGTACGACTATCTGCTATGTAATCCTAAAAAAGTCCCCAAAACTGATGAATATGGTATGGTCTTTTGCAGTTTTACTCTAGCCCTGGCATTTGAACCAGAGTTTTATATTTCCTTAAAGTATGCTGTGGTGCTGTATGAGAACATATRGTGTTTTACAAAAATTAAATGAAGTACTGGTGTTCAATCAACTGTTCCAATAATATAGCCCTCAGCAAAACATCTTTTTTTTTTTTCCTTTTTGGGTTTTACAGTTATTTGCTTTTTGAATATAATTAATCAACTGGTTCTTGTAATTACCAATAAAAAAATGCATCTTTTGTTATACAAGAAGGAGGTAGAAACTATCCTTTCCAAAATCTTGAAAAAAAGTCTTATGTTGGGTATACAAAAAAAAAAAAAAAAAATCCAGCTGTGAGAAGCTGAGACTAGATAGCCCAAAGCCAGTGCCTGTCATTGCATGATATGTGAGCATAACAAAGACTCCAGCTGGCTGCTATCAGGGCTAATAGAGGCATTTTGGCTCATCTACCTAGAACGTTTGTCAGGATGTCACTTGTCTGTCCTTACCTTGAAGCCTGTTTTCTTCTTTAATTTCTCAATGTCTTCATTTTATTATACCATGGAATTCCTTTCCTGAATGTCTATTCAAATTGGCTACCCTTAAATCAGCAGGATGCTTGTTAAGATCTATGAAAAATTAAGTTGGGGATAGCAGAAGGGGCTGCATTTTTCTCCCTCCTACRTACTTTTTCCCAACAGCTGGGGGCTATTAACGTTCAGAAGTACAAGACATTAGAAGATTTTTATTAGCTGGTGGCAGTGAGATGGAAACTTGATGTTAGTKGGTGTACTGAATGTCTGTGCTGACTCAGTGATGTTGTAAACTATTATGTCAGCTTTCAGATTTGGTTTGTGAGCATTTATGCTAAGAAGAGCTCTTAATCTTAAAATGATTTAAAAATCTATTTTTTAATGGTATGTATAGCTACAAAAGGCATTGCTGCATAGATTTTTTTAGGTGAATACATAACATGCATTTCTGCTTGCCAGAACATATTTCTAAATCTTTACAGTGATGGCAATAAATTAATGCCAGCTAGCAACCCCTTTTTAATGTCATGAAGACTGTGTAAAAGATCGTGAAGTCTCTTTCCTTGGAGGTATCCAAAAGCCACCTGAACACAATCCCGGTAATGTGCTCTAGGTGACCCTGCTTCTGCAGGGGGCGGTTGRACTAGGTGATCTCCAGRGGTCCCTTCCATTCTGTGATTCTGTGGTTTCTCAGTTACATTTTTATGTACTATTGTGCTGTGCAATAYAAAACTAGWGAAAGTAGTGTTGTTTGTACTGAAGGTCCAGACRTCCTGTCACCTTTCATCTTCTCTCATTTTGATGACAGTGAAAACTAAGACTGCCTCTCACCTGACAAAGCCCACCAAGAGYAGCTCTAGCTGCAGACTACCGAAGCACTGAACAGCACCAAGTAGGTCTTCTTGCCCTACTCTGCCTATCATGTGAATGCCAGAAGGATCATTTTATTAGAGAAAATCCCACATCATTTAACTGTAGCATGGATACATATCCTTTCAGCTGTGAGAGCACTGTGAGTGGAGATGAAGCTAGGGAACAGAATCCAGGCCCTCTACATATTTATGTGCAGGTTGCTTTTAATTCTGCTTCTAATAGACCTTGCACTGTCACTGCCTACCTAGGATGTAAACTCCCCCTGGCACTAATAAAGGAGTGATCCCACTCCAAATAGGATGTGGAGAAAACCAAATAAAATACAAAGGAATATGAAAAGACAAAGGAATGAGTAGCAATAACAAGTAAGAACACAGTGAGATAATATAGGACCTGTCTTCTTAACGAGAAAAGCTCCGAAGACAGCTTATTCTTTTCTTAATTACTTTCAGAATAGCTACCTTTTTGTAAATAGATAATTGTGGAGATCAAAATAGCATGTTTATAGTCTTCTGTTTTTTAAAGTGACTGTAGTTGTTCACATTTTGTTGTCCTGAAGATATTCATTTTTTAAAGTCAGCAATAAGTCACTGAATGTTTCAGACTTTTTCCTAGCATAGAAAAGCTGAGATACCCAACAGATTGCTGAATGCTTGCAGATTAGAGAATAGAACTGAGCTAATTATCTGTCATTTAGAAAATCCAGTGAAGCAAGAAAAAGAGGTCTTGAAAGTACCAAAAGAAGAAAAAGATTGCTTTGAGAACAGTCATCAAAGAGAACAAGATTGTCCATGTGGAAGATATACAGTCTTAAATATTATCTAATTATCTGCTTCTCTCTAGAGGACTATATCCTCATGGGGAGAAAGAGGTCATTTGTTCAGATTCCTCAGTGATAATATTGTGAAAAAAAAATGAGGTACTGAAACCTCTATTCATTTGCCCCCCACAAGGGTCTCTGTGGGGCAACTTCCAGGAGTTGTAGAGTGTCCAGTGCATTCTCTTGGGACTCTCAAATTCCKCTGGGACTGTGGGAGACATGTGCCTTCCTAGAGCCAGGTGGGACAGCCTAAGTAATTGCAAATGATTCTAATATTTTCATCTGGTCAGCAGCATTAAGGTCTGTGGTTTGGACACCTTTTGCCTCATTTTAGGCATCTACAGCTTAAGAAGTAGTAGCTTCAAGTAGCTTCAAGTAGTATCTATGCTTTTATAGTCAGTAGAGTGAAGTGCCTAAAAGTATCCTTTTCTAGCATCTGCTCTGTTTCAGAGGTCTATATTAGGACGAAATGGACTATGTCTCTGATGTGTCAAGCRTCCTCTGCCCATAGCCTCCATAGACCAACAAGGGGACAAAGAAAACCCCCTCAGATATGAACGCCTGGGTTTTAGTCCATTAAAGTCAGGTGAGATGAATGCCACAGTCTGATTTTAGAATACCATAAAGTATGATGAAGGAAAACAGCAGTGAGGAAGGCCTTAAACCAGAGACAGATGTTATATTTAGATCCTGGCTTTTGGAATGACTCCCGTGCTACAGGAATATGAATGCTTTCTGGGGCACTTTCCTTACATGCCACCTCTTTGTACCCTAAACTCCTGTCCTCTGCTGCTACTCTTTGAAAGAATGATATTCCAGTAGGAAGTGGAATCATAATCCTCATATTCCTATGAAAAAATAAATGGAGGATGCTACAGAAAAACAAAGTCCAACATTAGATTCCCTCTGTATGCTGTTCCCCAAACTCCTCAAGAGCATGAACCATGGCTTTAGCTCAATATTGAACCCTCATGGCACCATTACTGCAGAATACTACAACAAAAGATGTGTGTAGAAAGCAGGTGAGATGTGGGTCATTGAATAAAGTGACACCATGAATTGAGTAAATTTAGACCGCAGTCGCTTTGAACGCATGAGTTTTCAAGACAATGAGCCTTGTCAGCTGGTTCTTTTCCATACTCAAAATAGGGAAGTTATTTTTATTTAAAAATGTTCAGCTAATTGCATAGGATTATTAGCAGCTAGGGAAATTTCATATTGCCATTGGTTTATTCTTAGGCCAATGAAACACAACAATGACTTGTGTTGTTTGTTTAAGAAGGGTTTCCTGGCCACATGATTGGCCTGATTGGCCATGGATTGGCCCACAGCCAGAGGAATGCTGTCCTTGATTCTGTAACCCCACATCCTCACATGCCTCCTTGGTTTTGTGCTTAAATCCTAAATCTGCTTTTTTCATCAGACTATGACAAACCTGTAGAATACTGCATGAGCCCGGGTAGTAGCATGTAACTATTCTTAAGAGGACTTAAATCTGAAGCGTTAAGCTTGGCATTGGAATGGAGCTGGCTCGTGCATTTTGTTCCATAGTTACTCTGTGCAAGAGTCACCTACGTTCTGATTTCCACCAATTTGCTAGACTTCTTATTACTTGCCTTCTCTCTAGGCAAGAAAATATTGATTAAAACAGTATAGTAAATTTTGAAGTATAGTTAGCAGTAAATCAATTTATCATACATTGCATGTTTTGCACTGCTTTTAAAAGACCTTATTAAAAACTATGTCTCAGATTCTGTAAGACTCATCTGGAAGGTAAATAAGTACATTGTGAAATACTGAGTAATGGAAAGAAAAATGATGGTTTGTTGCGAAGTGTGGTGAATTCAACAAACAAAAAGCAAGTGCATATGCAATAAATATAAAGCTTAACTGGAGATGCTTATAGTTTTAATACAAATGGAAAATATTTTATCACAGTCCAGTTAGCACTGAACCCATAGAGTGGGTTCTGCTGACTCCCTTTGGGTGGTGTTGCCTTTATTTAGCTGGAGRGCAGACTATTCAGAGAGCACTAAAGTCTGAAATAGTTATGAGCTTGGCAAGCCCCATGGAACAAGAAATGCTGCAGCAGAAGCTTAAACTGCTGGTTTCCGTCAGTAGTATTACAAATGTGTCACTTACATAGACACCAATGTATGACAAATCTCCCATCTGCTTGCACTTCTGTTTTGCTCTTATCTACAATTACTAAAGGAATATTAGATTGGGCACCTCAAGTAGGGCAAAYACAGAACCGTCCTGCAGAAGATACCTTAGCAAACTAAACACCCCTAATGCAKGCTTGAATAATCCCTTCTTCTGCCTGTTTTACAGTACAAATCCTCCGTTGGCCTAGTAATCACCTGAAAAACACTGTGCCTGTTAAATYCTCCAAAGACCTCCACGGCAGAGAGAGTCTCAGTACAAATGGGGGAAGAAGTTTCTACAGCTGTGTGGCAGCACCTGCTGTATGGGATGGGATGCAGTGAATTTGCTGATACTGAGAGCTGTTCTTCCAGTTTCCTTTCATGCTAGCATGTGTTTGACTTGTAACATTTCCCTCTGGTGACCCTGGCAGAATAAAGCACAAACTTACTAAAAGACACATAAGCCTTTGGTTATGCTTTGGTTATGTTTCCAGATATAAGTCATGTTAACAGTTATCACAACATAAATAGCTCTTTATTAAGAGCAGTATAAGACTTATCACTTATATTTACAAAGCCTGCTATTGCCAAGCCACATTAATGTCTGAAGACAATGGGTTAGTTTCTCAGCTGCTGCAAATGGGAGTCATTTCTCAGGTTTTTAGCAGAGATGTATTGATTTACACTGATTGTGGATCTGGCTCAAACCATCCACCTGTTAAATTGCTAACAATATTTCATGAATAAAAACATTGGYTGGCAGCAGAAGATGAAATCCACAGGATTTGTATAGGGCTCTTCTCCTTGCAAATGAATTGCAGAAGCTGAATGTCTTGTGATTCACATCCTAATCCTCAGGATTCTCTGTATCACTGCAAGGCTTCCAATGTATATTTTGTGAAACAAGTACTTTGCAGAGAGAAGAGTCTACCTTTCTTATATAATTTGCTTTTAAAATATTAAATTCACTTTTCACATTTGCAACATTTGCAAAAAAAAAAAAAATCAAGGCTTTCTGATTTTGCTGCATCATTCTGTGCAGTACTTAAGCTCACTTCAAGTCTGCCTGAATTTGAAAAAAAAAGTCTGCAAACTAAGACTTCATATTGCCTTTGATAATGCTCTTCTGCAAGTAGCCTGCTTTGGACACATATGGAAAAGCAAAACCCCACAGCAACGACTTTAACACTGAGTGTGGCTGCTCTTTTAGGAGCTGTTGGAAGCATTCTGGGCTCTGAGAGTCTGATYCTGCAATGTTCTGAGCATCTCTCTGCATGGCTGGGTGCCATCTTTCACACTGTATCCAGTGAGGACCAAGGGCACTGGTACATCCAAGAGACATAAATACCTTGGAGGATTGGGCTCTAATCCTGAGTCAAGACAAATCTCCAATGGAATTTAATGTGAGTGTGGCCAGAGTAAAGATACGGAATAGGTAGGGACATACTAGTCTAGCTTTGATTTAATAAATAGAGGCRTGAAGCTGGATTTTCCGATTTGTTCTTGTCACTTTGTGCTTCTCTGGCAGCATAGGTCAGATATTAAAATCAAGGAGCAGTTTCCAGTTCCACAAAGTCACCCACTCTAGTGTAATGTGCTCTTAKTTGTGACCAGCACCTTAGCTGTGCCTGCCTGTGCCACTCACTTTTCTGAGAGCATTAGGCAGTTAATAGTGACGTTGTTCACGAAAGCATTTTGGTGCAGAACAATGTCTGAATGAAAAGAGAATGCTGCAATAATTTTGTAAGAATAAAAGACAAAGGAAGGCATAGAATTTTTTGAAAATTCTGAGGTAGATTAAATGTTTTATTTACCTGACTCCCAAAAAAGGCTGGGATATGATCAAGTCACTAGCAATAAGCTCTGATAGTTCCCGTAGGTTTGGAACTGAAAAGCAGATAGCATATTAATTTTATTTCTTTGACAAGTAATTAAAATTTATTCACCTTTTTTTTTCCTATGCATAGAACAAAACCTGAGGATGTTATTTTCTACTTGTTTTTCCTCTCTGCTTTGTGGGCTATYACTGAATGGCAAACTGAAACATCTGGTGTTTGCATTTTGATATGTATGGAGGGTGGAGGTGAAAAGCAGAGGCAGAGTATCAGCATGACCCAGGGGTGTCATTAGGAGAGTTGGAAGATATTTTCCAGTCCTTCCTCTCTGCTCACCAAAGAAGTCCCTCTTATCACCAGTTCCGAACAAATCTCAACAGACATGAGCAGCAACATCCAGACTCTAAAGGGACCCTTCCAGAAGTATATAAATTGCAAAATTTGACTTAAAGAATCCTCTCTAAGTCAGGTTGAGTAGCAGATCACACAAAGATCATAAGGCATAAATTCTCAGTGGATGAAGAACAAGTGTGCCCTGTGGGAACTGCAAGAAATCCATATTCAATGAATGACACACACTTCTATTGAAAAGGCTACCTAGGAGTCCTCAGTTGGCAGTTTTTCAGGAAAATAAGATTTTTTTTTTTTTTTTTTTTTTTTTTTAGGATACCCAGCATGTGGAGGTGCCATGTGTGTGAGAAAACACTGGTGGCACAGGCTGAGGTCACTCACACTTGAGCAGGACAGGATGATGTGCCATGTCTCAGACCACGTGCTCACCATTGGGTAACCTATGCCTGCTCTGAATTAGTCTGTGTTCCTTGTGCTGCATGTGACTGGCATCRCGCTACACGTGCACATTGGATTGTCCTGGACCATTCCTCTGTTTACAAACCCCCAGATTCCTCCCAGAAGGGAGCCTGGCATCTCACCTCACATGGAAATACAAGGACAGTTTCTTAAATGCCATTAACTCTTCCAGATCACTAGATTTCGTTATTTATACCTCTAACTTCTCGTAACTTAATAGATGAATGCATGTTGAGAGAGGAAATCATGTCTTAATGAAAATTACCTCTTACTGGGAACTTCATCAATAATAAATAGAACATAAACATAAACAAAAATGGAAGACAAGATGGAAGATAGATGGAAGACAGGAGCTAAAAGAGATCCATGCTATTGTAAGTGTCAGGTGAAGGTACCGAAGATGTCTTGAATGGCACCAGATGCCCATGTGTGGACAACTGAATTGAACCCTTGCAAAGTTATACTTTAGTAATAACTTCTAAGATGAGGACTGAAGAACAGTAATAAAAAAGAGAATTGGAGCAATTTGTTAGTCACTAGTCCTTTCTTGATGGTTTACCAATGCACTGCACTGCAGCTCCACAAGATCTACACGCTGTTGATGGAATTCAGCACCTGAGGAGTCTAAATAAAGGTGCTGACACATGAACTAGAWGTCCAAGTTCCCCTGAGAGTCAATGGCGTGTATTCAGTTACCTGAACATAGATACCAGGTTTCATTTCATTATCAGGTATCCTGCCTAGCCTGCAGATATTCTTGTATTTCTAAAATATCTGCATACATCTAGTAGTTACCTCTCTAAAGTGGCATCTAGGGGTTTGGCAGGGTACTGTGAAGTGCTTATAATGACTTGATGCTCTGCTTAGTCGTTTSAATCTCAGCTACCTTGCCTGGCCTTCAGCTGTTCTTTCAGAAAGACAAAAAGTCTTCCTGTGTGCTGTGTCATATTTGCCTGCCCTGTGTGTCTTGAACACTCACATTGCAGCACATGGCTATGCTTGAGCAACTGGAAAAAACTGTAGATATTTGCTGACTCTAATAAGAGCTTAACTCAGTCATGTGTAAACACCTAAACTGAGAGTCCTAAATGGAGCTGCCTGCAATCTGTATATGAATTCCTCTCCTGCCTCTCAGTGCAGTTGCCTGCACGTAGGTGTCTAGACACATATGAAAAACCTTAAAGTACAGTAATCCTGTGCACAGGATTAACAAGTAGGAAACAGGAGCCATGAAAGAGATGTCACTCTCTGCAARGGCAGCTGGGAACCAGAAGAACATTATGGCACTTACCACTGTATTGAGTTTAGTGAATTGGACCTTAAATGCCATCATTATTTTAGAAGAAAACAACAGAGAAGTGCAGTGAGCAACTTTATCTGGCATTTTGCTTTTTGCACCTAATTTGGTAACAGCACTACAACAGTTAATGTGCCTGTTTCACTTCAAAAAGCTAAAAATGAAGAGTAAACAGAAGTTCTACTCTCCTCCAAAGAAGCCTGCTACAGCACTAGGAAAGAAAGAGCCCTGAGGCACAGATTTGCTAATGTATGAAGTGCACCAGATGTTGTAACTATGTCTTTTCATTAAAGCTGTCCATTTGTCTCACATAGTCAAATCAAGATTTTCATAGATTAGATGAAAAGGGAACCCACTCTCCTGAAGGGAAATGGTTGTCAGGAAAGGACTAAAAATTTGTCATGCAATAATTTTAATAAATAGACAATCAAAGTCAATATTAAACAGGAAATCATTCAGCAGCATCAATAAGTGACTGAAGCCATTTTGTGTTTTGGCAAAACAAACAGTGCAAGGAAGTGTCAGAGATTTTTGGTATTGCCTATTCGCATTTGACTCTATGTTAGTGTTCTTTGGTCCATGGCAGACAATGACGACAAGTCTACACCTGAATGTAAATAGGAAATGTGCATTATTTGTTTTTAATCCCTGGATTTGTCATTAATGACAGCAAACATAAAATATTCAGTTTCTAAGCAATCACCATGCTGACTTGGTAGGACAGTTCAACATGCAAAAATTGGCTGTCTTAGAGGCCATGGGTGCAGTACTGATTTGAGAGCCACTGTAGTTCTGGACAGATAAATCACATATACACTGTTCTGTGCAGTGACTAATGACCTACTAAATGACCTTACRTCTATGTGCATGGGGTCTTGCTGAACTTTATCATGTGGCACCAAACCTGTTTAGCTCAGCCTGTCAGTGTTGGTGACCATGGCAGATCAATGGCATAGCGTATGCACATATACATGAAACGTCCTTCCCGTATGYATGATTCTGTGTAGACAGTATTTTTTTTTCCCAAGAGTCCAGGCTGCTTAGAAACTGAGGAAAGCAAAAWTTGTGGTTAAGGAATTGTCGCATATATTTCCCATAGGGGTAGCATACTTGTGATGTCTATTATACTGACCCTCTTTTATTTAGCACTATAGGTGCACCCACAGTTTATAAATATTGTTCGCCATATCCTCCTTATTATGTCAGTGTATAACATCTTTTATTAATATGGTGGGAGCTTTCTCTGAAGCTGAAAGCTTCTCTGAAATCTTTCTCTGAAAGATCTATATTACTTRGTCATATCCAAAAATGGAAGCAAAAGAAAAGAAAAAAACACACAAAGCTCCCCACAGCCTACATTGGCTAAAAGCAGTCCAGTTGAGTTTGTAGTTGCAAGATTATAAGRTTTATCTTTATTTGAAAACAGAGGAAATGTGGTTTTTACTCAATGAATTCAGCTTTCAGATAAAAAAAAAAGCACATACATAATAAAATAATATTAGTTATATATGATTCTTTAGTAAATTAAACAAGCAGAACTGAGGTGTTCAACTATCAAAGAAACTCTTCTGCTACATTAGAAAAAATATTTYGTGAATAGTGAGCTTGGCCTCCAAAAGTCCTAATGAAATGCAAGGGGTGCATATCTAGAGAGGGGTAGTGCATAAAAACAGTGTGTATCTCTAATTTTCTGTGGCATCCTGCTCCRCTGATGGAATGTTCATTTGCTACAGTCAGAAGAAAACAGTGCGTAGTGACTGATAAAAAATGCTGTCCTGTGTAATCCTGCAGGCTCAGCTTTCTCTGGAAAGGAACCGTTGTATTTTGCAGAAAGAGAAAATCCAGTTGTCCTGTGCTCTGTTAAACTTTTAGGTATAATGAGGTGCCAAGTTTTTCTGAATTCCTAGTTTAGTCAAACAGCAGTTGGGTTTAAATATAGTAATAAACCACAGGCATTAGTGATGGTTTCTGTTCTTCCAAAATATCTACCATGGAAAGGGTGCCCTAAATATTTCATGGCTGARTTTATTTCCCTTTGCTTTGAGGCCTAACGTATCAGCAGGATTATTTCTTGCTGCTTGCTGCCTACCTGGTGGATGCTATTGAGTTATKGTTGTGGAAACAGTTGCTCAGTATAGCTAGGTCTTTCTTTGTTAATTATCTTGTTTCCTGAAAGTCCAGTGTTGTACATGATTTTAAAATAGAATAAATTATATTTTAAATAATAAATTCTACATATATTCTTTAAAATATATTCTTTACAGAATAAAGAATAATATTCTTTATTTAAATAAAGAACATTTAAATATCTTTATTTTTAATTTCATAGAATCATAGAATCATAGAATGCTTAAGGTAGGAAGGGACTTCCAGAGATCATTTAGTCCAACCCCCCTGCACACACAGGGTCTCCTAGAGCATGTAAATTTCTTTAAATGTTAAATGTATGTTAATTTCTTTAAATTTAATTATCTTTAAATTTAATTATCTTTAATTTCTTTCTTAAATATTTCTTAAATATTTTAAATAGAATAAAGGAAACTCTTCCACAGGCCTATATCTTTTACAGTTCTTATAACATGAACGCTCTGCTTGATTTGTCAACACCTTGACCTGTTTATGAACAGAGAAATTTATATTTGTCTGCATACTGGTTGCATCTTGGGTCTTTCATAGCACATAAAAAGTGTATGAAAATTGCCTTCCACAGTGCCTTATGAGCTTTTCCTCAGAACTGGGTTTGCTAGATATGGATATATGCATAGGATGTCACAGATACAGATTCAGTTTTTGAATAATAAGCAGCTTTTTGGATCCAAATAGAAAAGTTTTGACTATAGTTACAGTTTAGCTCAGCATTTAAGCTAAAATGAACTTGTGGAAACAGTAAGTCTATTCTGTTTAGCTAAAACTAATTAACAGTAAGGTTCAATATGAGCTTTAGCATATCCATTTATAATATCCTTGCTTTTTTTAAAAAAATGACCCGCCAAAAAGAAAATACATATTAGGTATTGACAAGAATATTGGGTTTCATTTTAATTTGTAATGGTCTCTACTGCTCTATCTGCATGTAAAAACCTATTTTTTCTATTCTTTTTAAACTACACACTGTTATATCTGAGTGTCCTGCATGTCGTTTGCCTTGGTAGTGTACTGAAACCTATCATCACTCCCAAATGTGTTTTGCATCCATAGTAGTTACACCTGACTGCAGCGCTCCAGGTCTGTCAAACTGATAGAAGCCTGAGGCAGAGCAAGGAAATCCCTGGATACATCAACTAGGCAACAGAAGCAAATCACAGACAGCCTGTCTTTCCCTCACTCTGACTGTTTCTAGTTCTTTTCTAATGTAACAGCTGTGTTCAGCATAGTAAATTTGAATAGAGCATGACAGATGTGGGAAAAGGCAGYTCCAATAAAAGTACAGAGTTTTTGTAGCTTGGAATCAAAGCCAGGGCTTCAGCTTGTATCACTTAGGCAATTASGTTTCCAGGGAACCATTTCTCCTAAAAAGAAGCCTGGAATTTCCTCTAAACACTACTGAGCCTGCACAGATTTCTAGCTTCCCTTTAACTGTATGAGAATGCAGGGATAGGGTTAGGGAAAAACCTAGTCCATCTGGAGCTGAACCTGCCAAGGAGCATAAAGGGCAACAAAAAGACCTGCAAGCACATCAGCAARGGAAGTTCAGGGAAAATGTGAGTCCTCTGCTGACTATGGTGGGGGATCTGGTGACAAAGGGCAGAAGAAAGGCCAAGTGAGTCAATGCCCTCTTCACCTTGCTCTTTATTGGTAAGACTACCAGGMATACCAGGCTCGAGATCTGTATATTCAGACAACCAGCTTTATGTGACTACAATGCAGATGTATCTGCCATTATAGTGAGTCCAGTTCATGTGACTAAGTAGAAGCTATCTCATTCCCTAAGGTATCTCTCTCTCAGCCTAAAGTTGCCTCTCAGGAACGGCAGTGTTCTCTAACAGCTCCTGTTTCATACCAGCCAGACCCAAGAGACGGTTCTGGGCAACCCAGGGGCATCTCAGGCCGCAGTAGATGCTTACATCTGGTCAGCTGAATCAAGCCTTAGACATCCATTCATTATTATGGAGCTCAACCACTTATCTCACGTATSGAGTAATTAAGTCACCTAAACTTAGCCAACTAAGGCCAAAGGATATGTCAGCAATGTGGTCTCTAGCTGCTGCTCCCAAAGAGTACTACTTTAGGTAGGTGCTTAAGTTAAGTGCCTACCTTAAAGCTCTCTCCACCTACTTATGGATCCACAGGTACAATAATAGAAACTGAGGTGTTCCAGGGTATGCCATCTAGCATCCAGCAGTTAGTCCAGAAAGAAACTTCTGTGCCTCTTCTATATACTGTGCTGTATCTGTCTGGCCTATCTGAATGCCCCAGATATTCCAAGGCATTTCAGATGGCACTAGATGGCATATAGGCAACTGGATGGATTTACTACTTTTCTTTCGGTCCTTACTTGCAGACACATTTAARAAAAAAAWRTG
>PTEX01000181.1:1494180-1644174 GCA_003342815.1 Eudromia elegans
ARRGWSWCACACACACACACACACAAAGGCATGTAAAGACACATAAGCAAATGTAACCAAACATTGTGACAACTGAAGCCAGGTGATTACTGGGAGCTTATAAAGTGATGTTGACACTCTCTTCTCACTAAATTTCTAGTATCTACGTATAAGAATGCTGTAGATAGGTCACTATTTCAGAGTATACATAAAACTGTCGTGTTAAGACCTTATTGCTATTTTAGCAACTCAAAACTGCACTGAACACTAAAGCGTCATTTCAACATAAGACTGAAAAAGTATACCAGGCCACAGGTGTGTGCACACCTACAATATTTTGCAGTACCAGTTCTGAAAACACTCCTACAGGGGTTAGATCTGAACCAAAATGCTCAAAAACTGAAAATCAAAGCTCTCAGTTCTGACTGACTATTACAAGGATCCCTGCTACAATATTTTATATCACCTGCTGCAGATAAGAAAATATCTTGATATAGTAAAGGTGAAAAGACTGGAAAGTGATAGAACTGTAGCCCTAAATAATAATTTTATACAGWCGTTGGACCTACTGGAACATCATTGTAGGGAAAAAATAGGACAGGAGAATAAAGACTGGTGGGTTAAAGTGTTAGTTCCTGTAAAACATTGACATTTCAAAATGAAATTRTGTGAACATCTACATATTTCATACCTTTTGYGAGGCTAACAGTGACTGTAGCCTGAAAGTAGTGCCACRGAAAGTGATTTTTTTAAGGATGCASCTGGGAAAAGAAGCAATGGACATTTGTTGAGCTATTCTGGCAAGATGTTATAGAGCAGGGCTCCCTCCTATGACAATACTCTTCAAGCTTCACAGATTCTCAAATAAAGTAATTCACAAATAGTTACAGATTTTGTGTAAACTTTTGGAACAGTAATTTAACATAGACAGGCAGCAGATAGCTGCAGAAGAGTACAACATAAATTCATACAAATTATTTGATTTGCATCCCAGCATCTTTCCAAAAAGCCTATGTGTGACTACTGCTTACAGTGGCAACACAATATATAGGAGAGACTACTATTCCAGCAGTGCAACTGGAATAATTCCACACAATTCAATATGGAAGAAACAAAGAAAAAAAAAGTTATAAATCTCTGGGAAAATACATTAAGCATTTATTTCATTTCTGAATCTGGGAAGAAAAGYCTTTGCAATCCTTAGTGAGTCGAAGAGGCTGAAAACCTCCATAAAAACCTCTCCTCTGTCCTCTGTCTCTCACTGTGATGATATTTTTCTCTTTTCTTCCGATGATCTCTGTTTCAGGGCTCCAAGTGAGAGCAGTTTCCAGTTGCTGGCTCTTGCCCAGCTGACTAGCAATCAGGAAACAACCTGTTCACTTTCTTATAGTTTCAGGAGATCCCTGAGGAGTGAGACACAGTCATATTTCCTCATAGTTTGATTAGTCAACTCCAGGGAAGAAAGCCAGCCTCATCAAAGGTAATTCCAAGAAGAAAACCCACATCTTTCCATTGTTTAGTTGGTCCCAGAATCCTCGTGGAACATCTGCAGGCTAGAAATTACATTGCGTGGCTTCACTGAATACATTTGAAGCTTGTTTAATGGAGATTTAACACAGGATATTTCAGAACTCTCTACATCAGTTTGAACAGAAAGAGATTCAATTAATTCTCCGCTGTTCTACTACTGAAAACACAGGGAATAATCTTAGTTCCACTTCATTTATAATTTAAATAATTGTTTAACTGTTTAAATAAAGCTTTATTTTATTTTTGAAATGGCTTTATTATCAAGTTAATTGACAGTTTAGATTCTGATACAAATCCTGGGGAAAACRCTATAAAATAAATGATTTATTAAAATTTAAGTAAACTCTAATTTGTAGGAAATTCAACCAGACCTTACATGTCAAGGGGAAATTTCAAATGTGAGCAGTTTCAGGCATGAGGTAGAGAAGGAGCTCTTCTGACTAACCGCACAGGTTGGCAGATCTAGAAGGCTTCTAAGAAAGAAGTTCAGGAACATATGGGGCTCTATTGCTTAAACATGGCTACGTGCAGCCTCTCAGGCATTCAGAAGGTTTGTGAGTGTTATGAGCAGACCTCAAAATCARAGTTTTCTCTTATAAGAAACACAGATATATACCTTTCATCTCGTATTTTTTTCCCTCTTGGTTATCAGGTTAGTCAGCCATATCAGTCCTACATAATTATTAAAAAAGGCCRCATCTCGTTCAAAGCTCCTCTCACCTAAAATACTTGTATAAAGAAATACACACTCCTGTATACCTTGGATATTAAAAGGAAGGCTGTAAATGACTGTGTAGTTCTCCTGCATAACTGTCTGAGAAGTAACCGGGAACTCAGTACAAAGACAGCAGTGTCTGGGCTTTAGTTCCTTTAGTTTCTCTTCACAGGACATATTTTCATTTTAGCTGCCCTTCTTTAAATCTCCCTATCTTTTCAGTATCTAAATGTAGTGTGAAGTGCAGGCACAAGGGAAATGTTAGTGCTGATTAAGTGACTGATAGGTTTGAAGAGCAGGAAAGACACAGAGAAAAATGATCCTCAGCCTTCATTTCCCCATGATTCTTACTTTAGGCAATGGTCAGAAATGTCATGGTTTCCCAGGTGCTGAGAGCTATTCCTGTTTGGCTGTGGATTGAAGCGTAGCCCTATGATTTTACAGAGGCAGCCAAGATTTTTGGCTAAGCCTCTAGAAAGCATTTACACTGGTATTAAGAAGCTCAAGATACACAAMCATCAGGATTATGTGACCAAACTATTCCTGAGTATTATCACACGAAGTAATAAGTTTTGGGTTACATCTGTTAACAAGAGCCTAGAATTAAAATACTTGCTTTCAAAATAGAGACTGGAAAACATTTGTTTTCTTAAGCTACAGCAATGATCCAATATAATTCCAGTATTTCAAAATTGCCCATGATGTTGCTTTGTGACGTAATGAAAGCAAAGTGTTAATTTCCTGTCATAATAGATGAGTTACGTCACCTTGTTTCCAAAAATATTAATAGAAACAGCATACAATGATTGTCTACCTCTTTTGAATTGCAATATTATTTTTATGACCTATCACAAATGATTTTACTGCCATAAAAAAATCAGACTGCTCAGTCTGACATACTTCAACATAKTTAGCTCACGGTCAGCAGATGAGGAATAAGAAGTAGGCTTCAGGCACAACCTCTTGACCCATAAATTTGAAAAGATACAGTGCTTGTTTTATGAAGCTTAGGAACCAGAATAACCATGTTACCTCTAAGCATACATGACTACATCWAGGATTTTCAAAAGCACTTGGTGGTTTGGAAAAAGATCAATTATTAAGTGGCAGACCAGGCATACTTTAAAAGAYCTGATTTTCAATAAAATGCTGGGCAACCATCTTTTTATAATCAAGTACTATTAGGGAGTCTCAATTTAAATTGCTAAGGATAAAAAAATTATTTCCTTTAGAGAACATAGAAGATCGATTGCACCTTTTAAAAGTAGTAATTTAATCTATGCTTTGGCCTGAATGAGAGCCGTATGTAGCTCACCAAAACTATTTGACTACCAAATGAAGCCTGAAACTCTCTAGACAATTTATTGGATCAGACTTTATTCCTCATCTCCATCTTAAATTKTTTTGAGAAGGAAAGCATGTGTGATAGATTTCATGTGTTTTCTTGAACATAAAATCACATTCTTGCTGCTTTCTTTTACAGAAGTTCATTATTATTTACTTTACACTCAGGTACTGCGGAGCTCTTAAACGGTAAAGCTGAAGCTACCCCACACTTTCAGGACTTGTATGTGCACATTAGTGCCAGTCAAGTGGCAGATTGCAAACAGATAGCAGTCTATGTTACCACTACTTCAGCATTTAAAGGTGCCCCTTAGACCACTTTAAATGATCTTATTTCTTCATAAATAAAATTGGAATATTGAAATAATATTGGAATCTTTCATGATAATCTACTGTTTTTCTTTAAGATACATTGCATCTGCATGCCAGCGTGAGGAATATGTACTTAACAGTCTTTTTTTTCTTTTCTTTAAATGGTGAGAAAGATGCACAATCAGAGTATCAGTTTATAAAAGCCACAATTGTCTAAATAGTTCTTACAATAAGATAAAAACTCCCCTCCTTGAGCTCAGTGTGGCGAGGACTGTTGCTCTTACTCTCCAGTTTTTCACATCCATTGTTTGAGAAACCAAGCCACTTCCTTGGCATCCATGTGTTTAATATATCTGTCTCACTTTGTCTGGCCAAATTCCTTGAGGCACTCTTGTGGTGTTCCACAGARAGGAGAAATAACTTTTTTATGTTAGAAAATACTCCACAAATAAGTGAAATTCAGGGGAAAAAAAGTAAAAGGATCCTTATGAGAGATGAAATCACTGGGATTTTTTTTTCTTTATATAAAAGGGACTTTTTGATTTTCTTCTGTTTTCTTTTATGTTCAGGATAAGCACTAGTAATAATAAAAAATTTTGTAACTCTTCCATCTCCTTAAACCAGACAGCAGTTTTCAGACTTATAGAAATGAGATGATAATCATTCTTCTTAAAAGTGTAGGATTATTCTTGCTATGTGCTCCCAAATATTTTCATTTTAAAATCTTGCAGATAATGGCATTTTTATTACTTTTCCAAAGGAAAATATCCATCTCTCTTGGAGTATTTCAGATCTATATTTTCCTTTTCATAGTATATCAAGTTCCTTTGTTTATTTGTCCCTATTTAAGCCTAATTGTACCACCTTAAATAACCTCTCCCTCTCTTTATCCTTGCTTCTTTCCTCACTCACATCAACAATAAAATAAGAAAAAATGTGCCAAAAGCTGGAACCATGATTATGGTGAGACCTCAGCCCTCTCCACACTTACTGTATATGCGGTCGTGATGAGATTAGACGCATCATGAAAGCAACGTGATGGTGTTAACAGGAAGCAGCCCTTTCCCCAGCTGTGGCTCAGTAGCTCACAAGAGTGAGTAGTTACTAGGATAAGTGTCTGCAGGCCAGGCAAAGGTGAATGATTTCCAGGCAGGTTAGGGTTTACCACAAGGGTACTCTGTAGGTTAAGCTTATGTGGGAAGTGCTTTGGGAATAGTCTCAAAAAGCCTCAGTATCCTGCCTGGGAAAAGGATGATGCATATCTTCTTCTTAAGGCTTCTTTTTGAGYGGCTGAAAGACATCTGATGTGGGCCACAGGCCAGGCGGCTGGGCTCTCTGCACCCTTTTTTGTGCCTGGAGTAGGCTAAGCAAGGGGGTGAGCCTTCTGGGTACAGTTTTCATTGTTCTGGGGCCTTTTGTAAAAGAAAACAGTATTTAAACACACACGGGGAAAGATTTAAGTAACTGTCACATTACAGAGGGAATATCATTGAGGAATAGCAAGTGAGGGACCCACATTTAAGGAGAGCAAAGAAATACAGGTAACTACTGGATTACGAGCCTGACCTATCAGGAAAGCGTAAGAAGAGACAATTAAGCAAACAGAATAATGTTGAGCATACATTCACCAGAGATACATTTAATAACWTGATCTGATTTGGGGAAAAATAAATAAATAAGCAAACAGGAAATGGATTTTTATAGACAGAAGTCACAACACTACTTCATGCATGCAGTTCAGTAAAGCAACTGATATGGAGATCAGTGACAAATTGAAAGGATAAAGTGTGTTTCAAGGAGACATCAAAATAACTTGCAGTGACAAGAAATTTTCAGTGTTGCAAGAAGTTCATTTTATTTATTCTTATTAGTGACCTTGGCATAACAAATAAAGTATATTCTGACGTAACAAGAGTAGGAGACAACAGCATCAGAAAAGAGACAAGAAATTATAGAGAAAGAGTTAGGCTGGTGCTTTTTTCTTACACATTGAAAGTGCACTGCCATAACCAAGGGAATTGGAGCCATTGAGAGAATCAAAGGGACAGCTGACGGATGCTCATCACTGTGTAATGGAATAGGGATGGATGCACAGAGTATCGGTTGTGTGGTGTCCAAATGTTAGTCTTTGGGGGAATATGCTCAAGAAAAAATGATATGCAATTTTGGTCAGACTATCTCAGTAAAGAGCAGGGATATATTTCTRCTGTATAAGAAGCATTAATTAGATCCCGTCTTGAATATCAACTACAGTCCTGATTGTCCAACTTCAAGACAAATTAAACGAGTAAAGAAAGAATTATAAGCATGACTGTGGGAATGAAGAGCAATCTCGTGAGAGGAGACTAAAAAAGATGTGTTTAGTCTAGCAAAGCAGGACTGAATTGAGAAGGGATGTTACTGCTCTCTGTAAATACATCTGGGAGGTTAAAGAACTGTTTAAGATGAAGTACAATGTTGGCAGAAGAACAGACRGGTATAAAGTGGCCTTGAATAAACTCAGATTGGAATTAGAGAGAAGCTTAAACCATTGGAGGAAAGAGCTCCTGAAAATAAAGGTCTGTAGTAGTATTGGGAGTTATATTTAATTTAATTTAAAATGAAAATAGTTTATTTCAGGAAGAGATCATACTACAAAATACKTAGGATTGCTTGGGATTGAAAATTCCCTTGAAAATCAAGACACTCCCTTGCAATATCACAAGCTCTCTAAGAACTCCCTAATGCTTGATTGCAATCCCACATTGTAACACTGGCATGTCATTTTTTTTTTCTTTTTCAGTGAAGGGAAGGGGAGACATGGTTAGGATTGAAATACTGATCAATAGAAGATTTGTAACCAAAAATCTTTCTTTTTATCAATAAATGCTTCTTTTTATTGTTATTATTAAAAGTTATTAAAKATATATTTAAATATGACCAAATATGACCATCTTGTCATAGAGATTTGAATACATGAGTCATGTTTTGTTTAAAGCTGACTTCATAACTCATAACTGTCAAACTCTACAGACAGAGGGAACAAATTTTCAATTTCAGTGGAGAGAAGGCGAACCTGCTTTTCAGAGTTTCTTTGGTTTGTGTTCTCATTTAATGTTATCTTCTCTAATATTAACAGTAGCAGTTAACTCTATTCAAGACTACAAATAATTGTAATTCTTGTTTTCAGCTGCAACTGTTGCTGCAAATACCAAGTAATTTAGGAAAAGCAGTATTTTCAGTGCACAGAAAACTAGAAAATCGAGGATAGAGCTTGAATCTGTAGTTTATCTGTTGTTATTTGTAGTCTATCTATTTCTAGTCTCTCATCAGAAGAGTCCAGCTGGAGATACACTTTGTTGTCCACCCACTGGCTACTCTCGAACCGCTCCAGTCCAGAGAATTCCATTTCAGATACACTTTGCTTTTGGATTTAATTTCTTCAGTTGCTGATGATACATCACCACATTGGGCCAAATCACAGCCTGGACAACCCTTTTTGAAATTATCAAAGCTACAGAGTCTGTAAATTAAGAAAGCATTTGGCTCTCTTCCTCCATCCTGTTATCCATGAATTTCTTGTTCTGCTTTTGGTGAATGTCTGGAACACGTAATACTGTCTGTTTTTTGGTGTGTCTACTGTCTTAGGGCAGGAAAATGAGAAAAATCATGAGACCACAACCTGTCTCCATATTTTCTGTTGAGGTTACAAACTGCACGGTGTTGCTGCGCTCAGCAATATCCCGTACAGATGCTTCAGGTATCAGAAGTAGGACAAATATGAACTCTGTGCTAACCTCTCCCAAGAGACAGACTGTTCCTGAAGGGCTGTCCTGCTGCTGCAGTGCTCAGGGACTTGGAGTAATGTCTTGTAAAACTGTGCTATAAATGTACTATCCCAAAGTCTTCAGTGTGGTATATACATGACACTAAACTACTGGGTAAGCAGTTTCCCTATAGTGTTGAGGATTATTCCACAATTTATATTCTTCCTTGAGGTTTGGCTTTCCAGATCTAGTTATCTTTTTTTTTTTTCTTTTTTTTTTCCCCCTTAGCTATTTTTTCTTCCTTGCACCATACTTCCTATTGAACTCTTTAAGATCATTAACAATGTAGATTGATGCTGACATCCTACACAGCAAGTGGAAAAGTCTGATTAAGTCATCATGCGATGCTTCTGCTAAGTAAGAATTATCCTCCTGAGCTATTCTAGAGAGCTTTGTAATAACATAGTTTTAAATAGATATGGGCCCAAGTAATAAAATTAGATGAGGATCCAAAGCTTCTTCCTGAAGTTTGTAGCATTCAGGTCCAGCTTTTCTTCAGGTTCATGCCAAGGTGGTTGAAGTGACTAATCACACCATGAGGTGAGGGCTTCACTCTGAGCTTTTCCATACAACTGCACCCTTTTTCATGCTTGAAAGGAATGGGTGAAAGAGAGCCCTTTTATGACAGTAGGGAGTAAAAAATAGGAATGTGGTCTTGGGAGGAAAAATAGGCCTCAGAAGAAAACAGTGAGTTCACTAGTGGAAGCATCCAAAACAATTTCCACCAGCTAATTTGAAAAGGTAAATTTTATTTTTAAATGCTTTATGATTTTTTTATTGCTATTTATTCCACATGACTTTTTTTGTGCATTTAATCTGTTTATTTGGGAAACTCTTCACGTTGCTTTCCTTCATTAATTCTTACCTCTCCCAACTCAAACTTCTTACACTAATTTAAAAACCTTTTAAAAATTAAAATGCATTAGCATTAGAAAATTTTGTATTAGCACAAGAAACCTATATTCCTTACATAAGTAATATTGATATGAAAGGAACAGATTACAGAGTATTAGTAGAAGAAAGAGACATGCTAAACAGCATTGCTAATTAGTTAGCTTAGTCATACTTGTATATCTTTGGTAATAGTTAATCTCATTAGATTATCATTACTGTAAAACCACAGAAGCATTTGTAAGGTCATTATAAATTTTTATTGCAGAAGGGAGTTTCATATCTTCCAATTGCCTAATGCAAAATAATTTCTAATTAATAATTCCTTTGGAATAATTATAATTACCAATATGAATGTGAAGAAACTAATGAATTAGGAAGAAAACTTGTGTTTTGTAGTTGTATCTGTATGCTAGAATGATTTGCCTTTTTTTTTTTCCTGCTTACTCTGGTAATGGCTGTAATTTAATTACGACAACTTCAAGAAACGCTCCCTTTCCACTTCACTGATTCTATTTTTCCCACAGCTGTCATTGCATTTGCTCTCAGAGACTAGGTTAAGAAAAATAGCTGCAAGGGGTTACAAAAAGAATGGAGTTAGTGATTTCACTTACTGCAATGGATCCCAAACTGATCCCAAACTGATCTCATTGCCCAGTCTGTCCAAGTCCCTCTGGATGGCAGCGCAGACCTCAGGGCTATCAGCTATTCCTCCCAGGTTCGTATCATCGGCAAACTTGCTGAGGGAGCACTCCATCCCTTCATCCAGGTCGTTAATGAATAAATTGAACAGGACCGGATGGAGAACTGACCCCTGGGGGACACCACTATCCACAGGCCTCCAGCTGGACTCAGCACCACTGATCACCATCCTCTAAGCCCTGTAATCCGGCCAATTCCTAATCCACCCATCTATCCCACACTTCTGGAGCTTGCCCAGGAGGATGCTGTGAGGGACAGTGTCAAAAACCTTGCTGAAGTCCAGGTAGATGACATCCACCRCTCTGCCCTCATCTRTCCAKCYAGTCACMCCATCATAGAAGGCTATCAGGTTAGTCAAGCCTGATCTCCCCTTGGTGAACCCATGCTGGCTACTCCTGAGCACCTTCTTCTCCTYCATGTGCCTGGARACAGCAGYCAGGATGACCTGCTCCATCACHTTCCCAGGGACAGAGGTCAGGCTCACCGGCCTGTAGTTGCCCGGCTCCTCCTTCTTGCCTTTTTTGAAGACYRGGGTGACATTGRCTTTCCTCCAGTCCTCCGGCACCTCCTCCGTTCTCCAGGACCTTTCAAAAATGATGGAGAGCAGCTTAGCTACAACATCYGCCAGCTCACGCGGCACTCTGGGGTGCATCCCATTGGGGTCCATGGATTTGTGGGTGTTGAGTTTCCTTAGGTGTTCTCTGACCAAATCTTCCTCTATCCAGGGCAAGTCTTCCTCTCTCCAGTCCTCTTCTCTTTTCCCTATGGCCTGGAATTCTAAAGGGCACCAAAGCAAAGGAGGCATTCAACACCTCTGATTTTTCTGTGTTTTTCATAACCAGGGCACCCAACCTGTTCACCAGCAGACCCATGTTTTTCCTGACTTTCCTTTTTTTGTTAATATATTTGAAGAAGTTTTTCTTGGTATTTTTAACATCCCTCGMCAGATTGTGTTCCAAACACAATCTTAGCTTTCCCTCTTGCATCTCTGTAATTCCTGATGACGTTCCTGTATTTCTCCCAAGGGTCCTGTCCTTTTTTTCCACATTTTGTATACCGCCTTCTTCTGCTTGAGCATTGCCACAAGCTCCTTGCTCATCCATGCAGGTCTCCTGCCCCCTCTACCTGACTTCTTACACACAGGGATGCACTGTTGCTGGGCGTGGAGGAGGTGGCACTTGAAAACTAACCAGGTTTCCTGGGCCCCTCTTCCTTCCAAGCAGGTTTCTGAGGAGGCTAAGCAGCCCTGCCTCCTCCTCATTGGATCTTGAACTCCACCATGAGAACCAGGGCCTGTGACCATGAGGCAACTTCCACCTATCTGTAGAAGACCTCATCAACTTCCTCATCCTGGTCAGGTGGCCTGTATCAGACACCCACCACRGGGTCTCCCACGTTGGCCTGCCCTTTAACCCCTACCTACAGGCTCTGAACTTGCTCATCATCCACCCCCAGGCTGAGCTCCATACATTCCCGCTACTCTCTCACATACAGAGCAACTCCACCACCTCGCCTTCCCAGCCTATCCTTCCTAAAGAGCACGTAGCCTTCCATGACAGCACTCCAGYCATGTGCGCTAACCCACCACATTTCTGTGACTCCAATGAGATTGTGATGCAGGGACCACACACAGATCTCCAGTTCTTCCTGCTTGTTCCTCATGCTTTGCACATTGGTATACARGCATTTCAGGGAAGTAATCCAGCCTGCAGGTTTCCCAGGAGGGGTGAAAGAGGACCCTGTGTAATCAGATCCTGTCCGCACTTCCCCACTACCRTACTCCCGCTGGACACTGGCTGACTTTGGCTGCGTTGTATTGATCGCCCTGTCTGTGTGACACTCCCCTTCCTCCTTCTTGCTTAGTTTAAAGCCCTCTTAACCAGGCTGACCAGCCTTTTGGCAGAAATGCACCTCTTGCTGAGGTGATTTCCCATCATTCCCCACTAGCTGGTGGTCATCAAGCAGAGTCTCATGGTTATAGAACCGAAAACCATGTTGCCAAGACCAGCAGYGCAGCCAGTTGTTAACTTGTAATATCCGCCTTCTCCTCCTTGAATCCATTCCCCTCATTGGTAGGATGGAAGAGAACACAACCTGGGCTCCCATACCTTTGACAGCCATCCCTTGGGCTTGATGTCAGCCAGTATTTGCATGGCATCATTAGTGCTCACATGAAACAGTAGCAGGAGATAATAGACTCCGGGACAAGCCTTGGGAGCCTCCAGGTAACATTCCTTATTTGAGCCCCTGGCAAGCAGCAGACCTCTCTGGGTAAGGGGTCGGGCCTACTGATAGATGCCTCTGTACCCTGCAGCAGGGAGTCTCCCACAATGATCACYGCTTCTTCTGAGTATTCCTTCTTTYCTTACRGGGAACAGCYTAACGGCGTGGARCTGACCRCGTCTCCGCAGACAGACACCGAGACGGTCCTTGATTCATGTCCTCCTTCAGATTGATCATAGGACATTTATTCTTGAGGCATCACTATACTTGGGTGCTCAGCATTAGACTCCCAGTTAGGGTTAAGGTTAGGGTTAGGATTAGGAGGAAGAGAAAGCCTAGAATTCCATGGGGAGTGCAATTGGAAAAGGCATAGGAAAGAAAATGTAGCRCTCCATTTGGATTGATTCTAGGATATTTGTTCTTGAGACAGCACTTGACCTGGCTGCTCAGCATTAGGCTCACACTTAGGGGTAAGTTTAGGGTTAGGGTTCCGAGAGAGACGAAGCCTAGAGTTCCATAGGGAGTGCAGGTGGAAAAGACACACAACTCGGGGTAGGGTCAGGATTAGGGTTTGGGTTAGGGTTRGAATTAAGGTTAGGAGAGAGAAGATGCTCATACTTCCATGGGGAGTGCAGGTGGAAAAGGCATGGGAAAGGAATCATAGCACTCYKTTCGGATGGATGCTAGGACTTTTGTCTTTGAAGCAGCACTAGGCCTGGAAGCTGAGCTCACAGCTAGGGGTAGGGTTATGATTAGGGTTAAGGTTAGGAGAGAAGAGGCCTATAATTCCGGGGGGGGGGTGGTGGGTGGTGTGCAGGTTGAAAAGACATGGAAAAGGAATCATAACGCTCCATTCGGATTGATTCTAGGACATTTTTTCTTTAGATAGCACAAAGTCTCACAAATCAGCATTAGGCTTACAACTCAGGGTGGGGTTAGGGTTAGGGTTAGGGTTAGGGTTAGGGTTAGGGTTAGGGTTAGGGTTAGGGTTAGGAGAGAGAAGAAGCCTAGAATTCTATGGGGTGTGCGGGTGGAAAAGGCATGGGATTGGAATCATAACGCTCCATTCAAATGGATTCTAGGACTTTTGTCCTTGAGGCGGCACTAGGCCTGGCAGCTCAGCATTAGGTTCTTTACTCGAGATAGAGTTAGGGTTAGGGTTAGGGTTAGGGTTAGGGTTAGGGTTAGGGTTAGGGTTAGGAGAGAAGTGTAGAATTCCTAGGGGAGTGCAGGTGGAGAAGGCATGGAAAAAGAATCATAGAACTCCATTTGGATTCATTTTAGGACATCTGTTCTTGAGGCGACACTAGGTCTGGCACCTCAGAATTTCGTTCACGACTTGGTGTTGGGTCAGGGTTAGGGTTAGTGTTAGGAAAGAGAGGAAGCCTAGAATTCCATGGGGATTACAGTTGGAAAAGGCATRGGAAAGGAATCATAGCACTCCAGCCAGATGGATTCTAGCACATTTTGTATTTATGTGTCACTAGGCCCGGCAGCTCAGCATTAGGCTCACAACATGAGGTAGGGTTTGGTTTAGGGTTTGGGTTAGGATTAGGGCTGGGTTTAGGAGAGCGAATAAGCCTARAATTCCATGGGGAATTCAGGTGTAAAAGGCATGGGAAAGAAATCATCTCAGTCCATTCAAATTGATTCTAGGACGTTTGCTCTTGAGGTGGCACTAGGCCTGGCAGCTCAGCATTAGACTCACAGCTCGGGTTAAGGTTAAGTTTTGAGTTAGGTTTAGGGTTAGGTGAGAGAAGAAGCCTAGCGTTCCATGGGGAGTACAGTTCGAAAAAGCATGGGAAAGGAATCATTCGGATTGATTCTGGGACATTTGTCCTTCAGGCGGTAATAGGCCTGGCCACTCAACATTAGGCTCACAGCTGGGTGTAGGGTTAGGGTTAGGGTTAGGGTTAGGATAGAGAAGAAGCCTAGAGTTTCATGGGAAGTGCACATGAAAAAGCCATTGGAAATGAAACGCAGCACTGAACTCTGATTCTAGGACATTTGCACTTGAGGCAGAACCAAGTTTCTCAGTATTAGCCTCACAGGTAGGGTTAGAGTTAGAGTTAAGATTAGGAGAAAGAGAAGACCCAGATTTCTATGGGAAATATAAGTCGAAAAGGCAAGGGAAAGGAATCATAATGCTCCATTCGAATTGAGTATAGGATTGTTGTTCTTTAGGCAGCACTAGACCTGGCTCTTGAGCATTCAGATGATAGCTGAGATGGCTATTGCCTCAAGGACAATAGCCCTAAAATCAATCTGAATGGAGCACTATTATTCCTTTTCCGTGCCTCTTCCACCTGCACTACCCATGGAATTCTAGACTTCTTCTCTTTCCTAACCCTAACCCTAACCCTAACCCTAACCCTAACCCTAACCCTAACCCTAACCCTAACCCTAACCCTACCCTTAGTTGTGAGCCTAATGCTAAGCTGCCAGGCCTAGTGCCACATAAATACGAAATCTCCTAGAATCTATCCAAATGGAGCGCTATGATTCCTTTCTCATACCTTTTCAAAATGCACTACCCGAGGAATTCTAGGCTTCTTCTCTCTCCTAAGCCTAACCCAYACCCTAACCCTACCCCCAGTTGTGAAACTAATGCTGAGCTGCCAAGCATAGTGCCGCCTCAAGAAAAAATGTCCTGGTATCAATCCGAATGGAGCACTAAGATTCCTTTCCCATGCCTTTTTCACCTGCACTCCCCATGGAATTCTAGGCTTCTTCTTTTTCCTAACCTAACCCTAACCTTAACCCTCACCCTTCCCCGAGTTGTGAGTCTAATGCTGAGCTCCTAGGCCTACTGCTGCGTCAAGAACAAATGACCTAGAATTAATACGAATGGAGCGCTATGATTCTTTTCCCATGCCTTCTCCACCTGAACTCCCCATGGAATTCTAGGCTTCTTCTCTCTCCTAACCCTAACSCTTWCCCCCTGGTGTCTGCCTAATGCTGAGCTGCAAGGCCTAGTCCAACCTAAAGAAAAAATGTCCTGGAATCAATCCGAATGGAGCACTCTGATTCCTTTTCTATGGCTTTTCCAACTATACACCCCACAGAATACTAGGCTTCTTCTCTCTCCTAACCATAACCGTAACCATAACCGTAACCGTAACCCTAATACTACCCTTAGTTGTGAGCCTAATGCTGAGCTGCCAAGCCTAGTGCCAGGTAAATACGAAATGTCCTAGAATCAATCTGAATGGAGCGCTATGATTCCTTTCCCATTCCTTTTACAACCACATTCCGAATGGAATTCTGAGTTCTTTTCTATCCTAAACCTAACCCTAATCCTAAACCTAAATCTAACTGTAACCCTACCCCAAGTTGTGAGCCTGATGCTGAGCTATGAGGCCTAGTGCCACCTCAAGAACAAATGCCCTAGAATCAATCCGAATGGAGCACTATGATACCTTTCCCATGCCTTTTTCACTTGCACTCCCCATGGAATTCTGGGCATCTTCTCTGTCCTAACCCTAACCCTAACCCTAACCCTAAACCAAACCCTAACCCTAACCCTGACCCTACTCTGAGTTTTCAACCTAAGGCTGAGATGCCCGGCTTAGTGCTGCTTGAAGAGAAAATGTCCTGGAATCAATCTGAATGGAGTGCTATGATTGCTTTCCCATGCCTTTAGCAACTGAACTCCCCGTGGAATTCAAAGCGTCTTCTCTCTCGTAACCCTAACCCTAACCCTAACCCTAACCCTAACCCTCACCCTAGTCGTACCCCAATTTGTGAGCCTAATGCTGAGCTGCCAAAGCTAGTGCTGCCTCAGGAATAAATGACCCAGAATGAATCCGAGTGAAGCGCTACGATTCCTTTCCCATGCCTTTTCCATCTGCACTCCCCATGGAATTCTAGGCTTCTTCTCTCTCCTAACCCTAACCCTAACCCTAACCCTAACCCTAACCCTAACCCTAACCCTAACCCTAAGCCCACGCCGGGTTGTTAGTCTAATGCTGAGCTGCCAGGCCTAGTGCCACATCAATACAAACTGTCCTAGAATCAATCCAAATGGAGCACTATGTTTACTTTCTCATTCATTTTTATAACTGCACTCCCAGAGGAACTCTAGGCTTCTTCTCTCTCCTAATACTACCCCTAACTCTAACCCTAACTGCAGCTGTGAGCCTAATGCTGAGCTACCAGGCCTAGTGCCGCCTGAAGAACAAATATCCCAGAATCAATGCAAATGGAGCGCTATGATTCCTTTTCCATGCCTTCTCCACCTCTACTCCCCATGGAATTCTAGGCTTCTTCTCTCTCCTAACACTAACCCTAACCCTAACCCTAACACTACCCCCAGTTGGGAGCCTACTGCTGAGCTGCCAGGCCTAGTGCTGCCTCAAGARCAAATGCCCTAGAATGAATCCGAATGAAGCACTATGATTATTTTTCCATGCTTTCTCCACCTGCACTCCCCATGGAATTCTACACTTCTTCTCTCTCTAGGCTTTCTTCCTCTCCTAACCCTAACCCTAACCCTAACCCTAACCCTAACCCTAACCCTAACCCTAACCCTAACTCTGGATATGAGTGTAGTTCTGGACAGCCAGGTTTATTGCTGCCTCAAGAGGAAATACCCTAGAATCTATCTGAATGGAGCATTATGTTTCTTTTCCCACACCTATTTATAAATGCACTATTAGATGCTCAGAGTGAATGCTGAACATCTCTCTTCTTGGACTCCTTTTTTTCTGTAGTGTTTTGCTGTGGTGACCAGTATAACCCAGTGGTTCTTTCATTGGGCTGCTTCGTACAGAGACGTTCTGAACCACAGATGGAAGTCCTTGTCATTCTCTTCAGGAATCCTATTCTCAGCCCTGGGATTCAGAGAACAACTCTTTTCCGAAACTCTTGTCCTTGGAGACACCTTTTAGTGCCTCTGTTGGCATTTTCCTTGCCCACAGGTGTGTCTTATAATTCCATCTCTAGAATAGGACAATATGACCCACAAGGCTTGGCACATTTCTCTTAAGATATATAAACTTTTGCTTTAAATCTTGCTGAAATTACTGCTGTAGGGTACTGATTGTGTTAAAGCAACAGCTTAGCTGTAAGTTGAATACCAAAAATGTCTTAATTCAGATAAGCACAAAAACACACACACGTAAAAAAATCAAACACTGGAGACCTATCTCAGGCAGTGAACAAGCACTGCTCAAAACTAGCACTTTCCCAGCAAAAGAGGGAAGAACGTGAATCCTGAGCAGACCATCTGAWCACGTTTTGTTCATGTGAAAGTCAGAAAGGCAGCTACCTGCTACAGTGTTGCTCTCCTAGCTGACATGTGGAAATGCTAGATTTTCACGTAACTTCAGTGYATCTTTTGCTAAATGCTGAAACTCTTTCTTTTTTTTTTTTCCAAAGGGCTTGTGATTTTTAAGTGATTTTCATGTATTTAGTATSTCCTACAATCTCCAATTTATTGTGAGGATAGAAGAGCTTATGTAAGTGGGTAGGTTGGCACTGGAATATCACCTGCCATCTGGCCAGAACAAACACGGGAAAGGATGTAAGGTTTGGATACCAGTCTCACTGTGCTTGGTTGCAGAGTTAGCCTGCAGTTGCCGAAAGGCAKATGCACAAAAATAGCTCATGATGTCACCCAGGTGCCATGTGACTTATTAGCACTGCAGAAAGCATCCAAACGTGCCCTGCTCTCGTCTCGGAGAGAAGACAGCTGTGAGACATAGCCCTGAAGCTGAGCACGCCACTGACTGTGCTCTTTTAAAGCACTGAGCGGCTTCCACGCGACAGGGGCCGTTCCTGGCTACCGTGTCCAGCGGTCTCAGACAACGTTTTTTTTTTAATCTTAGACAAGAATTGGTTCGAGTGACTCAAAAGGTGCAGGACAGGACAAGGGGGTGATTTATTTTGTCGGCTGCTTCCTGAGGCTGCGAGCTAATATGGCCCTTCTGGCCACCTCGGGGTTGCTCAGTGTGGCACCTGGATGCCCATGTCTGCAAGGGTTCCTTCAGCAGGCTGCTAGACCTTGCTGAAAGGGCCTGAGCAGTTGCCAGGAWCCATGAATTTAAAGTGAGTTTAAAGGTCGCTAACATTAGTTTAGGTTATTTGAGAACTGCTAATACATTTTGCTTTGTGACTGCTGGAATATCCTCTGTTGGCATCGGAGGACTTCAAAAAATTTGTCTTTATTTTATTTTTAATGCTGTTTTTAAAACAGTATTTCCTTTCAGCATAGCTATTCTCRTCCTCAAATGTATTATTTCCGCTGAGGCATCAGTTTTGATTAGACTTGGCTTCCTAGCCCGCGGCTCGGAGGATGCAGTCCTGGCTGTGATCAGATGCTGTTCTGTTCCACTACCTACCTTACAGAGTGTCTTTTTGTATTTTTCAGGGGCTTTTAAATCTCAGACAACACGGTTTTCATATCTGTGCTCTAAGTAAATGTAGAAATAGCAGGAGTTGGGAGTGTGTTCACTTTGGTTATCCTGTTTTGTTTCCAAACCAGTACTAGAATTAGAATTAGCATTTAGAATTAGTTCTGTAAAGCAGTATTAACAGTGAAAGACAAAGCAAATGTTACTTATTTGTGTTCTCTCCCTCACCATCCTCACATCTCGAGCCTGTTTGTGACAACAACTAGACCACCCCTAGTCAGGAAAAGAGCAGGAAAGTTGTCTGTCTCCATCTTATTTTAACTGTTTATGGCTCTCTTTTTTCCCAATACTCAAATCAACAAATTCATATTGGTTGATAGTAAGTTAAATTCGCTAAGCAAGGCTGCTTTGCTCATGGCAGGGACAAGCCCTTTTCCCAGTCTTTTGCATGGGGAAGGAAGCAAGGGTTGTCTCTCCTAGCTCGCCCTGTGTTTTTTAGTCTTTGGGGTTTTAATTCAGTCTTCGTCTGCAAGACAAATTTTGTGAACTTTCATTCTGTACTGAAGGACCTCATCAAAGATTTGACAGATCTGTGATCAGGAGTGATATATTCTGGCCAGGAAATATATAGCTCATGGAAGAGAATAGGGTCACAGGGCACAAAAAGCTTGAGAACTCACTTTATTAGAAAAGATTTGTGGGKTTKTTTTGTTTTGTTTGTTTTGTTTTGTTTTCTCTGTGAAAACCAGACTGTTACTTCAGTGTAAAATTAGATTTTCCTAAATAATTCATTTTCATGTGGGAGATATTCAGACTGCCTTGCTTGCAATCCTTACTGMAGACCATGGAGGTAGAATATCAGAGACTTTCCTCAAAGGAGCTTCGTGTGAAGCCAGACACGTTCCTGTGAAGAATAAAGRTGTAGTGGTAAAGAAGATACTACAATAGAATTAACCACTCTATGACTTATTTTGCTAAGTAGGTTTCTCAAGTTCACTCCAATAAGAAAGAAGTGTAGAACCAATACAAGAGAATACAATTAGGTTTGGGCTTTGGTTAGTTGGTTGGAGTTTTGGAGCTGCAATTCTTTTTTGCCTAAGATATCATTAACAATTTATACAGAGATTAGGAGTTAAATTTGTGTTTGTTTTATCTTAGAACCATAGTAAATACAATTTGTATTTACAGTAAATACAATTTGAGGCAAATAATTGCATCAATAAGAAGTGGAATAGCATAAAATTAACTTCTGATTAACAGTTATGGATAAAAAAGATAGATGATCAATTTATGGACAACATCCAGCATATGTTAATTCTCCATTGTGATGATTCTTTTTCAAGCGGTGTTAGAGGGGGCAGGATGTTGCTGATTTTTTTTGARCAGTCATTAAATATATTCCCTAGCAGATCAGTTGAAGTGGTGAAATTTAACAAGCACCCAATGTGGTAGGTAACACWATATCAGTATTTAACTGTGATGTTGTACTTTACTTTTAGAAGACATGCTCAAATTTTGGCTGATACTGGATACACAGTAGCTTAGATTGACTTTTCCACTGTTAAAAAAAGTTGATTGCTGTAGAGTATTGGACCAAGTTCAGAATCAGTGTAAGGAGACGATTTGGTATATTAAAATTCTTCTTAAAAGGTTTTGGCACCTGTTAGAAATGGTAATAAACCATGAACTAATACTACAGTCTCTGTTAAAGTGCTGGAAAATTATTTTAGAGAAATAAGACAATGTTCAGCAAATGCAGTATTTCTTGTTCTTATATAATGTTTATTTCTTATAGAATGCTGAAGTAATATGACTTAATCTAAGCCAATTAGCCAAATGGTCTGTATTCCATATTTTTGAATATATTTCCCACCAGGGATAYAATTTGCTTATCCTCATTATTTCTCAGGCTGCAAATTTGATTTATACAGAATTTTAATTTTCTATTGCCTCAAGCAGTCAAGCAAAGTCTCCACTGGGGGAAACTTGCACAGGAGCAATTTTACCTTTTAGCAAGACCTGAAAAATTAACCTTCCTCTCTTTTTTTTTTTTTTTAAAAAAAAAAAAAAAAAAAAAAGGTGAGTTGTGCATATGTCTATGTGAAGGAAAATTATCTGTTTTTTCCACTAGTCGCAGCCTACAAAACAAAACACTATAGATAGGAAGAGAATACAATAAAGAGCATGAGGAGCATGATGAAAGCATAAAATATAACCTATTACAGGGATAGTGGCAAAGTTTCCTTCATACTTGGCTTCTTAGGACCTGTATTTAAGTTAAGAACATTCTTAATTGCTTGCGTTAATATTGTCTTCAGTCAAGACCTGACAAACAGGCCAGAAAAATAAGACACAGGGTCAAAATGAGTTATTGCCTTTTTGGTTACAGGTTAGCCAAGGAAAGGTTAGGCTGTGCTGTCCATACAAATGYTAACTGGGAAAACAAAGGACAAACATGAAGATAAATGGGCAAAGCTGTAAGAAAAGACCATTTGTAGAAAATCAAGGTAGAAGGTAAAGAAGGATGCTGGTCGCAGAAGGAAATCATTGCTATTCAGAGGGTGGGCAGGCTTGCTAGAGGACGTTGATAGCTTCCGTTGATAGCTTCCCTAAGGACCACAGGGCCTCTTTTGTGCCTCTTTTGGCACATTTTACATTAATTCAGTGATAACATGATAGCRCAGTGAGCTAGCTGCAGCCAGGCAATTTGCTCTGGGCAAAACCTGCTGCTTTCAACAAGTTAATCTAGCACACCCTCCATGAAACTCACTCTTGCATGCAAAGGAARGGAGGAGTAACAGGTGGAGCTGCATATGTAGTGTTTGACAACTAATTAAAAWTGTCTCTTCTTTTCAGTAGATAGCTTCTATTATTGTCACTTTTAAAGTAGGTCTAATATTAATGCAATTTCTTAAGTAACAAGTATTAATAAACAATTAACAAACATGAGACACATGTCCTTTTGCTGAAATGTCAAAAAATTTTTTAAGTACTTTATTCATCTTGAAGCTTGAGAAATGGAAATGGTTAGTAAGAACAAGCAACAGAAATTAGACCTTTTAACCTTCTATTCGTTCTTAGAGCATTGACAGAAAGAAATTCATTGTTCCTAGTAAGAGAGCAATGGAGATATCAAACCTCTTTGGTTGAAGAGGGAACTAAAACTATTTTGGGATTCAGCTCAACATAACTGCATGTCCATTATAGCCGTTATACAACACCATACAACATTATACAAGATTATACAACAGCCATTATAGTGAGTGAGTGCATATTTAAGGCTTGAGGGAGTAATCCATTCACGGGCATCTCCTGGCTATGGTTTGAGATTCYCTAGGTCTCTCCGAATTTCTGGCCTCTAGCTGTCACTCAAAAGTGCCTGAGTCTTCACAGGTCCTKTATCATACACTAGATTCCTGGTCATGTTCTAGTCATGTGAGGGCATCTCAAACAGTATTAGTTGCCGGGAAGCAGGGAGTCGAATTGAGGCCCTATGCAAAACAGCCAGTGAAGTTTGGAGGTGAACATACAGATGACCAGACATATTCTTCTACTTTAGGACACTATGACTAGCTCTCTAGACTCCCCTGACTATAAATTGATCTTAGAGAGAATTTGTGGTATGTCAACATCTACATTATAACTGTGTAAATGCAGAAGGGCTGAATCCCAACCTGCATACCTCATGTTTGGATGCAGGTGTCCCATAACCTCTGGCCAACCCCTGAAGACAAATTTCTGCTACAGTTAACCAAGCTAAGCCTAATTCCTAAGCCTCAGGATTCAGATGTCATGTACGGTAAATAAAAGAAAAACTTCATTTGCAGAGCCTAGAAGAGTGGGTTATGGCTGTCCATGTTCACCTGGAACTGAGTTGCTTTTGGAAATTCTGGGTCTTGGAGAGATTATTCTCAAAAATTTAGGTATTTTCTCTTTTTAAAAAGAAAAGCAAGAAAGAGAAAATTAGCGCTTTTAAAGGCAAGTGCTAATATTTGTATGCTAAAATCATAGTTTACATAATTTACATCATAGTTCAGGTGCCCATTTTCAGGTCCATTTGGAGCTTACGTACGCCAATTTTACTGTCACCAGTAGGTAAGGTAGTATCACTGGATTCAAGAAGYGGATGCTCACAGCTGTGCTAGCACACTCTGAGGAAATCTGTCTTATAACTTCTATGTATTATTAACATCTATGACTTTAAATGCAGGCTGAGGCAAATATACAATAGAAAAGTAGAGGGAACAAAATCTTCTCTCAGCAATTGCTGACAGCGTGACTGCTTCCTAAGGGGAAGGAAACTCACTTCTGTAAGGAAAGTGAGTTTTCTTTCAGCTCTTTTTAGCTCAGAGTGTCTACTCTTCCTTCTGTATTTTTAGGGGTTTTTTTTTGTCACATTATTGTCAAAGTGATTTAAGCTTGTAATAAATATATATATGTTTTGTTATTCTATCAGAATTTGCACTAAGAGGCAAAGGATTATTTCCAAGAACTACTTATTGTAGAATCTGTCCTATATAGAGATGAAAATTTGAAATCATGAAGGCTGATTTTCCTKTCAACATTTTAACTAATGAGTCCCTTTGAATACAGTACAGCTACGTCAGTGTAAGATTAGAATCAGCCCAATTAGAATCAACCAAACAGAAAGCATAACTAGTTGAGTACTCTCAACACTTCAGACATGTTGCYTGAACAAGCAATTTTACTGCTATATCAGAGTTCTTCAATATTCTCAAACTGAAAAAAACCCACCAAACAGTCCAGATTAATTAAGATAATTCTTATACTGAAAAAAAAAAAGATACTAGTTGCCACAAGATGTCACAAAAATACCAATTCTTTTTTTTTTCCTGCAGATATTTTCCATATTAATGGTTACCAGTAAAAATTCTCAGGCAATAAATCAAAATCTATTTTGGGAAGAAAGCAAAGCAAAATTTCTGATTTGTATTTCTCACTTTTAGTGCCACTACAAGTGGATTAGATGTCCTTTGAGTACTTTTGATTCCGTTCCAATACCAGCACTTCAAGAGAAATGTGCCCGTGCAGTGAAGAATGCAATTATCACATCTTTTTGGGAAAATCCCTMCTACATGCCAAAATCTCATTTTTTAATAGTTTACAGTGTTGAAATTTGAGCATAAGTATTGGTTATTTATTTATTTATTTAATATTAAGGATTCCACTCTTCTGATTTGATATTAATGTGAGAACATCTARACCACATGCCTTGTTTTGTTTTATTTCTTCAGACATATGTAAAAATATTTACCAAGGATGYAGTTATCATTTAACTAATTTTGTAAAGAGGAAAATGGAATAGGGAGAAGATAAGTGAYTTGTTAAAATTACAAAGAATGTCAGAAGAAAGTATAGAATTAGACACAGGCTTCCTGATTCTATTAAAAATSTTGTAGAAATATATGTGGTTTCTACTTTCCTCATAGCTCCCTGTTGTTTTTTTTTTTTTTTTTTTTTTTAATATTGAAAGAAGAATGAATGTTTTTTTGGGCCCCCTGTTCTCATTCCATCATCGTCACATTGATTTTAATAGGAGCAAGGTGGTCTGACTGTGAATTTTGGCTTGGCAGAATAACTGGCTCTCATGGAGTCCAAGCATAGCTCTCTTCTCTGTCTTTCTCTTTCTTCTTCTCTGCAGCTATATCTGGAATACTGGGAAAGATTTTGAGTGCAAAGATAGTTTTGTGGTCAAATCTTTGTGTTTAGTTGTCTCCTCAGATTAAGGATATCTTTGATATATTATTATAATGTCATCAATTTGACTAATAAACTTGTACATGATGGTTGGTTGCTATTGCTCTTGTTTCTTTTACTTCACTCAGGTACCCGTTTTTTCCTGCATTCACATTGCAGCTATSTCCAGGCCTGTCTATTTTAAATTAGATTTTTACAGCATTTGAGTCAAAACGTCCTGTGTTTGTGGAAGTCGCCCAGTACTTTCACAATTTAAATGATGGTAATAACAAACCTTACAATACAAACATAAAACTGCAGAGGAATATCATGAATGCATGGATACAATATTTATCTTGTAAATAAAAMCTGCTAATTTTCTCTTCCTTCTTTCCCACTTTTGCCTTTGATTCCTGTCTTTACATCTACGCTTCTCCAGGACATATTGTAGATATTACTGGAGGTGACTCATTTTGGACCTGRTTCTTATATACCTACACTCTTCTGAGGAAAAAAGCTTTTTGTCAAATGCAAATATAATGCACTCCTTCCTGTTTTGTGACTCACTCAGCTGGTTGGTCCAGAGTAAGGGAGATCACACCCCATTATTCTTCCAGAAAGTTTGCTAGCATAATATGAAATCTCATGAATAATATACAYTGTAACTGTCAAAACAACGAAACAAAAGACACTTGAGCTTTTTTTAATGCATTTTTTTCACGTACTGGTTTGCAACTTGCAAAAATTCACAAAAGGTTTTTCAGACACTGGGGCCAATTAATGAGTTTCTACTGTAAGTAGCTGTGTATTGAATAGAGGGGGGTCAATATGATGTAATGTTGTCCTGTCATTCATAGAGCGGTTGAAGGATAATCTATGGAACTTTGGATGGGTGATATCCTTGGATTAACTCACTTTTATGTATTCTCTTCTGTTGTGCAATAGGACTTCTGTGGTTTTCTCTTCAAAAGCTTTCCAATATTTGTATTATCAGAGGTATTTTGACTGCAGWAGATGGCTGTTGTGCTGTCAGCTAGAAGCCAAACAGAAAATGCATTTTTCCAAAATGTTCCACTTTCCCTTTTAAACATTATGCAAATACACTGCTTCTAGGAAGCTGAATTACCTTCCCCAGGAAGCTTACAATCAATTTAATGGTAGCAAGTTACTGTAATGACAAGTAATTATATGAATGACCAAGGCTATCTGGTGCACATCCTTTCAAAAACAACTATTATATATGATCGTTATCTTTGAATGTTCCTTTCTTCTTTGGCATGAAAAAGTACTTTAGAGACACACATCACTTCTTAGCTGTGGATCAAGTGGTTTGTGATCCAGCAAGCAAGAAACAGTGATACTGCTGTGCTGACATGCGTTCCCATGGCAAGAATTACRCTGACTGCGTTACGTGAGAGTCCTCAAACACCCTTCTCCAAGCTGCCAGACAACTGCAACTGGTTTAGTCCAAGACCTGGTGTGTCCTAGCAGCCCCTGAAATAGAGCATCCATTGAAATGACTCCTGTCTCTGCACTATTACCCACTAACAAATGCTATAAAATGCATGAATTTCCTTGCAAAAATTCCCTGTAAATACAGAAGTTGTAAAACGAACGATATTCATCTGATGCAATTTTTAGCAAGTTAGAGAAATCTGATAACAGATTTAAATGATTTACATTGTCTATTAATATACAGGCATATGGATGGGGCATATACCATATTGAAATACTGGTCATTTGTGCCTAGATAACTATATTAAGAAATTTTCTTTTCTGGGGCTGCATCACAAAGAATGTGGAACACCTTTGTGTGGACACTACTCTTTATCCTGAGAGTGGTCAAGAGCAAAATACTTTAAGTCTCTAAAATTCCCAGAAAGAAATTAAAAGATAGAAAAACAAAGAGAGAGAGAATTGGAGTCCTGAGGAATCTCCAAGAAGGTAAATTTATAAAGGTTTCAATGCAGGAGAAGAACAAGCAAAAAGGAGGCTTTGACAGATCTGTAATTCAGATAGAATAAGAAAATTACATAGAAAAAATTTGTAGTACATGGGCAGTTTTGATTTATAAATAGGTGTGTACTGTAGAGATACAGATTTTATTATAGGATTAAAATATGTATATCGTATGTATATAAAAGATTGTTTACATGAACAAGTGGGATTCTTCATATTCTATGTGCAAGGCGACAGAATATGTTTGAAGTAAATCTGGGTTTCATCTTCTAATAGCTCAGAGCACCGGCATCAGACTTCTGTGGGAAAGCTTACAGAAGTTACTGGCAGGTCTTCTGGTGTACAAGCAATAGGTAGGGGATTACAAAGACTTGCTTTTTTATTATAGATCCCTKCAGGAGTTTGTTACAAACAGCATGAAAGACCTGAGTGCAGCCTCACACTATCTGTGATATGCTGTTGCTGCCTGAGTCTGGTCACTCTGGGGGAGCAAACCTTTCTTTCTGTCTTATTTTAATGTTTAGAAGTCTGTATGCAATAAAAGAGATAGAAATTTCCTTAAGCATGGTAAATTTGTATCTGATAAATAATGAAACTAAATGTCTGTATGGTTCCCGACGCTAGTCATAATCCGGTGCATTTTCCTCCAGTGCAGTACGACAGGGTTTGTGTCACCTGGCTTTCACTATTGACTGAGGCAGTCTAAACAAGACCATCTTTATGAGCAGTGGTGAAAGACAGGAGGATCCAAGCCCATCCATCACAGCTTTCCCACGACGCTGGTCTCCGACGAGTGAACCACCCTTTGAAGGCAGCAGTCTCCCTGCAGCACCTGTACAAAGAGAGCCTGCACGGTGCTCTACTCAAGCTCATCTTAAAGTGGCTGAAGATAAATAATTTAAATCCACAGTCTTGGTCACTCATTTACCAGCTCACACAACTGAGTATTTCTGCAGCTGGGTGTATATAGAWGCACTACTTCAGCTATTGTTGCTACAAGATTTAGAATATATGTAGAGCTTGGCAGTTTGATGAGCTCTGGTTTGGGGCTTCTTACAATATGCTGAAAGGTGAAAGGTAAATTCATCTCTTCACTTTCTTTCAATTATGAATTAAATGATTCAGATATTATTAAAAATGCTGATAGCTTTATCTTTCTATCAAACCGTGTTTCTTATTACCTTAGGATTTAAGCTATTAGAAGTTAAGTGTTTAGTTACACTTTCAATAGGAATGGGAAAGGAGAAATACTGAAAATGTCAGAAGAGTACAAAACKAAAGTTTGGAGGATGACATATCTATTCTATATGTGCACTATTGGTACATATTTCTCAATACATCCAACTGAACTAATACAAGTTGTGGCAGTGACCAGGCATGCTRTGGAAGATCCTGAGTACATACCTTTCTAGATGCTTGCATTGCAGTTAAGGGTGATGTTAGCTATGTAACTTCACTGTATTTTTTATCTTTTTTTGCTAATAAAGCCTAATAAAGGCTTTTCCTAATAAAGCTAGTTAATCACCAGTGTACTAGTCTAAAGGCCTATGAAAYAGTGCAAAGCCGCTAGGAGAACCACAACTAAGCCTTTTCTGCTACAGCAGATCATGAAGTGCAATGCAATATGTGGGCTAATCTGGCCTCCTGGCCAATCAGTAAGGATGTTTAGTTCCTATGCTTGAGGATCCCAGAGATTAAGGTTAGTATTGACAAACACTAATTTCCTGCCTAGTTCTTCAAATAGTTGATTGCTAATTTGATTTACCCTCTGGAGGAAAAAGGCTCCATTAACTACAAAAAAAGGGAGTTGGGTCTCATAAACTTATCTCTTGTGAAGTGTCTTCTGAGAGGGTTCTCCTGAGATGCAAAAATGCAAGGGAAGAACACATTTACCCRGAGGAAACAGTGGGTAGAGTCTAGTTCTGAATAAGTACAGGTGTTGCCACAAGAAGATGTCAACTGAAATAGTTATGATTTAAAAAACAGCATCTTACAGCCACTGCTGTAAAGTAATTCCATTTCTGGCACAGTTTAAGGCTTTAATCTGTGTTAATGTTGGTCTTCAGAGTAATGTATATCGCATGGACTAGAGAGCACAAACGCCAAAAATATGAAGAGTTTGACAGAGGCCAATTTTAAATGAGCAAMTATCTGTTTTTATATCAGGATATGCATGAGCATGTGGTGCATGAGCAACCACACAGAAACCAAAAGGAAGGCTGGGGCAAGATAAGAATTTTTACTTTGCTCAAAATGTATTTATTAACATATATTCTAAGCATATCAATTTAAACATTGCCTATATCACTCAAAGATGCAACCTCTTCAGAGTTAGGCACTGAAAGGCAGAAATATGTTATAGGATRAACAGCTTTTTTTGCATTTTTCATGCTGGGCTATCTGGACATTCACAGAGTGACTGAAAGGAGGGAATATGCCCCCTTTAGCACACAGGATTCCTTATCCCCCAGGGGCTCTTCCCTCGAGGAAGAGAAAGGTAGAGGGCAACTCAAGGGATGAGAAGAAGGGCTCACTGAGGCCTGGCTAAAGAGCAGGATCAATGAATTTTTAGTACAAGTCTCAAGAACCTTGTGAAAATTTCATAGCCTGAAGAGGCATGGCTTTGCTTCATGGTCTCACACAGCCTTGTGCAAGTACAATTTGGTCAATATGCCAATGACCAATGCAAAYGTGGGGGCCTTCACATGACACAAGCTATTGTTCCATGATTATTCYGTTCTATGGAGCATTGGTTCCTTTTTCACCTGCATTTTTTTTTTCTGGCTCATAGGCTGTTGATCTGTTCCAASGTGCTGTCCGTATGCTTCTGATACTGTAAAAATAACCAGAAGAATAAGCATAAAGATGGCAGTGTTCAAGATCGCAGCTGGGCTTTAGCTGGCATATCAGCACAGTCTCACCAAAACTACCTGGTAATTGTTAGTTTTACTTCCCATCTAATATTTTGGCCACAATGGGAAACTTATTTCCCCAATTCTTGAGTATTTCACAATATGCTGCCAGTAGAGGTATGGAATTTTTTTGAGRAAGTGAATCTGCAGGATACCTCTTCCCCTAACACCTTGCAGCTAATCACATAGCAGGATTCCTSTTTCCCTTTGATTTTTCATTTGTTTCTTTGTTTGAGAACCAACAAATGAGTAACTAAATGCAGAGGATGGGGCACAAAGCTGGGACAGTGATGTTCTCCTGCAAAGCTGGCTATGCAAAGAGTAAAATAGTGACTGCAAGAGGTCAAGATCTTTCCTTTTTTAAAACAAGTTTAAGCTCTGAGAGAGAGACAAAACWCCTGGCTCTTGATTATTTTTTCTAGTATACATATTTTGCTTCCTTTTATCAGGTCATGTAGTAGAAGCACATGTTGGCACGAGTATTCTCAGTGGCTGCAATTTATTACCATGATTTGTGACAGCAGACACCAAATTCTTCTGGGTTTGGAACTCTGAGCTTCTTAAGAGAGCAGCATCTTCAAGGAGAGCCAACATATGAAAGTATCAGTTAGATGACAGCAAAGTTCAGAAATGTGCAGCAGTGCAGATGTTACAGACAACAGAAYATCTAATACAACTGAGTGCAGGGTGAGGATGTGGCATATGAATTATGTCTTTCTTCATTTGACTGGGACACGAGCTAAACTCCCAACTCCAGAAAACATAAATGCATCTGGATCTCACTTTAGTTCTTCAAAAAAGCTTTTTTTTTTTTTTTAATTTGTGGCCTAACAGGAATGCTTTGAAAGTGGGACTTGAGTTGATCACTGTTAACTGTAGTCCACAAAAATCTTAGTTCTGATAATGTAAATTATCTCCATTTGTTTTAACMCCGCTTTATGTTTGTCTGAGGAAACTCAGCATTCCCATCTCAGGCTGCAGTCTGGTTTCTTACTCCCACATCATTAAAGCTTCACTAAAATAGCATTTAACTGATGCTGCTTTCTTAATTTCTTGACAAGTATCTGAAGAGATTTTCYTTTCTGTAGAAACTCACACTTAAAGTTAAGAAAAATACATGGAGAGAAACTTTTTTTTCCTTCCAAAGGCAAAATGTATAAGATCCTACAATCATCGCAGCAGAGACTTGTTGTATTCATGTACTTGCTCACTTAACTGTCACTTCAAGCATAGGGGCAGCCATGATTTACTTAGAGCATCTGAATATATAAACCAAAACATCCATTTTTCATGCCATATGATAAGACTTTTTTCATGTGGACTGCTTGTGAAATTTTGAATTGTGTAGACATTGTGTCATTTCTGAGCTTTCAAAAAATTAGTGGAAATATTGGTACTTCTGTTTAAGGAGGATCAAATTATTTCTGGTAGCAATTGACCTTACTCCTTCATGTTGTTTAATGGCACTTCTCAAGCTTCCCTAGTTTGATGATCAGGGGAGGGGTGGGATCCATTACCCTTAACTTTAGATATTTAGCTCTTCAATGGTAAAGTCTGAACTGATCACCCTAAGCTTCCTGCCAGAGAGATAGGTACCTCCAGAGCGTGATTCATCTGGTCTATTTTAGAATTAAATGAATCATTAGTACCCAGAGGTACCCATTTTTCTTGTTTTATTATTAAAGGGAGTTTATAATGATTAGCTGTAGACCTAAATTTTGGGCTTCTAAATGCTTTAAGTGGGAAAGCCATCTTGGATATCATCATGATCAGTGAAATAGAAAGAATGGAAGTGATAAAGAAGAAATAAATGAATGCACTTATTTTCTGATTAGGAAATATTCTAAACATCTGATGTTTATAATAAACTTAATTCCTTTTTAAAAAAGATTGATTTTCTGTAACTTTGCTTTCTCTGCTCCAGCAAAGCCATTAACAAGTTCCTGTTTTACTGATGATTTTTTTGCAGAAAGGTGATTAGGTTTCTTAAAAGTTTTTAAGAGATTATTGCTTGCCTAAGTATATCCAGCCATAAAATTCTTCTCATGAAATAAAATGATTTATTTTATGCACTGTAAAATTGAGGTAGCAGAACCTTCTAGATATGAATAATCAACCATTTCTGGGGAGCCAGCGTTAGAAGGAATAGCTCAATCACTTAAATGTGAAAAAAGTTGTACTGGTTCTTTTCAGTTGCTTTGCTCACTGCTGCATGTTTCCACTGTCTTATGGGTGCTAAATGCAATTCAGTTGGTCATGTATTCAAACTTCACATGGTTAAAAATCGTATGTGGAGAGGGTAGATTTATCTCATTTTTCTACCTTTCTTTTTAAGGCAGATTTCTGGTTTTGCTTAGCTGGCAAAATTAATAGGCATTAAATTTCCAACTCCTCTCTGTAAATGTTAGAATTTCTTCTAACTTCCCGAGTTTCTCAAATAGCTGTTAGGATTAGATATTGAAAAGATTGTTGTTTCATTGCTTCAGCTTTCAGAAGTATTTGGGAATTTTCTGAAGGAAAATTCATTAAAATCARTGAAAAAACAATGAAGCAGCAAGAGYAATGGATTTTGCATCTAGCATCATACTGATGTTCTCTATCKTCATCTTTCAGAGAGGGATGTGGAGTTTTATAACYACCATTTGCTACACTGCTTACAAATTTTGAATACAAGTTAAGCTGGCTGAGATCATTTTAAGAYACCCATTTCTCTAATTGCAGTAATTTGAAGTATATCATTTATTTCATGCACTTTTAATGCCCTGTTAGTGACTGACAAGTAAGAGGTAGAGCTAACAGTTAGTTGCCTACTGTCCATAGACTGCCACCTAACGATTTGCGCAGAAAGTTTTAAGAAAATGTATGGGAGTGTTGTACTTCAAATAGCAAGAATTTATAGCACATACATCAGCTTTCCTGTTCTATTCCCTGTCATTCCACTCCTCTGACTATCCAGGATCATTAAGATAGCTTATAGATTACTAACAGTAATTCTACTGCGCCTTATTTATACGCCTTACAGTGTAGTACTAAAGAAGGAATTGGGAGAGAAACAATTTTATTGCCTTCCTCCATATCGACAATCATATTTTCATTCCTTCAGGACAAAAATAAATTATCAATAAACTGATCAATTAATGGTTGTGTCATGCTTTGAAAAGTTGAAACAGTCTTTGAAGATGTGGCTATTGTTAACAAAAGTCGTGGATATTTACAATGTTTTGGTGATATTGTGTATTTTATGTAATGCAAAAAATGCCAGGAATTGACATATAAAAATGTGGACCTCTTCTGAATATGAAAATGTTGGAGATTCCTCAGGTATTTTGTTGTTTACAGTGCTGCAGCCTGAGCATACACACTCATTTTTTTCTTTAGAGCTAAACTGTAAGAGTTGGTTGTTTCCATTTAGAATCAATTAAGCCTTTCCTCTAGTCTCAGAGTAGGATCTTTTTTTTGTGATCATCAAACACAAAGAATTTCACCTTTTCTCGCTTAGTTCCCCAGGGAAACATTTCTGATTGGGCTGGTTGATTAGCTCTTATGCTTTTTGTACTTAGAGGRTGCAGTTCTTTGTCTTGGTAATAGTGCCTGACACCTGCACTCTTGAACCTCAGCACGCAGGGAGTTATAAACAAGCGAGTTTGACACAGCCTCTCAGTATCCATACTTTCAGGCCCTCAGAACAGCATAAATATAGCTTTGTCATAGGCTAAACTGTGCCAGTAGATGACATTTCTACTGCATATGCATGCATGAAGAATGGTCTTCTCACCCATTCTCTCTGCCTCGCTCCAGATGTTAGATGTTTTGGGGACATTTGTTCACCATCTTCAGATTCTGTCCTGTTTGCTGTGAAAGAGTTAATTGGAAGGTCTTTGTACACAGATGCTCAAAATTCCCTTTTTTTCTTTTACAAGCCTGGTGAGATTTCAATAAAATGTCTCTCCCTTGCCTATGGAAAGAATTTGTGGATTTTTATTGAGATCCTTGCAGTGAGATGGCAGAGATATTATATTCCTAGATGAGCCACTTACTGCATGACAGTATCTGGGTAAAAAAATCAGTGTACTCTTCCTGGACAAAAAGTTCTTACAGAATTTAAGGAAAGATTATACTTGATTATATTTTCTTAAACAATTTTTATCATCAAGTTGTGAGAAGAACTCGAAAGAAAAATCATAAAAAGAACATAATTGCCTATAGCATTTATAGGAGGATCAGGATTATTCCTACACAGTTTTACTGCATATTTTTGGTTTCAGCCAAGTAACATGCAACTAGTCATACTGTTTTATAATGGTTGCCTGATCTGTCCCAAAACTGATGTAGAAAAGAAGGAAAAACAGTCTTCCAAGGTAAGCCAAAGGTATGATATAAGCCATTCTTAGAGGTATCTTATGGTTGTTCCATAAGTACTAGCTTCTCTCTAGCTCAGGTGTGTGTTGACAGTGTTTGAAATGTGCTTCACCTCTCTGCCACATGAAGCGCTGCAGGGGTTTGGCAGCAGTTAGACTCTCGATGATCCAGTGGCACCAGGATGTACAGCTTTGTGCTGGGTACCAGCTAAGCAAATCCTTAAAATGATTCTCACAAAAGTCATGTGTGCCTTTGCCTGGTGCATTGTCTGCTTCCTTGGCTCTCCTTGTCCCCACATCTGGGGAACCTCTGGGGTATGGAAGAGAATTTGCCATTTTCACAAGCATGACGAATGGAGTAATGATGGCTGTGGGGAGCCCTTGCAGCTCCCATGGTTAAAAAAGGCCCATCTTTATCTCCTAACTCTCCTGTGGAGACCTTTATGCTATAGCTGCAGTACTAAGGATGTAAGTAGCTATTTTTATCTTGGAACTGATCCAGTTGCAGGAGCAGTGCTGCGACATACCAACTTTTGCATCCGACTGTCCCACCCCTTCTTTCTTCATTTACGCACTTAAGGGTTTGTCAGCTTTATCTTCCTTATCATTCTGTCCCCCCTCCCTCCCTCCCTGCATCTCCCTTTAACTCCTTAGGCAGCCCAGCTGAGCTTCATCCTCCATAGGGTCACCTGCCGCACACTGATAGTGACAGGAGCAGGCGTCACTGCAGGCACCGACATCCCTCTGTGTCAGGCAGGAGCTGCTAATCAGTGCACACAGCTCCGTGCAGTGCAGCCACCTAATTGTTTACCTTCCCATCTTTCCTGCCCTCCAGAGAAAACGCTCCAAAGGGCAGTGCATCAATCGAAGCCCTCCAAGCCTGGACACTTGCCACCTGCACGCAACCCGCCCGCAGGTCCTTGCGCCCGAGGCACGCTTGCTGAGAGAAGCAGGTTCCGTGTGTCTGAGCTCTTAATCTCTCTTTCCTTCGCCGCTAGTTTGTGGTTATTCTTTGACATTGCCCTCCTGAAGTGCAGCACTTAAGCCGGAATGGCTGACATTAAGAAGAGCAACAAAAATACTTAGCAATAATCCTTTGCTTCTGTAGAGTGTTTTCCATCTACTGGGTTGAAATGCCTTCAGAAAAATAGGCAATATCAGTATCCTCATTTTACAAGTCAGATAACTGCAAAATGGGTTAGATAATAGATTTTCATCTCCTTTCTGTTCAGCTAAGCTTTTTTTTTTTTTTTTTTTTTTTTTAAAGCAAGGAAGGGCAAGGGAGAAGGAGAGAAAAAGAAATGAAGACGGAAAAGAGAGGAAGGAGACAAGAAGCAAGGAGAGGCAGGTGAAGCTCATGCTTATCATTAAGGCATCAGTCCCAGGTGAAAAGATGGAATGAGTGCTAGCCCAATAAATCAAATTTTAAAGGAAAATAATACAATTAATACTGGTGGGCATATATTGCTGGCAAGGAATTGTTGTCAAACTAAAATGATACATACCTTTTTTATGAAATTAGAACTTTGGCTGATAAAGGTAATCATGTTTGTATTGGCGCCTGTGAGGCATTTGACCTACTGGTGAATAAATTTCTAATTAAAAGTGAAAACAGCAAAAAATCAGCAATTAATGTTTAAAGGAGCAAATGCTAGGTAATTGATCATTCAAAATGAAATAAGAAGCATCACTGGTCAAGTGCCTTACACGAGGTCTTGGGTGTGGTTTTAGACTTGACACTTTTTATCAGTACGGCTGTTTTATTAGGGTCCTGAAAACGAACACTGAAGCAACCATAGATGATCTGAAGATTGTGTGATCAGGAAATAATGAAAGAGAAGGGTAGATGAGATTGGGCTATCTTAACTCACTGTTAAATTAATTTCAAGTGAAAAGCAATCTATTTTTAATATGATTATGATGACGTTCATTTAGGAAGAAAAAAAATAAATCAAGTTATCAGACTGCACAAGATAATATATAGCTGTCATGAGAGAGAAAGACGAAAAAAAATATGGAATATTCCTGGCGGACTTCCTAGTAGCTTGAAGGTATAAACACAAGGAAAGAGACTCAAGAAAGGACACAGTGTAGGGCTCACTGATACTTTATATAAAATCTGAATATGTTATTGTAAAAAGGTATTTAAAAACTCATGTACATACCTTCCTGTACAGATGTTTTGGTCCTTATATCACTGATATTGAAATACTGAGGTCAAATCAGTTGTAAACTCCTCAGAAAATATGTTGGAAAACAAATAAACAAACAAACAAGAACAATAAACAGAACAATAATGTAACAACTGGAAATCCTCTCTTATAACAAAAGACTCAAGAGTCTTAGTCAATTTGACTTACTGAAGAAGGCTAAATGATAACTGGATCAGTTCACAAGTTATCAGTGGAAATCCAATTAATCAAGACTGTCAATCTAACTGGTTAAGATCCAGTCACAGGACATTTAGCTTATAAAAATCCATACTAGAAAAGACCCACATAATATTGAGGGGCAAAAGATGCCTAGAACACATTATCAAATGTTATGGATAAATTTTCCAACTATGGAGGTTTTAAAACCAGTAGATGATGATTTGCATGTACACTCTTACTCAGCTTTGACTATTAGCTCTAAAGTGGGAATTAGTTTGATGGAAATGCCATGAAATGAATATTGAAGGAATACATATTCTTCTATAGCATCATAGTGAAAATGGTTGGAAAGCATGAAAACTGACCTCTGTTGAACAACACCCTTCTCAACCTGAGCGAACACAATTAAAGGAGGTCCTAAGAGGTTCTCGCAAACCCATAATGGAACAGGTAGATCAGGAACCTCGACATCCTCAGCAGAAGCCTTATCTTCAGCCCACTACAGCTCAGCGGTACTATACCTGTCASTATTTCCTTAACTAAAGACCCAAAGCAAACCACTTCAAATATTATCGCCATCAGCTTCCAAGGAAAATGAGTGGGGTATTGAAACATCAAAAGACACCTTCCATTTCTATCACATTTCGGCTATTTCAGTAAATGTTCTGTCTCTTTATTATGCCTTGAATTTCAAACACCTGTCTGAGTCTTCTTAAAACTCTTACCAAACTATGTATAAAAATAATAACATCATAAAGCAGACACAAGATGAAATAGTAAAGAGTTAAGTAAAGACTTACAAAAATGAATGTTCTAAAAAGTCAAACTAATCCCCCAAGCAGGAGAGAACTCCATTTTTCAAGAGTATGTCTAACTACACTAGGGAATTTGCAGTCTTGAATTCCTTCATGGCATTCACTTTGCCAACAGACAGTAAAGTGACAGTTTAAAACTGCATTTATCTTCCGCAGGCGGCAGCCAAGCCAAGGGCCTTCAGCGTACATATAACACTTGCTTTTTCAATGCCAAATACTCTAAAAGAGAAATGCCATTAAAACTTCCAATTATCAGGATATGGCAAATAACCCTTTTTCTCTCTGCCCTAACCCATCAAACCATAATCAGGAATGTTTTTTTTTTCCCTCTAGTCTCTAAATATATGTCTGCATATTTGCTCATCCTTCTCCTTTGTCACTGATGTAGTTACACATTTTGCTTCTTCCAGATCTTGCCTGGCTCTCCCTAGTCGTGCCCCAGCCCGAGCACAGGGATGCCTGCTTGTCAATGTGGCAGATACATCTCAGGTCTGCCCACAAGTATCTTGTCTTTTTAGATGCTATGGTTTCTGAAGAAAGGACTTCTGCTTTTGTGTATGAGCAGAGAGCTTCCACTATTGCACGTCATCATCATGCCCCATCAGAAACTTTTAGGTGTCCTGGAATCACCTCTGTGTTACAACAGAAAGCTTTGTTTAAAAACGAATAATAATGAAAATATGATGGTTCTAGAACATAGGCAATATTCAGACTGGAAAAAACATATTTGAAAAAGCATAGCTAAGGTTAGTGGGCACACACATGGCCTACTGAGATGTAGGACTGTCACACTTGGATGAAATGGGCCATCTCAGTATTAAGTCTATCTATCTATATTTTATGGTTGCTGTTATTCTAGCTGCTGGGTACCTGACAGGCTGTAACATATTATCCTCAGAAGAACTCTGTGAATTAGGTAGGTCTTCTGACACACTTTGTTTTTTTCATGGCCAAATTCAAACTCTGATAGAGTTAACCAAATAGTCTGAAGATAAAGAGAAGCTTGTCTGACCTTTGAGTAATTAAGTTTTTTTGTTATTTTCTCCCTGTTACTCACCCTACTCTCCATCATTTTCAACTTTCCCTTGATCAGAAGCACAAAGAAGAGCCTATCTTGCCTCGGGCAGGAAAAGTCCTCCTTCACTGAACTGAACATTAAGATCACATAAAAAAAAATAAAATAAAAAAAAAAATGTGATTCACTATAGATCAGGAAGTCTGCTTCTCTTAAACCTCTTGGAGATGGTGCACAGGGAGGGCATTGTTACTAGATCTTTACTGACAAGTTCCTCCAAGGTGATATTGGTACCATTTAAAAAGAAGAAAACTGGCTAGTGGGTTATTTAATCTTGCTGGTATTTTCTGGAAAAGAAACAAGAGCAACAAAATAAGCATTTTCCTGATGTAATATTTGCAGAGGATGTTCAAGCCTGTTTTCCTCCATGCATCAGTGGTTTCCCCTCATGTACATACCAAAGATATTTGTGATAACAACTGAAAAAACACAAACAAGAAAGCCATGAGTACCCAGAGCCTCTGCTCATTTTCAGATATTTGTTGAGTGTTGCTGTAAGAGTGAATAAAAAATATGAACACCTGCTAATATTCAGTATTGCGACAGATGTTGTTGAATACAAAGCTACCCCTGTTCCCAAGTAGCTTGATTTTTCAGAATACAAGGGCCTTGCCATTTCTGAATAAAAGATCCTTGCAAAGATCTTGCTCAGTAGCCAGTAAGGTATGGTAAGTCATTAGTTACCGTAGGCAGGCAACAGTACTGATTGTTTCCTTTCTCTGTTCTTTTTGTTTGTTAGTTTTCCTTCTCTCATATGGGGAGGAATCTAGAATCATAAGAATCTAGATACATTTCTCAAGTCAAATCTTTATACAGAAAGAAAAATCAGAAATACAACTTTTTCTACCTTTGGCAAACAACTTTTGTTCTCACAGAGAGGACTTCCTATGCAATCTATATTCTCTCTTATAGGAAACAACTACACTAAACTTCAGCTGTTTATTACAGCTAAAATTGTACCAAATTGGGCTGGATCTGATTTCAACTCACAGAGATTCTCCTTTTTGTTTCCTTCCAAAATCCAGATAGATCTGGAAAATCAAAACAAAGCTGGAAAGTTTTGCTTAGTTTCCAGCTAAACCAGCAAATCCCTATATTTGGCTAGATACTATAAGCTAGAATGACCCAGAAGGCTTGTGAATTAGAGCTCTATTTCTAGGTCACAAAGTAGCCACAAAGGAAAATATATGCTATCTGATAAGGATTTTCACTACCACTCTTTAACATGCATCTAGTTATTTCATGTGCTAGAAATCTGGTGAGAATGGCAGAATACACAGCAGTCGGTGAAAAGCATCCAGATTTCTATATAGGCAATGCTTGCCACTAAAATGAAATGCTCCTATCTACCTGAGAAGTTGATTGTTCTTTACAATTCTCCCCGAACTGGGAAAATATTATTTGCCCAAAAACATACATGGAGATGAGACATACACCCTAGAGATCCTAAAAAGGATCACATTCTCAAGCACTGCCCTGCTATAATATGAATGCCTAGGTTTACACTGGTAGGTCTGGTGAGAATTATGAACAATAGGATCACCAAAACATTTGCTGGTTATCCACAAGATGTGAGGACACTCAGCCACAGAGCCTCTTAGAGCTAGCCGCTAGGATAATGCGGAGGACCATGGTGTATCATAAACMCCATATCTACCTATAATTWAAAAAAAAAATGTATTTAAATCTGTAGGATTTTTTTAGGTCAGTGTTTTCCTCCTCTAATGTAATARAGTGCTCTCCAAATTGTTCAGATATTGGAGTCCGAGTTTGGTTCACCTCCCTCTGTGAATGTTTTGATAAATTACGGTCTGTTCAGAAAAGAACTTAAGATGTAATAGGATAGTGAAGATAAAGAAGATTAGAGTGTAATACATAACTACGTGTTTGGAAAAACTACCTTGCCACAGTGAACTTTCAACCTTTATTGAAAGAGTGCTTGTTTATACAATGATTATTTCATTACAGAAAGGAGCAAAAACCAATACTCTGCACATTACTACAAAAATAAACGCACTTCTGCTATAGGATGGAAGAAATAAAAGCATTGGTTTTAAAGGAGTTTGAAGATTACAATGTTGGAAAGTTCATCCTAATGATGTTCCTGAGGTCACAGAAGTCAAGATCAAAATATAAACTTAATCCCCACCTCCAAAACTTAGGGTTAGCAGCATGACCATGGCAATATATTAGGTATTAGAGTGTTTTAGCTTAGTCTTTCTGTGGCCCACATATTTGGCCCATCATCATAGCTGCCATCTTAACTACACATCATTTTAGCCTTGTTAAAATGACTTTTAGGAGCAAGGCTATTAATATATGTAAATTTTAACAAAACTGGATTGAGAATGRTCCAAGTAACAGAACAGCCTAAGTAATATTTGCTGCTGGACAAAYAGATATGATATGCTTTTGGCAGGCTTTACCATTTTCCTCTAAAAGCAGGTCACAATTGCTTATAAAATAGCAGTATTACTACAGTATGTACTTACAAGATTTATTTTTCTATGCTTAGAGTTTATAACTCATTTGCTATATATCCTATTGGTATTTTTATTATATCTATTTATTCCCAATTTGTTTATATAAAGACATATATTCCTGTATGTGATTAAATATAAATGTTCTCTACCAGATAGTTATGCTTTCTTATGAACAGCTCTCGGTCTACTTTTTCTATCATACTAYTTACAAAAAAAAGGAGAGATTAATTTTTCAGGTGATCTGATTTCAGTCTCTCATGGAGAAAACATCTCGATTTATATTGTGCTATGATGAGCATCTTGAGYTAAGAAGCATTACATTACTTCAAGAAGATTCCAAATATATAATATTTACTGCATATTTATGTTTACAGATCTGGGTAGGAATGTCAGACCAAGGAGATMGCATGCAGAAATGTAGAGGTCAGAGAGGTCAGAGACAGATTCATAGAGATTCATTCTTATATTATTTTTCTTCTTTATTTTTTTTTCTTTTTTTTTGATAGAAGAGAGGATGAAATGGAACCTTTTCTTAGGCTTTTTCTTGATCATGTTTCTCTGGTTGTGGCTATGGATCTAAGATGAGGCTGCACAGCTCAGGGGAGCCTCTCTGCTCCTTCTGATTGCTCCAGTGTGAGAACTGGTCCCACAGTGAAGTGCTCTGTTGCTATCACTCTCTCCTTTGCTGCTTCCCAATGTGCCAGTGTGTCAAAAGAAGATACTGAACACATGAACTGACAGTTTAGAAACTCTACCTCCTTTTTCCTCCAAAGGAGTCTTGTCCAACTGCAACCCAGACTTCCTAGCTATGGAAAAGGATGCAAACCAGAGGAAAGCACTAAGAGCTCRGGAAATGCAACTGTTGCCTTGCCCTGGTGCAAAACTAGGAAGTATTTGGGCCTCATCTATTTCCTTAAACTTTCCTGAATAAGCCCTATAAAACTTRTAATAAATTCTCATGGGTTTGTTGAACCATCCAGCTATGAACCACTATTGTTTTTTAATAATCTTTCTGTGTCATCTCTAGAGAGCTCTGCTAATTTTCTGTAGAAATAACATTCTCATCATTCCAACTTTGGCAGCACTTTTCCAAGAAGGGATGGACATATCATCCTCAAGTTGGTCTCAGATGATCTGCAGTAGCAAAATAACCTAAGGTCTTTACGGAAGGATTTTAAAAACTTATTTTACTAGGAGAGGTTTGAGTTTAAAATTATGTGTCAAGTATTTGATACCTTCAGTCTCATTTAAAATCAGCCAAAGATCTCTCATCAAACTCACTGGGGAATGGGGCTGTTCCTAGATGCCTTTCCCTGCTTTTGGAAAAGCTGGATTCTACACAGCGAACCCTACCTYTAAGGGAGACAAAGAAGAAGGAAGAACTGTGCTGCCATTCAGAGGGACCTAGACAGGTTGGGCAAGGAGGAACCTCGTGAGGTTCAACAAGGACAAGCATGGAGCCCTGCACCTGGGCAGGACTGATTTCATGCACCAGTACAGATTAGGGGCTGACCTGCTGGAAAGCAGCTTCACAGAGAGGGATTTGAGTGTCCTGGTTGACAACAAGTTAACCATGAGGTAGCAACATGCCCTCATGGCCAAGAAGGTGTTGCAGTTTGATGGTGGGGGGCAAATTTGATAAGAAATGAATCCCTTTGCGTTCCAGACGGTCCTCAAACGTTAGAGGGAGTGCAGGCGACTGGACTCATCTCTTAATAGGGACACCAAATACTGTGGTAACTGTAAGCCTGACTCTGGCAGTACCGGATTCACCAACAGTGTGCCAACTGTAGGTCCAAATGCCTTCCAAAGAGAGAACTGAATTGCCAAACAGTGTGATCAACTATAAGCTCAACTCTGGAAGTTATCTAATTCACAAACAGTCTGCCCACTGCAGGTCTGATTGCCTTCAACACAAGCAGTCGAGTTCACGAATAGCATGATTTATTCAAATGCAACATTTAGAGAACAGGTTTCAGATGTCAGTAGAGGAAATTCTCTATTGCAGTGTGGGGTTCCTAGCTAGTGCCCAGTGTACAAACGCACAATCATAACTCACCCAGAAGATGGGAAAGGGCTCTCAGTCTTGAGGAGTATCCTCAGACAGTGTCCTGACCGGAGAGGAGAAAAGGTGTTCAGCCCTTTGACTGATCCAGAAGTTATGACAGAGTCTCCCCTCCTTCTTCTCCTTCTTTCCTTGTTTCTTTGTTCTGCTCTTCCTCCCTTCCTTTCCTGCCATTTCTCTCTTCCGTCTCTTAGTTCACCTTTTATATTTTTTCTTTTAAACTTAGGTGGATCTTGTGTGACTTTAGTCATACTTACTTTCATTACGGATGAATTWAAAAAATCTCTCAAGTTAATCAAAGATCTAGAGAGCATGCTCAGTGAGGAGTAGTYGTTCCTTGGAAGTAGGTAACTTCTAGGATGGAGTTGTGTATTGGTATTATAATGGAATYAGAATGAGGAAAAATTTGAGCAAAGTCCATTGGAAGGGACTAATCTGCCACCATTGTTGGCCCAGCACCAGACTTCTTATCGTACTGTGTGSCTTATCACCTGCATGGCACGTCCAGGTTGCCACCTCTGCAGGGAGTACAACAGAGTTTGGCCGTGGTGCCTTCGCTCCACTCCACCCTCCATTCACCCAACAGCTGCAGGGCACCATCAGGTTACCACCTCCTCAGGCAAGCCAACAAAGTGTGTCCATGGTGTCTCCTCTCTGCTCCACTCTTCCTTTACTCCTCTTAGTGTGCRTTAGGAGGGCAGACTGGGGAACAGCCAAGGGAACTGTGGAGAAGCAGATTCCGTACATACCARCCATCCTGGAAGCGATAACTGTCTCTCACCTCWRGCAAGCCTCTGTAACGCCACAGTTTCTGTTAGGCCCTGTTTCTTCTCTAATTTCTTCATTCTCTAGCAATTCTCCCACAGAAGGCCAATGGCATCCTGGCCTKCATCAGGAGGAGCGTTGCCAGTGGGTCAAGGGAGGGSATCCTGCCTCCCTACTCAGCTCTGGTGAGGCCACACCTGGAGTATTGGGTGCAATTCTGGGCTCCCCAGTACAAGGGGGACGTGGAGCTTCTAGAGAGGGTCAAGCGCAGAGCGACAAAGATGATCAAGGGACTGGAGCATCTACTGTATGAGGAGAGGTTAAACAAGCTGGGCCTGTTTAGCCTGGAGAAGAGAAGACTGAGAGGAGATCTGATCAATATGTATAAGTATCAAAGGGAAGAATGTAGGGAAGAGGAGGCCAAACTTTTCTCAGCGGTGGCCAGTGACAGGAGAAGAGGTAATGGGTGCAAGCTGAAACACAGGAAGTTCCATCTCCATGTGAGGAAGAACTTCTTCCTGTGAGGGTGACAGAGCCCTGGAACAGGCTGCCCAGAGAGGCTGTGGAGTCTCCTCCTCTGGAGATCTTCCAAATCCATCTGGATACCACCTTGTGCCACGTGCTCTAGGGGTCCCTGCTTGAGGAAGGCAGCATTGGCTTTTCAGGCTATATTTTTACTGTCTTTATTATACAAAAAAAAGCAGAGCAATAGGTAAAGTTCTAACCCAGCAATGTTCAAATAATAAAGTTCTAACAGCTATGTGAGTAAACAAATTTTTTTGATTTTATGGTAGTTCTGAACAAGTTCTGTATTGACCTATAGGGTAATATTATCATACCAAGAATCTAGCTAAGCAAAAGCAAAAAAAATAATTTCAGTATTTGGTGTGAGGTTCTACAAAACCGTTGACTTTTCTTTGTGAAGCTTAAATACATTTTTAAAGGAAATGCTTTGGGTTAAAAAAAATATTTATTTGGAAAATATTGAAAATATTTTTAACAGAACATTTCTTTTTTTTTTCCAGACATTTAAAGGATTTTTAATTAATTCTTTATATGTTGTCCATCATATTATTATACCACTCAGAGGAACATCAAGCACTTCTGGTCAGAGGACCAGAATTGATTGCAAGAGCGTCTCCCAAAACAGCTTTGCTTGCATGGTTTACCCATGGCCAGTATCCTTTTTAATGTCTCATTTGCACAGCATTCCTGTAATAACTATAAAATTACTTACATCAGAATAGTCCACAATAAAGTCCACACTTTAGACTGATTTCATACATTTGTGATCTTCTAATATGTCTGAATAAAATGTCTGTTTCTGTCTGAACAGAAAGAAGGAATCAAAATCATGTGATCATCCAGCTTTGTATAATGGCCTGAGAGTATTATATATCGTATATACTCATATATACAGGCACATATACTCAAGGCTATACATTGGGAACTGTGTTATTCCAATACATTTGGAAGTAGTTGTAGTATTTAGCAAAGAAAAGTAGTTTTATGGTTCATCTTATCTGGTAATCCTTTCTCCACTATGGGAATAGGTATACATCAGAAATGAAACCCTATGTTCTGGTAAATTTCTGCTTTCTGTGGACACATTCCTCTTTAGTCATAGAAATAATCCAAGTGGGAAATGTCTCATCTTACGGGTTTAAAAAGCAGGCACTTAATTCAAAAACCATCACCCTAGGCTTTCTTTATAGAAAGTCGTAGGTAACATCAGAGAAGTGTCCAAAGCAACTGCTCTGATGCCTACACCAGGGTGAGATGAAAAGCCCATCTCTCTCTGCTGCTTTTAAAGGGCCCCTGGTGTGACTGAGATTCATGAGGTTTCCGAGATTAATTCTACTCTGAACCTAAAGGGGCAACATGGCTTGGTTTCTATATACTTTAACAAGATAAGGAAATCCTCATTCCAGGCCCGTAAAATTCTATATTTCATATTTGTCAAAGACCATCTCTATAAACACTTGCTGTGGCTATTTCTTAGTAGCTATTAACTATAGAAAAATAAAAGAAAAGGACTTCCTCTTTCTTGAACAGGATGCTTTTGAATATCTGTGTTTACATTCTGCTTGACTGAGCCAGTTATTAATATGCAGAAAAATAGTTCTGTGCTTCAATGGGGTTAGGATGATGCAAAAGGGAAAAATGGCCCTAGCTTCCCTAAAAGGAAAAATGGTGAGTTTATTAGTATACTCCTGTGGYCAGAGTCGGATGCCAGTGTAAATGGGTGAAAGCCACTTTTGAAAGGCTCTGCACATATCCTGACCTGGTAAGTGCTTAACAATGGGTGCAATTATCTTTTCCATGACGGCATATCATTTGTTGTCACTTTAATTGTCACATCAGCCACTTGACAAAGTCTTATTTGATGTCTAATATTACAAAGTTCCTGATGCATTTGTGAATTAGGCCTCTCAGTGTTCTGAAAGAACTGAACCTTTCCAGAGCCAAGGAGCACCACATCCCTATGCCAAGGATTAATTAAACACCGGTTTATGGTGCATTGTTCCTTCTAAGAGATGGCAAAATAGCTAAATGTGCATTTCTGAATGACGATTGCAATCAAAAAGCRAATGCCTGAGCTGCACAGTGGTGAGGGCGAGGGGGGAAGGGAAACAGCACATACATACTGCTGGAAAACCTACAATAAATGCAAATTKATAATTACACTGCACATAAATTGACATTTTTTAGAGCCGTGATGTTTATCCTGACAAAGCTGAAGTGCAGCGGTGTGGATGCAGCCAGGGCTTTGGTCGCTGTCACAGCCTCTCCCAGCAGCTGGGGCCGGCAGGAAGGACGGGGAGCACACGAAGCACGAAGGTTGGCCACAGCAAGACCCAGATGCTAAGCCGAGGATGATATCTGCTCAGTAGCTGCATCTGGCTCTTTGGCAGGCTCCACAGGCTGATCTGCTGGCGGGCCGGGATTTGCCTCTGGCTCTGTCATCTGTCATGTTGTTACGCTGCTGATGGGCTCTCTCTGCTGCTCGCCCTCCCAGGCTGCTTTCCCTTCCAGCCGCTTCTGCCGCTGAGCGTTCTGCTGCGCTTCCATGTCTAAGGACAAGGCGACCACAGTGCATCATGAGGACTTGCGGTTCAGAGTGCAAGAACAGGACAACGTCTTCAGAGTCAGAAACGTGCTTGGCACAGGCCCATCTGTGTGTGATATAAAACAATCTGGAGGTCACCCGCCGGTGATCTGTTCTGCTTTGCTGCAGGTTAGCAATTCGGCGCTCTGATGACTCATGCCCCTTTGTTTTTAATTATGACACCTTCATTTCAACATCTACCTGATGATGACATATGCCATTACGGATTGGTAAAACAGAAGCTTTAATGAGCACGGGGTAGCCTAGTGAGCTGACTGTAAAAAAAATACGAAGCGTTTCACAGATCTCTCTTTCCTCTGCTGCATTGCACATAATAACTTGAGGAAAATAGTTAAAATAAAATATTAACAGGCTAGCAGAAGAAGCAAAACAGCTCACTGCTAGCATGCTCAGTAGTGAGAGAAAATTACAGGTTTCATTGTGTATGCTGCACCATCTGCCTACACAGAGAGCCTAAGCCACGGGCTCTCTCAAGGGAAATAGCTGTGGATAAGTTATTCAATTAGAACAGCATTATTGGCCAGCTACCTTGGAGAATTGGGTTGATGATGTTGTGATTATCCCGCTCTACATTCCTTCATGTCCCAGACAGGCTGCATTGCTTTGCAACTTCCTTAAGCGTTCACTCAGCTGTACAGGAGGTGAGCAATTGAAACAGGGAATATCAGTGATGCCTGAAAGAAAATCAATTTTGAATGAGCTTTCTTTGCCTAGCCACAGCCTACATATTCTGAGTCATATTGTATTTTTGCGGACTTGGGTAGTGCTAAGTGACAGAACTGTCAGTGGGAGGAAAGCAAATTTCATTGTGTGCATTTAACCTGTGGCCAGGCACCAGAATCACACGATAGGTTACAAAATAGTATATTACTCCTTCAAGCATGGCATTATTATTAGTGACAGCAAAGCTCTAAAAGACTACAATAAGATGTGTTTTGAGAAACTGCTTTGGATCTTTGCCACGAAGAGTCAAAAGCATTTTCCCTACCTTTCAAACCTTTCTTTTCTATTTTTTTTCCAAAACCAAACAAAATGGAAAACATTGGTTTTATCAAATGGTCTGACCCAAATCTTTAGAGCCCCTTTTTTGACTGACCTGTCATTGAAGTTAATGACATCCTTTAAGCGTCATAATATTCTCAAAATAGTACTCTTGGTTTCACTTTACTTATTTGCCTAGGACACAGAATAACGCTTTTTTATTATGCTTTTCAAATATTGTACAAGTTACACCCTAAAAACTTGAGTTTTTAAAAATAAAAAGCTGTTACTCATTTTCATAATCTAATATTTCTTTAGCTGTCCCTGATCTGCTTCAATTTAATCAGTGGAGGGATTTTAAGACAGAAGGGACTTCCTCTAGCTTTTCTGCTTTAATCTCCTGTATCTCACAGGCTACAGAATTTTTAATCTCACCAAATGACTGGTGCCGCTTTTAAGTGAGCAGCAAAGGTTTATGATTTTCACTCACTCAGAAAACCTCTCACTTTCTTTTAAAAAAAGTTTCTATATCAAAAACCATAGCAGAAGTTCCTCCCTGGTATGTCATGCACTGATTTAGAATGGGAATTCTAACAAGGAATGTTACAATGGGAACTCTTGGGAGAGGGGCATTTTTAAAATGTGCTCTAAACCGAGCCGAGCTCTCCTGGAAAGGTGACTTATGCCTGCTGGGAGTTCGCCTCACTACCAGTGATTTTTCCCTCCTTCTTCAAAGCCAGTTGTCCTGCTAAACAAAGACGTACATCATCCAAAGGACCAGGGGAGGGAGGCATCTGCGAGGGGACGGATGAGGCCATTGACTTCGCAGCTGAAGAGTCCTCGGACGAGGCCGGGAAGGTCCARTCTTTGAAAACAGCAGCGATGCCTGATGGTATGACTGGTATCACTGCRTTGGCTTGTTTCTTGTGCTGTTTATTTTTATTGTGTACACTAGGGGTGTAGGTAGGCGRGGGAGGGTGCCTGCCTGTTAGCTTTGTCCTTGGTTTGCCACCGAGTAACGCAGTAATACTGTTTATCAGAGTTCACTGCTATCAGCTACTCTGAGCTCTTCCCTGCAAGTCCTTTTCATGCTGCATCTCGTGTGGCTTGGCTCCCAGACCTCTCCCATGCTCTCTTCTATCCCAAGGGCTGCTACCCCCAGGCAATACTTGCTGGCAACGGCACCACTGCCTGCATAGACTTTAGCTCTGTGATTGCAGGGCATCAGCACGAGAGGCATGAATACTGCTGAGGTGCTCCCGCATCCAGTGCTGTGCATCAGTACACATGTACAGATGCTGCTAATGGCAGAAAAAAAAAGATTACGCTAACGTGAGCCTCTGCATCCAGCAAGAAAGTCCATTTTCTCCTAGGTGTTTTCTCACTGAGTGTCTCTTGAAAGGGCAGAATTCCYGTCAACTCCTTTTAGGGCCATAAAATGTGCAGACCTTTTAACTTTTTCTATTCCATGGAACTACTTTTTTTTTTCACATATAAACTATGGCATGGATATTAATATGGGCCTCCTGGGATCTGCAAACCTCTCACTGAAGGGAGTGCCATTTTCCTTTTATGCTGCCCGTGTAGAAAACAATGCCAGCCAAACCTATCTGCTCTTCTACTGATTAATATGTGGCTACTAGCTGGGTCTAGCATTTATATCCTTTTTTTTTTGCATGAATATTTGTACTTGATGTGATAATTTAAACCTGGAAAACATCTATATAGCACATTATATAGTCTAGCCGCAAGACTGCATTAATCTTATAAGTAATGATTTTTTGTGTCAGTTCTGGGAGGGTCTTTTTGGAACAAAGGTTGCAGATGTGTGTGTTTCCTTAGACAGCAGTTTATCAGGTAGGCACAGCTGTTCTGTATTCTGGTGCCACATTGCTGATGTACAGCAAGGTGAGTATTGTGCCTGTTGGATAGCCTGGGTGAAGTTCTGGTTGAGTGTCAGGAGGCTTGCTTTGGGGGCATTTTGTGGGAGCTTTCCCTCGAGCTCAGTAAGACTACAGTATTTATCCATCGTATCTTCCATTCTCAGTGATCTGGGGTTTTTTTTGTTTGTTTGTTTGTTTTTGTCTCATGTCATTAGAAATGCCCTTCTAATTCAATAACTTCATTAAATGGCATTTTTAATATATTTATTGAAATAAATACAAGTTGATAAGTAGGTAAGGCTACTATGCTTTTAAAKATTGGCAGTGAGATGATCTGATATTGTACTTTTATATCTATATCAGCAAGAAGGGAATKGATGTTAAAGGAAGTTCAGCAATGAGACAGTAACTGAAACAGTTATATCAGTGATGTTTGACCCGTGTTTGCACACACTACAGAACATCCACAGATAAATACACTTCATACACTTCCTTTTACCTGCAGTTTATTATTAGCATTTCCAGGATATGACTGATGTATTTGAGAGAGAGATGCATGTTACTTATTCAGTAGTTATTAATCAGAATTTTCAAGTATTTTCTGTGAAAAGAGTATCTGCTGAATGCTCTCTCCTTGCTCACTGTATATTGTAGATTTTAGAACTGAATACCTTTGTTTTGTTTTTTTTTTCTCATTTTCCTTTTTAATTTTGTTATTATTTTTTAATGTCTGCTGGGTGCACAGTCTCCAACGTCCCCAGAGCTTTCCTGTGTTTGGGTGGGGCATACCCAGGCTGTCCTGCAGGCACGGATCTGAGCAGGGGAACCTGCAAGTGCAGCCCTGGGTCTATCCAGAGGCCACGCTTTGGAGCACTGAGGGCTCTGCACACCATCCCCATGTGCATATTACACGTTAGTGTGATATTACATCACTCAGGCACAGCCCAGCCTACTCAAACAAGTTAACTGTGAACTGCTGGGGTTTCTGCACGATGCCTATGTAAAGAAGGTGGACAGACAAGAGAGTTCACTGCTCTCCCTGTTCTGCTTTTTGTTTCTAGGATCCCTCTTTCTTTCTTTCYAGCATAGACTGTCTAATCTCAAGCCAGCATAAGCGCTATAATGCAAGGACATGGAGCCTTCATCACCAAAGCCAACGAGAATTTATAAACTGACTTGAGTTGGACCAAAGTCAAGAGGAAGGTTTCTGAGTGGTCTGGACCTGCCTTGGTTCAGAGAAGGGATAGGCAAGTTGGGTCAGCTAGAWCCCTCATTGCAAGCTGCAGGGGTTTTTCATTTAGTTTCATCAATGTTTGTTTCACTTTCAAATACTGAGTGTGAAAATTACCTCAATGTCTTAAGGAAGAGCTTAAGAGATGTGTCCTCAGCAAGAGATTATGATGAGTCTCAGGTCCAAAAAAGTAAGGGTGGAGAGAAAAGCTTTGTTATAATGATTTCTAGTTATTCTATTTTGCTCTGGCTTCCTTTACCACTGCATTTTGCACTATATTATTTGTTTTGCTCTTCTCCGTAGTAGGATATTCCTTATTTACTTTCCAGAGTATGGCTTAGAGTTTTATTTTGCTGTTCTGAAGATTCACTTCCTGCTTCACACTTAGGGTTCAGGTAAAAATTCATATAAAATAGTTTAAAAGGAATACTGTTCAACAAAGGACATAAAAATAGTTAGGCATTGCAACTGTTTATTAATTTTAGAGACAAAAGTGCAAAGTCACAGAAACAATCTTCTGCAGACTATGCAAGGAAGCTAGGTGTCCCTCCTGGACAATATGTTTGATAATTTGGCATTTGGAATGTGTATTTATTACATTAACAAGAAGCAAATTGATATGAAGTGTAAATAAATGGCATTGCCGAAGTACTTGTTCTTATTTAATTGTTTTTAAAGAATATTTTAGAATGTTCTCTTTATTTAGAGTTATGCTTGGAAATATTCCAAAGTTGTCTCGTGTTAGTAGAGAACAAGGAGATTTTTTTGTACACATCTGCCTTTGAGAATTTTACAATAATGGATCTTTGTGTTGTTTCAGTTTTGTACATGTTTTCCCTCAGGGAAAGTTCTGTATCTGGAAGCACATGTTAATTTAACCCTTGAATAGAGCTGCGGCAAAAATGGCCTACCCCTGCAGGAAATTGGAAGTGATGGTGAAGAAACAACCTATCAAAGATTGAGAGATTTCTGTGACTTTTCTCACCYGATTAATTTTATTGTGAGCATCAGTAGATACATTTATTTACAGGTAGGAGCATACTTAGCATATAAGCAAAGAAAAAGAAATGTACTATTGTGTGAGTGGAATAATCAGGATTTTTGAGAGAGTAGTGTCAACATTGCCACAGAAATGTGAATTCATCTTGTCAAAAATGTCAGAAGTGTTCAGTTTTATAAAGACCCTGGATTCTGAAATAGATTCTAAGATCATTGCAAAGGGGAAGGAAAACAGAGACACCAAGGGAAGAGCTGAGAAATTCACTTGGTTTTCTAGGGAAAAAAAGTTAGAAAGTTAGTTGAAGAATTAAAAAAAAAATCTAAATAGAAGTGTTTTTAATTTAAATGAAGACTTATTCGGTATGGGAAACAGAGGGTAAGATGTAGCTGATATAGCTACAGCATCAACATTAGGATGTTCTCCCAGGATTGCCTACTAGCTAAAACTCTTCCTTGTAGTCATTATTAACACAGCTARTTGTGTCAGAAATGGGAGCCTACTTTTAAAGAAAAAGCCCTTGATCTTTAAACTTTAGCAAATGGGTAGGGGGAGAGAGAGACTGCTTTTAACAGATACTCTTTTTTTCTTTTTTTTTCCTCTTTCTTCCTTCTTGCTTTGTAAAGTACTATTTGCGGAAACGTTTTACAAAGAGGAAGGTGTGCACAATTCTAAATTGTTGCTGATGTCCAGCTGACTGCACAGAAGCCAAGAGCTGTCTTGATGGATTCTCCTCAGGACTGAAAAAAGACTATTACCTGAGAAATGGATGCCTGTTCWTGGAGAACATACTGAAAGAAGGAGTGTTTGAAGAACTGCAGAACACTCCCACCTCAAACTTTTATCTGTGGCACAGAAAGTTTTGATGCTGTGAAGCTGCWTAGATGAAGCAGGGGAAGTCTTGAAAATCCAGTTACCATTACCCATTTCAAGAAGAATGTACTCAGGACATGTACTTGCATTTTAATCACAGGCTTCACCGAGCCTTTGAGTTTGGAATAATCTCCTCTAGTCACTCCACATCCCTTACAGTCAGGCAGAGAAAACATGAAGATGCAACGAATACAGTAGGTCCAGTTCTGTTGCTTTCCACCTCCTWCAGTCACAAGCCAAGAGGTTGTGCAGTGAACACCTTTCCAGTAAAACRCTGGTAATGTTTTGGCATTAGCTTTCTGCAAATGGTAACTAGATCCAGCATGCGCAGCAATTCCAAAGCCCCAAGACAGCAACTCAGAAAACAATCCTCAAACACCAGGACATAATTTTGCATGTTTTCAGGTTTATTACAGTGGTTCCAAAACCATGGTCTCTAACTTTCTTARCATTACCTTGCTGTCTTGTCAGCAACTTTTGGTGCTACTTCGTATGCAAAGCTTTTATATCTGTAGTGTTCACATTCCTGAGTGGCTTTCKGAGTTCCTTTTCTTACATGGTGACATGTGTCAGTATTTAGAGATACTCCTATTTCTTGGGTTTCCTCTGTCCCAGAYTGTAGCTTTGTATGTTCCTAAAAATGTATGTTTCCTAGAGGGGGAAATCATGGAGTACCAGCATCAGTCAAGTCATTCTACCAGMTCTTTGTGTAAACAAAACATATTGCAATGAAAATGAGACAAYAGCAGCAGAAAGTAGGACTATTTCTGCCTATAATAAAAACTTCTCACACCTGTACACAGTGAATGACAGTGAGCAAGCTGSAGTGCTTTCTCATGCCATTTGTTCTCCTTTTAAAGGAGTAATAGTTATTGTCTGTATATGGCAAATGAGATYGTTTCTGTCCTGAGACTTTTCAAATGTTTATCCTTGTGTTTCCAAGAAATTTGTGACATTTTGAGGTTATAACACGTTAAATAACTCAAGCAATGCTTTCTTTTGGTAGGCCAGGATAACCAAAGAAAAGTGGTGATGTTCAGCATCTTGTACATGAGTGTATGTAGTGGTGATCAGAAGTATACTTTCATTTTCACCTTAGTCACGCCATCCAGTTAATTCAGGAAAAAAATGCTAGGATCATATTTTCGTAATGAACTCTAAAGTTTTCTGTCATATGAGCTTKGCAAACTTCTTTATGAAATCTCCAGGAGTAGTTTAGTAGTGATCACTTACCAATAAAAACTACCAGGAGGATAAGKCAAAGTATGCGTTATTTTTTTATATATGTTTTTAAACCTGGCAAGCAGAAGTCTTCTGGGCAAGTTTGTACTCAGTTCTTGTATTTGTTCCTCTGAAAGGAAGATCACCTACAGAGAAAAACCTGTGATCAATTACAAAATAATAAAACACATTTCAAAATACTCCAATGTTATTTTGGCGCYACTTTTAAGCCCCATCTGCTTTTCAGTTTTAATGCCTGCTGACTCACCTTGATATCTAAAGCAGAACATTTCAAATCATTTTCCACTGGACAGAAATAGAAAAATCTTGGAGTAGGTGGGATCTGTCCGTTCGTGAGAAATTGTGAACTAGTAGCCAAGACAKCCTTAGATCAGGAGTTCTTGCAAAAACTTTATGTTCCAACATATGTTGAGAAGTCAAAGAGTAAAGGTACAGATTTATTAACATCAATGGCAAAACTCCCACAGACTTTAATAGGACCTGTATGTAATCTGCATGGAATCCCTCATCAGCCTTGGCCTCAGCTCCTTCCTATTCCTTTCTAAACAAGGGTGTTTTCTCTCTCTCAATTGAGAACTTTTGATCTAAGCAGTTAACCAAACTGAGGTCTTGTAATGTATTTCCGTTAAAAGAAGAGATTGATGATGGAGTTAAGATTTCCTCAATGAAACTATTACTTTGTAAAGGATGTACAAAGTCTTGTTTCCTTGACTGCAAAAGTAATCCATCAGGAAATTCTTTGCTCACACTTCTGAGGCTATTGCAGTCAAATATACAACTGAAAACTCTTCTTTCTTGCTTGTTCTCTCTTCATTTTCTTGTCAAGCTGCCATTACCTCTTTGATGATATGTTGTTGCCTTCTTGGTGTCCTTCTGTARCATTTCTTATGCAAAGTACTTCTATCAACACCATTCACATTTTTGAGAAATCTGAGTATTTTGTATAGAACCATTTACACTGAAAGACCCAAAATAGTATTTCCAGTGCAAGACTCAGTTGTTTAAGCTGTGTGGGTCCGTAAGGATTTTCTTRCAACCTCTCTCAAAGAATGACAGCAGTTATATACTCATGTTTCACATAAGGCTTAATCCATCTCATAGCAGTATGTTTGCAGAGGAATAACAGTTTTCATCACTTATTACTATGGCAGTTGCCTGACCAACTGAGAGAAAATCGACTGAGAAGGAATCTGGTTATGCTCATTTTTCCTCTCCTCCTGCATTAAAATAATAGTAATAGTAATAATGGAATTTGAAATAATGGGGAAGAAACATAGGCCTTAGCTAGCTCTTCAGTCTTATACTAAGTTGTTTCAAAGGATTTCTTCCAGGTGCTTCATTGTGAYCCCATTTTAAGTGCAGAGATAGCTCTACCTGCTATATTCACCTAGTGGGACTGCTCAGCTTTCCCATCAAACAGTTGTTGGGGTGCAGCAAGGGCTGGCAGTTCCACAAGGGAAGGAGAACCAGGAATGGGAAGCAATGCAAGGCAAGAGCAAGCAGACCTCAYCAGCAAGAAGTCATGGTGCAGAGTGGCAAGTCTGGGTCCGGGCCAGAAACACTGCTCAGGGTCAGACACAATTCACTGATAACCAGCAAGACCACAGTGATGGCCCAAGTTCAAGGCAGGAAGATAAGGCAGTGGCTCCTCTGGGACATCTGGGTCCAGGTCAGGCTCGTATTTGGAGTCTGGAGACCAGACAGACATAACAAACGTAGCTGTTGCAGAGCTTAGCACAGTTTAGCAGCTTGCTGAGGTGCACTCTGAACACAGGGAGAGAGGTTTTGAAAGATCTATTACTTCTTTTGCTATGGATGAGGGCAGGTGTGTTACATAGGCTGCAATTGAAAGAATCATAATTTCCTTTGAAGAAAAATATTCTTAGCTAGATGCCTTGATTCAATTTTTAAGTGATCATATGACTAGGTATACCTAATGAGAAAAGAAAGAAATGAGAAAATAAACTACTATGACATTTGTCCACTTGAGTATACACAGTATTACAGCCTAGACCAGCTACAGGCACTAGAAATAGTGGCAGACAGGTCTAAAGACCTCATTCCAGAAAATCATGACACAGCACACAGCATGCAACTCTCCTGCTGCTTTCAGAGATTGCATTATCACATTACGAGGTTTCACCCCCAGCAAGTTGCTGGTGATACAAAACGGAGAGGAGTGGCTGATGCACCAGAGGGCTGTGCTGCCCTCAGAGGAACCTGGACCGGCCGGAGAGGGAGACAGGCACAAAGGAACAACGCGAAGTTCAAAAAGAGAAATTTCCTTCACCTAGGAAGGGAGAACCCCAGGCACCAATACAGGCTGGTATACCAATACCAATAGAGAGCAGCTCCCCAGGGAAGGATCTGGGAGTCCTTGGTGGACAAGAYTTTAAYCACARGTCAGCAGTSTGCCCTYGTGGCCMAGAWGGCCAATGGGATCCTGGCCTGCATCAGGAGGAGCGTTGCCAGCAGGTCAAAGRAGGGGGTCCTGCCCCTCTSCTCAGCTCAGGTGAGGCTGCACCTGGAGTATTGTCTGCTACTAGAGAGTCCAGCATAGACCTACAAAGATGTTTGGGGAACTTGGCAACTCTCTAATGAGGAAAAGCTGAGAGAGCAGGGGCTGTTTAGTCAGGAGAACAGAAGACGAGAGGGATTTTATCAGTGTGTAAATATCTGAAGGGAGGATGGGGCCAGACTTTTCTCAGTGGTGCCTAGTGATAAGACAAGAACACAAACTGAAATAAAGCACAAACTGGGCACAAACTGAAATAAAGGTAGGTCTTTCTGAACATATGGAAAAACTTCTTTACTAGGAGGGAGACAGAGCACTGGAATAGGCTGTCTAGAGAGGCTGCGGCTGTGTTGTGTTTCATTAATCATTCCATAGCCTCTCCAGCCTGGACATAGCCTCTCCAGCCTGGAAGCTCCAGCACTGGAAGACTTTTTAAGAATACATTGCTTATTTTAGACATATAGCTGATCCTTACTGAAGCAATGGAAAAGAGGAGGTCCTTTCCAGCCTTCTATTTTTGGTGCTAATGACTAGAATGAGGACAAGAAATTCAGTGAAATTTTCTGAACAACTCCKCTAAGCAATAAGGTTCAAGTGGTTTTATGTGGATTGTCACCTGTTGGAGGTGACATAGAAACCTTAGTGGTTGGCATATTGCTTCACATACGGTTCATATGTCCCATTGTTCAAGGATTGTCAGCATTAGACTTCTTTGCAGTTCTTAGCCGGCTTTTGGCACTTTGCCTTGTATTTAATGTCAGTTGTAAGTGCTTTGGCAACTTTATACTCAATGCCTTTCTGTAATCCCTCAAGAGCCTGAAAAAATATCAGGAGAAAAAAAAAAAGAAGAAAATATATCCAAATGCACATGAGAGGCATTCTTCTTTTCCCAGAGTTTATCCATTGTGTTTATACGAGTTTTACAAAACATACTAAATAGTTTACAATGCAACACATATGTTAAAATCATTAAATTAATAACAAATTGTGAAGAGGGTTTCATTCTTTTCCACTGAAGATGTGACAGAGCAAACAGGTACCTGCTGATGTTGTGGGAAAACAAGCTGAACGAATGTTTCCTCCTCCTTGCTTTCTGTGCTTTCCGCTTTTTCTGACTTTTTTTTTCCCCCCAAGTCCTTGTCAGGGGTCCAGAGAAATTAGAGCATCCTCTTGCTGAACTCGTATCATGTAGCTATTGTATGCTGGATATGCTGACCAGACAACCCTCAGGTGCATGGCTAGGGTTGGGGAAACTGTGACTATTTTTCTGAGAATCTGCCATGGGGAAACCAAGCGTGGATTTTTAATTTATACCAGATGGGACCATGGCTCTTATGTTTTGCAGAGGAGTACATAGAAATGTTCTGAGCATAAACCTGATAGTCAGCAAATTGGTGCTAACGTAAATCTTTAATGCAAATTCAAAGGTAGACACATATGAACATGCAATGAGTACTTAGCACCTTGCYCAACAGTTTTTAAAATTTTCATAAAAGAATATAATCTTATGAGTTTTTCTCCYTTTCTTTAACATATTGCTTATGTAAAGACTCAGAATAGTGGGTCAAGTATTGAATGGAAGGGTGAAGGAATTTTCTCAGCTATTTTTAGGCTCTAAAATTTAGATGGTAACTTTTAGTTGTTTYACCTTCCTGTATAGTCAAGAGAGACAAACGCACTTGTATGAACACAGAGAGATTCAATAGATAAGTAGCTGCAGATATGAATCATAGAGATTTGACTGATCTCTCATTTCCTTTTGYTGATTTAGTGTCTAACCATGTTTTTGTCTCTCTCCTGACCACAAGGACAGTGCAGATAGTTGGGAAGATGTAAATACATAAATCTAGAGGGAAAGAAATTGTTTCATACATTTCTACTTATGCAGAAAATAGGTCCATTATTATAGATGGAGCTGAAAGAATCATTTTAACTTCCACCTTCACCTCTGACTGTTGCATAAACTGATGGCTTTTATGAAAGCAGTGTTAAGCAAATGTGCTCTAGAAATCATATGAAAGCTATGAATTTTCCTAAGCCAGTGCACTAACAACAAGACAAAACAATTTTGGACCTGAGGTTAGAGATGYAGGTATTAAACCCACAAGAGATTTAGGAATGCCCTTATTTTTAAATATGCAACTAACTGTCTTGACAAATTAGGCACTTGCTTAAGTGCTTTGTAGGATYTAAACCCTAATTTTGAACTGACTCAGATAAGAATATTCTATATGTCAAACAAATCTGCTCTTTGGATGCAAGCAAGGTTATTTCTTTAAATAATAGAAGGAAAAGAACATGGTTCAGTTCTACTTCACTTTCTGTTCTGTATAGTTGCAAGTCAATATTTTTATTAGTATAAACTTTTTTTTCCCCTATAAAGGCTAAAAATTTGCAATGAAAATCTGCAGTTTCACTTGGCATGCAGAATACTGCTAAAATGTCAATGAAGCAAAACATTTGTGCCTGTCAAGTTTACTRACTGAATAATAGAATTAAGAGTAGGAAGTTACAAAATAGTTCTGATAAAGAAATGACCTGATAAAAAAAGTTTTGCCTAAATAAAATGTGAATTTTGATTAACTCATTCCCCAAAACTGTTATTTGGTTTTATTTCATGCTTTCCTGCTAGATATTTTATAATCCTCCACCACATCTACTTTTATAGTAACACACAAGTCATTTGATCATAAGTTGCACCAGGCACTGTTCAAACTGATGTTTTACATGTGCAAAGTCAGAAAATCCWTACTTAATGCTTCTACATTAATTGAAACTCATATTGCAGATGTGTCAATATTCTGAACTTAGTTTTTAAATTATTTACTTATTAATTTTGTTGAAAATTGACAGCTMAGTTTCTTGCTGAAGACTCTTCTTGATTTAATCTCAAGTACCAATGACATCAAAGTTCCTGTATTACAACTCCATAATATCCACGTGACCCAGATACAAAAACATCCAGGCAACAGCTGGAGCACTCTTTCCTCATCCAAAACCCTAGATGTACTTGTAATTGCCCCTCTCTCCCACACGTAAATCAACCAATAATTCCTTGGAAATTGAAGAGTTTTGCAGGATGCCYGAAGGTTAACTTAGGCAATCTTAACAGAGAAGAACATCAAGGAAGTTGTATGTGATTTCCAGAATTAAAGGGCTGTCATGGAAATGCTCTGCCAATAGCTGGGGTTTTTTTGGCAATGGAGTGTTCAACTTCAGCACAATTGCTGACTTCAGCAGTACAAYAGTATAAGGTAACATCCAACCTTCTGCATGTTAAAAAGCAAGTTACCACCGGTATGAGAAATTTGAGTGAATTTGCTGACACCTGTGCAACAAAAAAACCCTCACCAACCATGGTCCAAAGTCAATGTTTTGTGGATAGGAATGGTATGCACTGAAATTATTAGCAGAGCATATTTTAAGGAATTCACTGCCTATCCGTATAACTATAGGCAGCTGCAGCTTTGGCAGGAACAGCTTCTTGTAAAGGCCTTGGAGCTCTTCAGCATGATATATAGGTTTTGATTTCCATGACTTTGTGGAGCTTTGAAAACGTTGCAGGAAGCCCAGACTTGCACTCACGTTGACCCACTTTTACTATAGTGGCATCTACTGCTTTTTTGAGTCCTTTCTCCTGCAGAATGTTAGTTCAAGTACTTCTCTTTCCTCTTTTTTACAGGCTAAAAACCCTGGTTCTCCAGGTTCTTCATCTGTGGTTGCTTCCACAGTCCTGCCTCACTTTTCATTTATTCTCATTCAAAATCATATTGCTGTCAGAATACRCCCAAATCATATTAAAACACCAGCACTGGATCAAAATGTTTGAACATGATTCAGAGGACACTTAATTCTTCTCAAAGTAATTGGGAGGAACAAGAGTCTATTTGTTGTCTTCTGTCCCTATAGCTCCCAAGCATCATTTAAAAGCTAGATTACACACATAGAGAAATAATAACATAAGTAACTTTCTTTTGGATAAAAATKATCTACCTTAATAACTTGACACAAAACAAGGCATAATATTCAAWCTCAGAAAGAAAGAGATAGTTATCAGAAAGCACGGTTAAATAAGTAATAATGTTAATTATGGACCACTTCTTGAAGCACTGCTACTTGACTTTTTAGGTGTCTCCTTTTCTGTGAAATTAATATTAGGACTCTGCAAAGTATGTGTAGGATCTACTGACTTTTAGAGGAATTTAATTTCTCTCAATATTTAATATTCCCTCAACCACACACTCCTAACTACCTGGATGAAGCAACAGCTGGGAGATCATCTCCAGCTGTTCACTTAGGGTCAGACAGTTGTTCTGATGTCCCAGTGACTTCTAGACAGTATTTCAGAAAATCCTTTACAAGGTGTCTTCTTTCATCTGATATATATATATATATATATACATATAATGCTTTCATCTTTGTCCACATATAGCAGCCACCACCCTCTCAGATATGGTCCCAGTTACATAGTCTAGAGTTGATGCCAGGATGTTCTGGTGGCCTGGGACAGAAGTGGCAGGCTCCATGTTCATGCAGATTCAACAGGACCACCAGTCTCCAAAGCGGACCAGATTTTGGAAGATTTTTCCAGTCTAATTCCCTGCACATATTTTTCCACTCTTCATACTACTGTTTTCTGGGAACAATTTCTCCAGGCACTCCCATAGTGATTTATATGGTCCATTTGCACAAACCAAAAAGGCATTTATGACATTAGCACACCTGGCAACAGAAAACAACTGGTAAGGATTCAGGGTGAGTTGGATCTTACAATATAAGAAATGAGAARTGAATAAGAAATTAGCATATATTTCATTTTTGCTCTTAGATTAAAAAAATACAATATCCTTTTATTCTTATCATCTGGCTTACACTGTTCACTGTCCCATTTTTCTTCTATATTTCAGTTCTATGTTTAACTTTGTTTATTATTTGTAGTCCGATTCTGCAAAGCTTACYATGTGATACCTATGTGAAACTATTAACTTGAATAAAATTTGCAGGAYTAGGCACGTGTTTTTAAATGCATACTGTGAGATGTAGGGACACACAGCTATGCACATTAATATAGAATTCTGTTGTAATTGTGCAAATGTAACATTGTGGTAATATAGGCTTCTTAGATGTAGTGTGTGATGCGTTTGAGGGAACATATGGTACAAAATCCTATCAAAACATTTTTAGAAGAGAAAAGGTGTCCTCTCTGAGACTCTGGCACTTGGGAAGGGAATGTCTTCTCAGTTCTCTGGAGATGCTGGAACACCATGAGGAACAGGTCTCCATAAAAGTTAACCTCTAAAAACAATTTACAACCTCCCAGATGAGAAATCACCTTTATGGTGGTCGAAAGGGGAGACAGTCTTTATTAATACAACTGTTTGTTTAAAAGAGGGATTCAAGCAACACAGGCATTTCCTCTGAACGGGATGTAATGCTTAAGATGTAAAACTTTCTATAAACTACAGAGTGCAAGGTGGTGATTTAGTTATATCTCCTCAGAAGGATTAATATCTCAAAAAAGAAAGATAAAACAGTTGATWGAGATGGAAACTTCCCTTTTTTAGGAAGAAATTCTCTTTTGGGTTAATGCAATGGTTAAATTTAAATAATCCGTTGCAACCTGTGCCCATGCAGAAGTGCAGGAATCCCCTTATTGCTTAGCCATGCTGTGGCRAATGTGCTGTATTCACTTACTCCCTCATTGGCGCAGTGGGGTGGATGGGGGAAAAGGCAAGGGGAGCTACARGGAGCAGAATTTGTAATGTAGGTGTCCCTGTGGTTTCATACCATGAGGGCCATTCCTAGGATAGTGCTGTTTGGAGTTAAACAGCTGGCTCTAATCAGAAAGAAACTGGTTTATTCAGTGGAACTTGTTCTGCTCTGTGCTCTGTCACAGGGCTTTTCCTCACTCCTTTTTCCTTGTTACTCAGATAAGAGTAACAAACCATCTGCCTTTCATCTCTGTTGAAGWACATTTCCACTGATTTGCTGTGGCAGACAAATCACACCTTTAAAGTTCACACTGCTTTGCAGATCATGCCCCAAACTTCTGACGAAATTATTCTATACAGAGATACTAACACGGCATTTTCCTTCCTCTGTGASCATCCATCTCCATTACCGAGCTCTGCATGAGCAGACGTTGCTCTCTTTTTCTTGTCTTGAATCTCAAATTATCTTATTTGCCTCCTATGGAACAACTTTCCAGAAAATACACTGGTCAGAAACAGCAACTCTTTTCCTGAGCCTTTGCATAGGGGAAATGAAACTTTTTCTAAAGTATAAATGCTCCCACCAACTAATGGATATTGGCTTTAATTCTTGGATTCTGAATGTGGCAGAAATTTTGGCTTTGGTAATAGTGTCATTAAGTAACTATATAGAAAATAAAAAGTCAAATAACTCCTCTAACCCATGACTGGCTGACAGTAATGTTCTGACTGTCTTTTGGGAAAAATACTGCAGCTTGGGACTGAGACTTGGGTATGGTCCTGCATAATACTGGAATGACATGAGATGAAACTGAGATGATCCGGCACATAGGAGTTCCTGTTCACCTTCCCTTTCATGCTCTGAGCAGGTTGACAGTACAGTATACAGCAATTCTTTCCAATGAAAACAATTGAATCGCTCACTTCAAAGGTCAAGCCTTTGTGAGAAGAGATGAAAATTTGTCTCTGATCACCACTACTGCACAAACTGGAGGGTTTCTCTCCTCTGCAGCACCTGGTTGAAGGGATAATATTGGACCAGAGGGCTGCCAGAATGCTCTTGGGTGCCAGGCAAGTGTCTTGGCTGCTGTATCCTCCGACTTTTCATCTGGATCATCATCTTATCATCATTCTGGGATTAGGAAGGTTTTGTCCCAGGCAGGGGGCCTTGGTGGTGTTTGTAGCATAGGCATTATTCGCCATAAGCTCTGCCCAGGTTTATCCTAGCTCATCAGCTCTATAAATTTCAAAAGCCCAAGATGTTAGCAGTGACCTGATCTCTATCTAAGGTACATAGCTGGAGAGTCTCAGAAGACTGAAATATAACCCTAAACCCTGGCAGGTTTGTTCCATGGAATCCAAGAGAAACTTAATACCTTTCAGTATGAAAGGGATCATCCTAATTGATCTAGTCATCTCCTCTGACCTTCCTTTCTAAGGCAGGAATCAGATAAGCTTTCACACTTCTTTCTCCTTTCTTTCACCATTTTTTTTTTCTGCCAAAAATATCATCTAACTTTAAAAACATAACCTCTTGTCATACATTTTGAAATTCTGTTTTAAATTTGACACTGTGTTTCATTTCGGAGGGATTGAATAATACCATCTACAATTCAAAAGATTCATAATGCYAGGCTGATCACAGAAGCACACTCCGCAGTCCTTTTATTTTTTTTTCTCCTAATGTGTCTAATTAATTTAAAAGATAAGTTATTTCCTTTTCTTGGTCTGTAATTTAAGCAAATTGTTGCCTCTACAACCTTATTTTCCATTTTTTCTCCCTTCCCCCCCCATCTTAAGTGCCCATTAAGTCTTGGATTCTCAGCACAGAAAGTGAAAGGAGAGAAAAACAATTAATTAAAAGAAAGAAAGATAATGAGAATTAGTTCCAGACTGATAATCCAATAACACCTCTCTTCTTATCACAATACCTATTAAAATCTAGTTTAGAATCACTACTATAATTTTTAATCACAGCATACTTCAGATGCAGGTGACTTCAACCTTGGCATGAAGACTGCTGCTTTGCTTAATCTGGCAAAAGTGTAGAATACATAATAAGAAAATAATTTATTGCTTTCCTGTGGATGGAGAATCTGTATAGAGAATATCTTACCAAACCTAACTAAAAATGAGCAAGCTGTGCCATCATGGTGGCTTTTTAGTACTGAAAAATTGGCTGCACGGACTTCTTGAAACATTCTGTCATTGCATAGATTTATGCTTGACGTACCAAGACTTGATACATTTTTCTGACCATGCAGGCTACAGGCTTATATATTTGCCTGTCAAAGCAAATAATATGAAAAAAAGAGAGTAGAGTTTATATTGTTAGTAACTGTAACGTACATTTAGGATCTCAGCTACCGAGGTACTTTAGACTCTCTTCTACCAGGAGGAGCATTCATCCATTGCAGAGTAACTGAGAGTGGGATGTTCAATCCTCAGCCCTACAAACAAGGTAATAGTATCACGCAACAAAACACAGACCTGATCTGAGTTTGGATGTTAGTTTTCAGACCAGCAGAAGTTTTGAGTAATGCAGAGAAGGTTAATATAGACTATACTCTCTGTATAGTCTATATATGCCATGGTCATAGTTCTCTCAATGGAAATCTCGGCCTTTAAGCTAGCTGTACGGTTAAGTGCATAGAGGCCGCAGATAGAAAATGTTATAATTAGGCTTAAGTCTTAGTTTCTATTGCTGTTCTGTGCTTTCAATTGTTAATAGCCACCTGAAATTGATTTTAAGAGGAACATTTATATGCTTCATTTCAAGAGTGCTACTAGGGAGGATTCAGAGCAGCTGCCTGGGAAGGGAAACCATAAACTTTGGCCATGTGCTTGGCATGAAATAGTTGTGTTCACTCAACTAATAAACAGCTGAGGTGAGAGCCTTTAAACTGGTCTTGCTTTTTAGCATGCATGGAAGGAAGAGTAACAACCCACACCTAAAGAAATGTTGCTCAGGAGACTGGCAATGGTGTGCATTTACTGCCAGGGCTCTGGAGCGGAGCATGGGGCAGGCATTGCACAGCCTCAGTATTGCCCCTATGTCTTAAGACCTCTTCAAGTAACAGGCATCTTCTTACTAAAAACAGATTCAAAAGCTTGAACACTTTGAAGGAAACTCTCCACAGGCAGAAGTGAGTGGATGAGTGTTTGTAGAGCACGACACTGCCCCCTTGTACCAGCGGAAGAATAAAAAAACAAGGACGAGAGGGGTCATAGGCATCYGAGCCTGAGGCAAACTTGTGACCTCAGACCCTGTTTGGGTTTCCTTTGTGCTGTGAATAGGTAGCTGGTGAAAGGAGGGTGGTCCTAGCTTTGCATTGCTGTGGGATGGGTGCTGGGGCTGAACTACCTCTGATGGCACCCACAGAAGCGCAGGGCATGGCTCACCCACCATACTGCTCACCAGGATCATGGTCCAACCTCCTCTGGTCTCACAGCGCTCTGTGTTCACCCAACTGGATGTGTGCAGATGTGCTGGAAAGCATTTGAGAGCTCTGGTAAGAGCCATCGCCCCCACCTCTCTCCCTCTGGGAAGCCCCCAGAAAAACGGCAAAGTCTGGACCAGGACAGCATCATCTGTCTTGTCAGCTGGATAAAGCTGAAGAGCAGGAAATTAGAACTTAGTTGAACTGTGGGAACATYGTTAGGTGGAGGAGGGAGCAATACCTCCCTTCTCCACTGCAGGCATCCATGGGGGTTCCAAGCGTAAGCGTGTGTAGTGGCAGCCCTTGAAGCACTGCTGTAATGGGTTGTTGTTAAAGTGTTGAACACCAAAGGGAAAACGGTATGCTGCTACCCAACATTTAAAAGAAGGTTTGCATACGTAGCAGTACTTGATGGCTGCTGTTTAGATGGAGCYGGGAAATGTGATGTAGTTGGAATTTGGATCCTTAGGCTTAAGGATCTTATTACTCTATAATACTACATGCTTAATACATTGCAGATACGAGTGTTCCTTACAGCCTACTCCTTTCCCAAATAAGGTCCAAACATCCACCCAAATCCCTCATTATTTATTGTTATTTAGTGGAGAGGATCAGGTATCTAGTAGTAAAAAGAAGGAATCTCATTTCTTCAGTAGTATTTGCAGGGGACTTCCTGTAATCTTTGAGAGATTTGCAGGGCTTTACTACTCATACCCTACCACATAGACAGGAATCAGAACAAATTAATTCCTCTGAGCTCAGACAGTGAGAGGCTGGAAGGAAAGCTAGCTAGCAAGGCAAAACTCAACCAACCCTATTTGAAATTAGATACTGTTCCAAGAAAAGCTTTCCTGACAGCTCTGCTGGCAGGAAATAAACAGTGTTGTGTTTAATGTCAGAGATATGCTGAAAAATGTAACACAATTTGCTGTTGAAAATATTGCATTTTTGGAAGTCCCATAAAATCATAAAGATTAAGGAGAATGCTTTATACTTCACAATGCTCTGAGTTGTCAGAGCATCTAGAACATCTACTAAGTAGGATTTGTCTTAAAAACTTCTTTTTTATGTGGCAGAGTTTACAAATCCTCGTGTTCCACCTGACGCAGAGATATTTTAATGTACTGACTTAGGAATACAGTTTAGCAGGCAGGGTGTTGAAGGCAATAAGACTCAATGATCTTGAGTCTTTTTCAACCATGATGATTCTGTGATTTTATGATCCTGTGAGTCTGCAGAATGTGATGGAAATGAAAACCTTTAACATAAAACATATAGCTTTTGGTATTCAGGTTTCAGATGCCTCTACAGCTGGAAGATAAAATGCTACTGGGGGATAAAGATGAAGCTAGATATGCATGACAATCCRGAGGGAATAATTCGATGGAATTCACTTATCAGAAAGACCATGGCTGCTTACAGGGGAGGGAGTTTATTTGAAACCAAGTTTCCCACTACTGGAAAGTAAGGTAATTCTGATCACCTTAGGTCCTAAGGTCACTCTGTACCCTACAGCAAGGGTTCAAAGAGGTTAGAATTTCTTCTGTATGAAAATGGACAGTCTACCCTAAATTCTTAACAAGCAAAAGACTGTCTTCAGTGTCAGTAAGTCCATGTATATGTGACAATTTTAATCTCTTACAATGTGATAATTAGCAGATCTTGCTTCACTGTTGGAAAACCATCACAGTTTTGTTTCAGTAGCAAGTTTGCACTGTGACCACAGTAGAAAGGAATTTTAAGAATTGCAGCCTCAGAAGCAATAGAGTCCATAGTGAAATTTGTAAAAATTAGTAGAAATTAGTATGATTTCATATATCTGAACCCATGGACACATTGTATAAGTAATGCAGCCTTGAAGAGAGTTTGAGGGGATTTTAGCTGACATTAGATATTTTTCTTTTGGAACATGTTATTGCAGAGGATTATTTTATTATTCTTTCATTGACTGATTATATGACAACAAATCCAAAGCTCTCACATAACAATTTAATCCTAAATTGTTTCACCAATCAGTATCATAACAACAGTGTAGACTTAAAACAGTGACACAAGTGTCACTGTTTTATGCACCCTTTAATTGTAAAACACATCCTTACTTCTCAGCTTTGTTTGAAAGATTTTACTCTCTGTCTCCTGCTTGCATTATACTGTCTTCCAGAGCACCGTTTAAAATTTAATGCATTAATAAATGCCATCAATAAAAATATCCTGATAACTCACATTAGGTTCCATGAATAATTATAAAATCAATCATCCAAATTATCTTCCCTAAAATTATGCATTTTTCCTTTTCATTGCATCATTAATTTGAGGCCTAATCCTGTCTATTTCGGCTTTCCAAAGCTCCTGTTGATGYCAAGCAGGGCCTCATTAAATTCAGATGTTCTGCCCTGCTGGTTCAAATTCCAAGCTCCAGAGCTTAATTTTTTAATTCCTCAGACTTCCTCTCTCTTTCTTAAGAAGGTCTGAGGAAACTTACTTAGGTTACTTCATCTAACACAAAAGTCTTGCAGACTTTTTATCTACAGAAWACTCACTGGCCTTAACTAGAGATGCTTCTTCTATAAAATGTCTCTTCTTAAGCAGCTGTAGGGTAGTAAAGATCAGTCATGTYTTTTTATACCAAGATTGTCTTCTGCTATTAGTAAGCTTCACAGAAATCATTGGCTTCTGCTACACCAAAGCAATTCAGCCCCTTCCTTGCTGCCTCACTTCAGACAGAGAAGTCTTTGTTCAAGAAGCTTCACCTCCAGCACGGATCAACACAGCATGTGTCACGTGGAAATTTTAAATTCCCAATAATGTCGTCATTGAAAATGACTAATTTGGGCCTCTGTTGCATGAGAAAGGAGGAGGGGAAAAGATGAAGAAACCCTTTCATTTTATGCAGTGCATTTTTCATTCCTGTTAGAGTGGAAAGTTGGTTCCATCCCAGRTTTCTTCTGGAAGTTTTGGAAAAGGTGTGTTGGACCTGTTGACCATTAGATTATAGGATCTTCTACAGTTCCTGCTCACTAGTTACCTATTTTCTCTGCCCTAAACTTGTTTCCTGTGTATCATCACACCATCCATCATCTTAGAGCTGAAAGAAGTCAAAGACATTCCCCAGCAGTTCATTATTTAGATAGAGAGGCATTTGCTTGGTATTTGCCAATAAGAAAATCTTAAAGATTCTTCTTAATTATTGTATAGATGAGCGTGGGAGCTGCAACCCTCCATCAGAATTCAGTGCTCGACTGCTGCTCTCCTCCACCCCGTCTCTGATTCACTATTGTTTATTATTATTCACTCTTCTGTGCAAATAACTCATGCAATGTTTTGTTTACCACTCCATAAGGAAACACAGGCTGCTTTTTCAGACTTGCTTTATATTCTAGCTGCCTCCATCCGCCTCTTAGAGCAGCACTGAAGACAACACAGTAAGTGCTGTGCCAGAGAACTGGAAGACTCTCCTCAAGAGAAAAAGACAAAAAAACATGCAACTCTTTGAGCAACATTATGCTGAATTCCTGTGTGATTTCATGTCAGACTTGACTTACTTACATTAATGTAGAAATCCTCACTCCTATTGATAAAATTTACTGCAGATAACGTTGATCAATTAAAATATAATTCCAAACAAAAATAACCATATTGCTTTTTATACTGAAAGTATAAAAAAAAATGCTTATGACAGGGGAACACATAAATTGAGAGGTTTGTCATTGATTTAAGAGAGAAGTATTTTTCTCCATTAATATAAAAATGTCATTTTCCAGATTTTGATATACGATCGTTAGCATATTCCAGCAGAAAAGCTTGGGGATATATTTTTTTTAGTGCTTCTCTAGCTATGATTTCATTGATTGGGCTGATTCTTAATACTCATTTCTGGCATACATGCTAGGTTTGTAGCTTCTGAGTGTGATTCTGCAGCTCTGTGTCTCAAGAAARAAATCTTATTGTTGCAAAATCTTTATCTCTAGGAATAAAAGATAAACACATTTATTTGTTTCATTGATATCATCATAAAAATAATTTCAAATCACCCTTCTTCTGGCTTATTGAAATATTAATTCTTCAATACTGGGGCTGTTTTTCCCCGTATGTTGCAGTGCAACTTGTTATTCTTGGGTGCTCTGTGTCACTTGCAGCTGGCTGGATTCGCTGCTCCAGATTTTACCTGCCCTTCAGTCTTTTAAAGTCACAACAATCCCGTGCTATGTACACTCCATGGCTAAATGGAGGAATGTACCTGGCAACACTGTCAGACTTTCATATTTACTCATATATTTCATGAAAAAAAAATACATCTCAAATCATATTTTTTAATCCTTTTTGGATGCCAAGTCAGATATTCAAACATCYTTATGATTTCAGCCAACACAAGATTCTGTACAGATATATCCCTTATTCTCTGATTTTATTCAGTTGATTCTCTTAGAAATATAATAAAAAGAATATCTGAACGTTTTGCTTCTTTCCTTTAGTAACATGTGGATTTCTTTGAATAAATATCTTCCTAGCTTTCTTGATAYCTTAAAGGGTACAAACCAGAATCCAAGGCCTCCCTTCCTCTCCTTACATCCTATCRTCAATAGTGTATATTGTCTAAAAGCTGTGTTTTATGCTTGATCGTTGTACAACTGAAGCCCATTTTCTCCTTCATTYGAAGAAGAAAAGAGCCCATGTCATAACTCACGACAAAATCAGTAATTTTAAACCACTCTACAATGAAGATGGTCCTTTTGCTGCATTTCCTACTGATATTATTACATGCCCTGTCATTTTATTGCACAATCATAACAGAATGAGTTTCAAAAAGGCATCAGGCAACATCTCTTCTGGTAGAAGTACTTGTATCGAGASAGTATTAGGCTTGCGTTTTTACCACTACAATTCAGTTCCCTCAATTTTGAGAGAAACTTAAAAAAAAAATCTGAGAAAAACAGAGAAAAYAGTATGGCAGGCAGGATTTCATTTTAAGATATATCTCTGTTCCTTTCCCCTGCATGTAATGAAAGTGAGAAACTCGTTTTGATTTTTGGCACCTTATATTTTTGGTATATGGAAAATTGCCATAATTTCATTTTGGTCCATTTCTCATTTGTAGACCAAATTAGGATATGAAGAGGTATAATGCAAGGTTTAGGATTCCTGGCTTTCTCCATTGGCAGGGCTTTGCTGTCAGCTGTCATTTATATCAGAGTCTGACCCCCCTAGCATTTGCCAAGAGGGGAACCTCTCCTCCTCTGTGAAGTTCTTGCAGGTGTGTATCAGCAAAAACAAGTCCAGGTTGTAGTCCTGGGAAATAATAAATGTTTCGAAGGCACCCAGGCTGACTTTGAAGCACAGAGGACATCAGCTCTGTGAGGCAAATTGAGAACAAGCTTACATCTTCATTGGTCTGAATGCACATATCGCATAAAGAGGCAATGAAGGGTCAGCAGCTGCCTTGCTGCCTTGGGGAGACAGACGATGGCAGTGTCTGTTACAAGGTAAGGAGCCATGGGAAGAAACGTGTCACTGAGCTCGGCTAGCCCTGCCATGTTAAAGGTTGGCTTCTGCTAACATATTCTGTGAAGGCAGCCAGGTTCTGTTAGTTGGCTGCATTGAAAAAACCACCTATAGCAGTACAAAGAGTACTCAAAATCTGCCAAAAGGTACATTCTGTCCCTGCAAAACACAGGTTTCTACCACTGGGAGCAGAACTTTCTGTAGACACCTCACAGTGGCTGGATTTCTCTTCATCACTTTCACAGACCTTCCTTCTTTCAGTAGGACTTTCCTCTGGACTTTGGTCTGGTATCCAAACACAATACTAGCTTTTATCATATACCTGTTATCCACATAACATCTGCTTTCCATGATGCTAAGGGATTTTTTTTTCTGTGGAAAAAGCACGTTGACAGGGAAATTACTTTGTTATTTAACTCGTGAAAAGATAGCTTCACGTATAGTGCTTACAGACTTCACAAAAACAGAGTAAAGAGCAACCTAAGCAATTGGGTGTTCCAATAGGAACATTTTTCTTGATCTGCTTTTGCAGATCTTGCCTTGCTTTTGCTGTGGACATTCTTTGTGTATGCATGTGTATATGCATTAATATATGTATTCACATACATAAGAATATTCACCAATCTGACACTTTAGACTATCTTTTAAGGGAACCCTGAGGTTTTATCAAAAAAGACTCTACAAAAGTTCACATCAGTAAGCTGAAAGCAGCTTTCTCTCTTTCAGTTTGCTGTATTGTACATTAGATAGTCATACTTCAGATTCACTGTTGCCTCTTAAAGGTATTTCTCTCATGCAGACACATCTTTAGTTCAAAAGATATTCAGGGAAAGCTCTTGAATCTCAAATTCTCACGAGACAAGCTCTTAGCAGAACAATTTCTCCTATAATTCATATTGCATGGGAGATACGATACCCTGTTACACCCTCCTGAAAGTACGTGATAACCCTATAAAAAAATCCTGCTCTTTTGCCTACATTACTTTTCTTTTTCTCTCATTCCTTATGGAGTATTTGCCCAAAAGAAATAAAGGAGAAAGATCTATAAACAATATCTCCCACTGTTATAATGTGCCACTCCCAGCTCCTCTTTTTGCAAAACAAGACTTTAATGAGATTCTTCTCTTTTTCATTAACATGAAACAAAACCACCAAATAAATATTTAAAGGCATTCCTGCTAATTTCATTAGCAAACTCCAAATTCTGAACATAATTTTACCAAGCTTTCCTCCTGAGATGGCAGCCTGAACTCATTTTCTCTCTCCCTTCCCTGACTCCCTGCATCCCTCCCCGCAAGACATTGAATGCTGCTGATTCTGTGAATCCAGGCCCATCCGCAGCACTTGTCATCTCTTGTGGAATTTCCCCTTTGACATTCGGTTCCCTCTTCCCACATGGAGACAGAAGTTTCATCTCTGCAAAGCACAGAAGTTGTTTTCTTGGCAAAAGCAAGAAACACGTTCTCCTAGGGGGCAAAAAAAAAAAAAAAGGCACAGTCTTTGCCATGGAGATCAGGGAGCGTTAAGGAGGAAACTCCTATGTTATATTTATTTCATGCATTTTTGATAGAAAAAGGTTGGGGGTTTTTTTTGTTTTTTTGGGGGTTTTTTTACATTTCTTTTGATAAGCGGGAAAACCAAAGCCACTATTTAGTCCTTAGCTTAGGATCCAAACTTTCAAGCCTACCAATACAGAGCTTGTCTTTTAACCCTGAATCATAGCCAATCATCTTAACAAAAATGTATTTGTTTAGTATTTATTGTCATCATATTGTATGGTAACAGCAGCCTCTTTCCTGTCTTGAATAACTACTAGCCCTGTATAAGTTTATGCATATATATGAGCATATGTATATACACATATAAAGTGCAAAAAGGAAAAGATGGCAAGACTCTCACTCTTGCTTTACTAGATATTATGAACTCTTCATTAGATGCAAACCTGTCCTCATTTACACCTCTTCAACCCCACTGAAATCAGTAGAGTTGAGCTAATGTAAATGATTAACAGAACTTGGCTCATGACCCATCTCCCAACTCAAAACACCATCTTCTGCAGGTGGAACCAGAAGAGATCTCAGTCTGCTGACTGCAGAGATGCATTTATAAGAATTGTAACAGACCTATTATTTCTCTGCCGATCATAATGCTGGCTACTTTGTCTGACAAGAACATATACACCGCTCAATATGCCAAAATTATAATGAATTTTCTTTCTCTCTGTAAATGTGATCATTTAGTGACATTGCTAGGAGCATCAGGGTCTACTAATGGGTTTGCAAAAATGAATTTTAGACCTCATTTGTGATTTTTAGTTTATTGAATGAACAGCGGGATGCAGTTATATTATCATCTGTTTTACCAGGTTAACTTTGTAACACTTTGTTACCTATACTGAATGAATTTATTTTGCCTACTGATAGACACTTTCTTTACAGGGCTTATTATTCTTTGGGGTTTCTGCTTCAAGGGAATCTTTGATCATGTCATTAATGCTATGTTTTTATCCATCATCATATAACAGGGTTTCTAAGCTATACACTCACTATATTGCTACAGGTCTTGATCAAGAAATGTAGCCAACTATCTCCTTCAGGTCTGATTAGAAATACCAAACTGTAAGCGTCTCTGTCTTTTTGCTACCAGAGGAAAGCAAAGAGTTAAAGACTAGGATAATTTTTCCAAGGAGAGTCCAAAGACAGTCTTTTGCCCTCGTGGCCACGAAGGCCAATGGGATCCTGGCCTGCATCAGGAGGGGCATTACCCACAAGTCAAGGGAGGGGATCCTGCCCCTCTACCCAGTCCTGGTGAGGCTGCACCTGGAGTACTGGGTGCAGTTCTGGGCTGCCCAGTACAAGAGGGACATGGAGCTCCTATAGAGGGTTCAGAGATAAGCGACCAAGATGATCAAGGGACTGGAGCATCTACTGTATGAGGAGAGGTTAAATGAGCTGGGCCTGTTTAGCCTAGAGAAGAGGATGAGAGGATCTAATCAACATGTACAAATTCCTGAGGGATGATTGTAGAGAGGAAGGGGCTAAACTGTTTTCCATAGTGGCTGGTGATAGGACAAGGGGCAATGGTTGTAAGCTGAAGCACAGGAGGTTTCATCTCCAGGTGAGGAAGAACTTCTTTCCTGTGAGGGTGATGGGGCCCTGGAACAGGCTGCCCAGAGAGGCTGTGGAGTCTCCTTCTCTGGAGATCTTCAAAACCCGCCTGGATGCCACCCTGTGCCACGTGCTCTAGGGGTCCCTGCTGGAGCAGGGGGGTTGGACTAAGTGATCTCTAGAGGTCCCTTCCAACCCTAAAGATTCTGTGAGAAAGAGGATGCTCTCAATGTCATTGTACTCTTATAAACATGACTGATGCTCACTACAGAAGACTTTGAAGTAATCCCAGCTTTGGGATGTCCTTAGCATCATCACTTTAGGTTAATATTGCTAAGGAATATTCAGCATGTTAAATTCCAATGAAGACACTTACCTGATKCTTGAAGCTCTACAGCCAGGTTTCATGATGAATTAAGGTTTATATATTCTATACACAGAAAAGCCCTGTCAGCTATCTTTACATATCATTATTATGGCATGATGGSTAGAAGAGAGAGACCCATTTTGTTCCGAGGCTGTATGAGCTCAGTCGTCCTTCCCTCAGTAGGGGTCGTGCAAGAACTGTGGTGTCTGCTTGGCTACAAGCAAATATCAGACCTTGAAGCTTATAAAACACAGGAGAAGCCATCCACAAGGCGCAAAGCCACAGGAAACCAAGCCTCATTATTGCTGCTGCCACTAAACTACCTGTGATTTGATGCATGCCCAAAGGACTGCATAAACCTTATTCTGATCTTAGTTCTTCTAGTTCTTCTGATCTATATCTTCAGACCTTTCCATATAATGATGGTTGTTTGGCTCAGTTGCACATCTCAAGCGGGAATTTAACTGGTGAAGATTCTTAGGGACATCATTTTCTCCTGTTTTCCCCCTACACACCTCTTTCTCAGAGTTTAATTTAGTCAGACTGGCTATCCAAAATGCTTTGCATTTTGTCCTCAAGAATCACGATAACTGCCGTGTTGTGCCTGCTTTTCTGATCACTGCGTTCCGGAGCACAATTTGAAAAACAAAATCTAGCAACACTAATCTTTTTGATGCCTTAAAATTCCAAGTGGTACTAAAAATATCCGTAAAGTAACTATTTTACATGAATATTTTTTCATGTCAGGTCACTGCCTGATTCATTTCTTTATCAGCCACATGGAAGTTTAGGTAGGAAAACCAAGTGACAAAATAGCAACTAAGATCAAGCAAATGCTGCATAACTATGTAAATAACACAGAAATAGTATGAGAAAAATGTTCTRCCATTATGGGTGAGTTCTCCAATGAACATTAAAGAATCATAGTGAACTTCAAGCACTATAAAAATCCTGTGGAAAACCCCACAAAGCAGGAAGAATCAAACTGGGAATTCCTCATTTAAAAATACTAACACTCATAAAGAACTCTTTTTTTTTCTTTTCTTTCCTTCAGTTGCTGTGTCATTGATAGTCTTGCACAGAACTTTSTTATTTGGCACTATAAGACATCAAAACAATAGGCACCTCAGCTAATTGTCCAGGTTTCTCCCAAGAAGAGAAACGTGATGCTCTGAAGAGAAAAATGCCAGTGCCATCTCCCTCTTCTTCATTGACAAGTGGGAAGGAGCCAAGCATTTGCATTACAGCACCCATAATACATGCAGCACTAGACATAATAAAAGGAGCTAGTACGTTCAGTGATGGGTTATCAAAAAATACAAGCTACCTAGATATCAACTATTTTAAGTTTCACCTAGGTCTTACCTGGATTTTTTTTCCTTCATTTCTTTGATCTCAGTAAGATTAGAAGCATCATACTCTTTTTTTTAAAAAAGGGATTATAATAATATGTTCTCTGTAGAACGTATTTATATTTAGGAGCATAAGTTTCACTGGGAAAGAATATACAAGGCAATAAAATATTGTGCGTGATTAAAAACTCATGCCATCTTTTTATAAATCTTCCTTTTCTTCCCTGCCTCAGGCAGCTTTGAAAATTCTACAGTTTTCAGTGGAATCACTTTGACAAAAATGTTTTAGACAAATATTTTGCTTTTTAATCTGATTTTAACTTTTTTTCTTATTTTAATAACTTGGGTAGATTCAGTTAAATGCACTTAGCTATAAAGAGACTTCACAGAAYCACAGAATGGTTGAGGTTGGAAGGGACCTCTAGAGATCACCTAGTCCAACCCCCCTGCACACGCAGGGACCCCTAGAGCACGTGACACAGGGTGGCATCCAGGCGGGTTTAGAAGATCCCCAGAGAAGGAGACTCCACAGCCTCTCTGGGCAGCCTGTTCCAGGACTTGGATTTAACCTGACCCTTGTTTTGGAGCAATAGAAGGATAAGTAAAAGGATACGCAGAATTAGGAATAACTTCTGTCGGAAAGAGCACAGCCTTCATCCTTTTCCATAGGAGGAAACCACCTTATAATATACAGGCTGGTTTACAGACTTCCACCTTTATTCAAGCAACTGCAATAACTAGCCTAGGCAGTGACAACAGGCAAGWAAAACTGAGACAGGCCTTGCTGTAGTTTTGTCTCTAATACAATCCACCAAGCGGTAGGGCCTCATTCMCTGCCTGCCATTCAGTGCAACCCTATGTAGGCAGGAAGGCAGGAAACACACTGTAATGAACCAAAGGGCCATAATTTGCTTTAGAAACCTTGAAAGGTCGGCTGAGAGGAATTCCTCATCTTCCCTTTATACCATTCCAAACACTGCTTTTGTAACAGTCTAATAAAAGGTAATTTTATGATTATATTTTTCCGCCGCGTTCACTCATAAAACATACTGAAATCAGCTAAGGGCAAATCAGTTTCCTCAAGTCTTACCATCTGTGCCAGCCAGCATTGACACCTTCACGACTCCTTTGAGGATACGGCAGTCCTTTCTGTCCCCAAATTAAAGAACTGACCTGCCAGCACCCTCAATGCTTTACCTGGCTCTTCCATCCTTTTTTTTTTCCAGATGTTACATCTGTTGCTGCCATTTGTGGCACTCCTCCAGTAYTGAAACATGCTGTTCTTATGCCAGTAGTAATAGTATATTCAGACGAAATTTAAGTCAGATTTTTTCACCTTTTTCTCTTCCGTTCTTTTGGAAAATGCAGTTCTCCTTCTCCTTCTCGTGCCACCTTTACATACCTTCCTATTAATACATGACCTAGCTGGCTAGAAGAATCATTTTTCTCTGCTGATACTTTAATTCAAATCTACCCATGGGTAGTGGACAATTTTAATTGCTACCAGCAGGAAGCTGGGCGTATTCTGACCCAGACACCTCTGTCAAGAAATGAGCGGTCATTTGTGACMTACTGAAAAATAAAAGTAGCCAAGGGCATTGTCTGACTTAAACTGCACTGACAGATTTTTATTGTATTATGTCTGCATTCCARCAACCTATGTTTGGAAAAAAGCATAAGCATTATGGGTGAGATGGAAAAAGGCAAGGAAATTCACTATACAGAATAAAACACACCATGTGACCTCCAAAASTCAGGTGCAGTAGGTGTCATGAAACGAGAGCTGCCCTGCACTTAGCTTTTAGAGTTGTGTATTTTTTTTGTCCTGAATAACATCTTTCTCGAATTTACGCATTATTGCACAAGCTTTAACAGACTTGCAATGAGTGACTTGGGATGTGAATTTACTTGGCTTTCACAGTAATAGTTACATATTTCTAACATAAATGAGCATGTTCTGTCAGTCTTACAGAGTAAAATAGTCCAGAYTATTCAAATACAGCAGCTAATTAGAATGAATAAAAGCTATGGCATGTGGTCCTAACTATCCCTTTATCTACATTTCTCCTCAGTATGTACATGTAAGTTCATAACAGTAAGTGTTTGCACTTCTAAAGAGCTCTTCAACAAATCTCAGGAGTCTAAGAGTGGCAGGGAAACTCAGCGACTGAGGGTGAATTGCTGGAGGTCATGCAATAAAGTGGCATCGAAGGAAGGCTATTAGATAAACCTTATGGTCTGCTGATGACAAACGAGCAGGCCAAGCTCTCATTGAAGTAATTTTGTCTGTAGTACCTTCTATAGGCAGATTATAGGTTATAGGTACAGCAGACACACAAACGGGCACAAAGCTAAACCTTGAAGCACTAGTAATAAACAAACAAATGTTGGGGTACACTGCTGTACCTGCAGTCAACAGGCCTCCCAAGCAGTAACACTTTTTTCCTGGTCTGTCAAGACAGGTTTAGTGKCCAAGTTCTGTCCATATGTTGCAGCAACCAGTTCTACTGCCTTTGAAAATCATTGCTGAAGGACAGGTGTTTTTGTGTCCCAAACCTTGCTCACCTGGTAATTTTGGATTCTGACAGCTTCATAAAATCTTCTTTCCAGCTGCTAGTGGTGTAAAACAATAATAAAAACAAAGCAAAGYTTTAATTGTATTGCAGCCTAGAGAGATACAGTAGTACAGCACTTCTGCATTTAATAAAAACATCCGTTCAATACATTCTTTTGTGTACATCTTCACTGGAGAAGGTCCAGAAGTACAGTTTGATACGTGTCAGGATSCTCACTGGATGATATTTCTTCCTGTTGGAACAGCAAGAATATCAATGCAAAAAAATCTTTACCCCTCAGCAAGGCACCCTTTGCTCTCATAAGCACTCAGTGCCAAACATTGTGCTGACATATCAAAGTTTGTATGAGTCGCCAAGGAAAATAAGGGTAGAATGCCAGGACTTTTGTCAGAGATAGGTAGAATGGGATCGAAATATTCTGCCAGTAGCTGACCAGGCAGAAGCAGCACAGTTCAGCACTAATAATGTGAGATTTACCCCTAAGAAGCCACGTGTCAGCTACAATCTGAACATTGTCCCTTGACCACTCATCCTTTCCAACAGGCCCCCTTTAGCCGTGGTGATCTGAACGGATGTTCACGCACCACATCTGTTAGCTGAACTCTGACGTAACCAAACCTCTAACCATTTGTAAATCATCCAGCTAACTGAAACAGAGTCGGGTTGCTCTTAACAAGGTTTCATTTTCTGTTTTGCTATTTACGAGTACCGCTGGAGGGGATTTTCATGCCATTAAGCTTCAATCTTTGTTAAAGTTAGCAGAGATGCTGTGGCAAGGAAGGTTGTTAGCATTGCTTGCCCTGCAAGACCCTTACGTGGACGAACAACTGTCCCCCTGCTTAGCAGACCGAACACAACAGTGTTGTAGCTGGTCCCTGAGGGAACTATTTGTCAGCAGCTATTCCCATATACCCCTTCTGTGAACTCCTAAATCCAAATGGAGTTTGTTTTGCTGCCTGCTTGATTTCTTTCTGTTTATTCTTGATATGTCCCATCATTCATGAAGTAGACATGTATTTCCAGAAACTTTCTAAAAGGATATGAATTACTTTTTTCTTTCTTTTTTTTTTYCTGGCATCTTTCCCCTGATCTGCTTTGTTTTTAATGAAAATGGGTGGAACACATATCACCCTTGCTTAGGTCGTGCTGAATCACTTTTACTAAACTTGCTGCAGCATTCATTCCCATGTTGCAAAACTTCAGTACCGACAATCTGTCAACACGCTACGGCATTTTACTTAACAGGAAGTGTTAGTGAGTATGCTGCTGCCCATTTGGTTTCGTTTCTGAATTCCAAAAGAAGAAAATCCCCTTGTTATGCTCCTGAGAATCTTCACATATGTCAGTCTAATTAAGAAAAAAAAAAAAAATAGCATTATCAAGGGTACATTTTTCATGTCTTCTCAAGGATCAGGAGGGTTGGAAGCATTTTCTGCTCATTTGCAGTATGAAATTTTTATTTGACAAAAGTCTATCATTCAGCCAGGAAAGAAGTTACATAAAAAAAAAAAAAAAAAAAAAAAGAGCATTAAATGAGAAAAGCACTTAAGGGAAGGGCGGCTCTTCGCCTCAAGTGCTAACCCTAAATCCCTGTTGCCAGCTAAAAGATTCTTTCCTGGAGTGATGCAAGAGGGTTAGTGTTGCCCGCAGTTACTGTGCTGAGCCCTCCAGTCATGCCCACATTTTATCTGCGTTCACTTCCAACGCGGATCTGAGCTAGCAAGGTCACTTCCACACATTCTCTACAAAAGAGGTCCAAGCTTTTCCTACGGGTGCTCACGGCAAGCTTTCCCTTTTGGTTTAACACCAGCTCTATGAAAAACGGCAGATTCCCAATAGGAGCTGCTGGAATTTGGATCTGAACTACRAGGAGCAACCATTATGGAACACCATCTCTCATCCTGCTCTGTACAACTGATTAACATAATTCCTATCASTTACACTGATGGCATGCAGAAATTGTACATGATCATCTATATAAAACAGAATCTGGAAAATTACTATCTATTCACAAATATTAGATGAGCAGAAAAATATATAGAATTTTCTGGGTGAATTACAAGACGAGGATTATTCCATCATTTTAACGTATCATTTTATTGTATGATCCAAATATCATATACTTATTTATATAAAAAACATTTCTGTCCTTCAAGTGAAGGTGGATCTTGTCAACCAGGTACATCATCAGAGAAGTGAGTGGGGTTTTACCTGCTGCTCTAGCTTGATGGATAAGATTTTTGGTTCAATATTTTCTAGCATCCTTGATATCCGCGTAGTGACTGGGAAGATATTAGATCAATAAATCACTTAACGAAAACCCTTGCTCTGAATTATCATTGCAGTCTTAAAAAGTTGTTCTCTTCACATGCCTGCTCTTTTGGAAGCCTACAGAAATGAGTAATATTACTCATTTTTATACATTAGGAATATTCACCTCTTTGTGTCCTTCACAAGCACAACAGCCTGTCCTGCAAATTATTGGGTTTTTTTCCCGTAGGAGTCTACTCAGTATAAGCACTCCAGAGTGGGAGGAAGTGTTTGTTTTTTTCTAGTTGTTACAGACTTATACAGCTCAGGCAGTCTTATAAATCACAGGAGATGCTCATCACAGTCACCTGAGGATCTAGTAAGGAGGCACAGACTAGTCTGCTATAGATACATCTGTCATTACAAAAGGCCAGGTCCACTTTACACCCRTTCACACCTCACAGCCCATTTGCAGAAAAACACCTACGGTAGAGACATTACAGATATGAAGGAGGACGCAGGGCCCTGCCTGATGAAACGGCTGTGGAAAATGCAGTGTTTGCAACAAATTAATATGAGGTCCATTTGTTTCTCCCTTAGAGGCAGCGGGAGTCTTGAAACTAAAATCTCCAGCAGGGTGGACAATGTGACGTGCATAGTGGCAGTCGCCATGTGGTCACATCTGCATTTACCTGTGCTTACAGTACACTGTGGCTCCTCTTTCACACATTTGCTCAAGTATCTTTTCCATGGATGTCMAGGGCAAGGGTCGAGGCACCGCCAAGCACTGTGTTTGCGACRCGGCTGGTATCCGTCATGGACAGCCCCATGGACAGCTCCCAGCTGCCGCCCCTSGTGCCCCTGGGACCGCAGGCACCCCAGCTCCCGGGGTGTTTCTCCTGCGGCRCAGAGCGTCTCTCCAGTACTACGGAGCCTTTGAGGGCCGGTGTTCTCCCTGCCTCGCCCTGAATGTGGAGCCACGCGGCCGTCTTCCCCGGGAGAGCAAACCYGCCTCATTCCTTCCCCACCTCAAAGCCGACCGGACCGTGTTTATCTTTCCAGGTTTAGATTTCACCTACTCACATATGGCTTTGYTTTGCTGTGCCTGGGAATTGGCCACTCCCAAACCACCACACCCCGCAGAAAGGCCTCTCARGACAACTGTTTTCATAGGCTTCAGCTAACTCCTTGGTTTTTTCTTGCTCATTAAGGTTTAAAAATTGATTTTTGACCCATAGTCATCAAGAAACGGAGAAYTCACATCCATTAAGGTAGCTCATTATTTTTTTTTCATATTGATTTGTATTTTCAGTCAGAATCCTTAGATTCTAAACATGCACAGACTCCCCAAATCATCACTCATGTATTACTGAGGGAATCGCCTGAGGCATTTGGGATTTTACTTAGGAGCAGATTCCTATTTTTTTTTACAGCACGAAGAAGAGCCAAAGAAAGCTCACAGCAGGGAAGGCACCCCCTTGCCTTCTGACGGGGTGTGCGAGGGGCTTGGCTGTGTCTTGCTCATGGCTTTCCTAAGCAAGTTTAAAAGATACCTAAAAAAAATAATCAAATCTCAATGTTTTGCACAAACACTCTTTTTTTTATGACTCATTATCAGTGTCTACTTTCTGCTAAATGCAAAATAGTTTAAGAGCTTTTCATTTGTCTGTTACAAATCACATTTTATTAACCAAAATTATGATTTATGCAATCACAAAGATTTTCAATAATGATCATAAGAGGGATGTTAATTTAAGCTCAATGCGCTCATGTCATGCTTTATGTTCTTTTTTCTTTTTCTTTTTCTTTTTCTTTTTCTTTTTCTTTTTCTTTTTCTTTTTCTTTTTCTTTTTCTTTTTCTTTTTCTTTTTCTTTTTCTTTTTCTTTTTCTTTTCCTTTCCTTTTCCTTTTCTTTTCCTTTTCCTTTTCCTTTCCTTTTCCTTTCTGTTTTTCTTTCTGTTTTTCTTTCTCTTTTTTTTTCCTTTTTTTCTCAACAGTAYGTAGCAGGGCTCAAATACAAGGACCAGCGGGCACAGCACTCCGTTTTGAAGCAGTCTATCAGGTTCTGCTATACATAAAGGAAACTAATTACAGTAGATGACATTGCAGAGACCAGAAGAAGGATCAATACATGTATTACTTGTATTCCCCTCAGAAAGTTCAGTCGTTAAGCCAAAGGAAAAATTTCCCTTGAGATAATAAATGCTTTACATTTTTACCCAAGAATTCYTCTAATTTTCTTGCATTTCTTCTCTGCTTGCTAGCCCAAAGTTTTTGTTTGTTTGTTTGTTTGTTATCATATTGAGAACTCTTAAAACTAAAGGCATACTTTGACTTTGCTTTTGCKATTTTCAAGGTAAGGCTACTGTGTAAGAAAGGCTTTGGCTGTTGTAAGACTGTTATTTATTTCTTTTAATGGGCTAAAGTGTAAACACAACTTATTAATCACAGTCAGAAGCAAAGATCTCTCTGTAGCTCACTCTRTATTTTGATCCAAATACCTAAATGYAAAGTGTGATTCCTGAGTAGCCTCTCCATTGCTTGCAAAGACCAAGCTATTCCTCCAGTTTAATTTGGAGCTTCTGATGGCTCCCTGTGTTCCAGAAATTGCAGATTTGCAAATATGCAAAGGCTCTCTTTTAAAATCTTATTGTCAACTCTCATGCAATTTACCATGTTACATGAAAGTATGATAGAAACAACGGTTCAACATTTTTTCCTTGATTTTATATATAATTATTTWAAAAAGCCACAGAAGCAAACTTAACCACGGTTCCTCTCTCAGTTGATCCTTAGCTCTGTTATGAAATACAGTTCAAATAAAGGCCTCTGCAATGCTGAAATCAAATCCAGACCTTAACACTTAACGCATTTTTAAAACTCTTGTATTTAATCTTTAATAGGAACATGACCATGGAAACGTGTTTTGTCAAGCAGTCTACATGGTGCACTGCCTGCGTCCTGCTGTTTCCTTAGTTTGGGTAGGAAACCTTTCCCAATATTGCCCTATTTTTAACAAGTTGTGTTCATGGAAAATCTATTGGTCCAGCATCTGAATCCTTAACATACTCATTCTTTCACTTTTTTTTTTCCCCTCTGTAGTATTTATTCTATCAAATTAAAGGACAATTAAGGCAATGCATTTTGGAAAAATACTCCCCTTTCATACTTTCATTTTATTTTGTTCTGATTCAACATAGCCCTGCAGGAGCCTAGTGCCACAGTAATAAAAAGTGTCTTGCTCCGTATTCAAAAAGTGCAGGTCTGGGATTTGCTCTGTGTGCTGAGGGCCACTTCCACTCAACCCAAGTGAAGAGAGATCATTCCATCAATTGGACAGGGAAGCTGCAGGCGGCCCAAGAAGTGCCATGCGCACCATCCAGCGGCCTTTCTAGGACAAGCCCTGCCTTTGCCTTTGAAATAGGGCAGCTTCAAACAGTGGAGGTCATGCAGAGATGCATGCACATGCGCATTCAGACGTAGCCTCAGGATAAAAGGAAATTAGAAGGCAGATGCTGGGGAAGAGCAAATGAGCCTAAAATCCTAGTTTGGCTCTGTAAAAACAAACAACAACAACAAAATTCAGCAGCAGCACGAGGAACTGCCGTGGGTCTTGTCTTCATCTTTTGCATAGCCGAGAGATGGTAATGTTAGGGAAATCAGGACGGGATTCAATCGCACGTTCAGAGACCTAACTGTAGCAATCTAATGGACATCTCCGTGCTATTCTGGTGTCTAAGCTCCTGTACTAGTCAAGGGAAACCTGCTCGGAGYAGTCAGCTGCAGCCTATTCAGCTGACTAGACACGAGTGTCTGCTTCAGCACGCACGGATAGCTCTCCATATTCCAGTGGCTGTCCCGGCTGGACCTTCTTCGGCTGKGACAAAGTTGGATCGAGCTCCCATTTAGGTGCCCATACCTGGAACTAACTCGCTCAATGCTCAGAATAATAGAAGCAATTTAGCAAATCTTGGCCTGGGCAGAGTCAATAAGCTTAAGGAGAGTAAAATATGTTTGTGAAGAACTTGTTCCAATGTTATATGGTTAAGAAGTATTTTTGGCAGGCTGGGCAGGCCAGGCTTTCAGCCTGTTGGAAATAATTTAAAGCTGAGAGCAGATGGCTTGGGGTTGCAGCCTGCTGCAAGTAGCCAGCCTGCAAAAGTCAGCATTACAACTGCCTTTTTTAAGAAGCTGGGTAATGTTTGGTCTAATAATAACACTTAAAGTCATGTGTGCTAAGATAAAACTAATCAAATCTCATGCTTCACAGAGTCAACTGTTTGCTGCTGGGATCGAGACTCTTTTTTTTTTTAATTATAAAACTTTTCTCTGTAGTTAGTCAAATTAATTATAGGCACTTTTTCCTCCTTTCCTCCCCCCCTTTTTTTTTCTTTTTTTTTTTTTTTTTAGAATAGTCATCCACCTTTTTTTTTTTTTTTTTTGAGAATAGTCATCCACCCTGCAGCAGGATATCAAGCATGACAGTGTCTAGTAGTGAAGGCACTTCTTGGATGTTGATATTTGTATTCTGGCTCATGAATAAAGTAATAGGACATTTAAATCAAAATCCTTATTTTTTCTACCACCCCGCCAAAACTAAGAAGTACGTTACACGTTTGTGTTTGTTTACATCAGATTAAGTTCTGTCAGGATGATAGACTGACTGATAACAATAAGAAAAAATATATTTTTTTAGCTGTYAGGTTGTGAAATACTGAAGGACTGATGAGTGTGTAGGCAATCAGTTTAAGCATTTGTTCTAATATGAAAGTGGATTCTGGCACTCCCTGTYAGTTAATTTCCATTAAAAGGAGATGAAAATGAGCTAACAATGACTAATTTTGCCACAGACCTGTAACTTTTTCTTTAAGATTTTTTTTTTGTTAAAAAAATAGGAAAGTTATCTAATTCCAGTTTCCCATATACTAAGTAACCTTGAGGGTCAAATGCAAAAAACTGTCACTGACTGGAAATTTTACAACAAGCATAAACAAAGACTAGGAAACAAGGGGCCTGTTTATAAATTTGAGGTAGCCAAGCATATGGGGCTATGGGAAGTCTCCATGAAACTGCTTTARAATAGGCTTACCTGTTAGACAAAGAAAAATAAATTGTAAATTAAATAATTTAAAACACTTTTTAGTTTACTGTTTAGAAAATGAATATTTGACTAAAGTGCCTGGTGTTTGCTTAACAAACCAACAACAATGCTAGACTTCAAACTAAGTCAACTAAGAAGAGCTGCAGGAGGGTGCTGAAAGTGAGAAACTGAGCTTTGGGTTCTCTAATCAAGATGTGAAACATTTTCTTTTTAAAATTAAAGCATTGGAAGGAAAGAAGGAAGGAGAGAGAGCTAAGACAAAAAGGAGAAAGGAGRTAAATTATTTGTGAGTCTGAGGCTAAAAGAATATAATTTCCTGACAATACAATTTCCTTAATACTAGCTCTGTATGTCAGAGCAACTGTTGTTTAATAGTTGTATTAATGATCCTGAAAAGAGAGAGAGAGAGAGAGAAGCAGCATGACAATGACAGAAAAATCTAAAGTTAATCCAAAAGGGAACTCCAGAGAGTCCCTCACTATCCAGGATTATGAGATTCAAAGGCAGGCAATTAGAGGGTGTATTCAGAACAAATTACAGGTATTATTACCATGAAATGTTTCAATTCAAGCAAGAACCTGGTTCCACTGCACTTACCTACAGTTACCTGAGCCAAAATGCTTTTAATGACTAGAAAAACTCCTTCTGAATCTAGTGGGCTGTTTTTGAGAGTTGGACTAGATGATCTCCAAAGGTGTCTTCCAGTCTCAATGATTCTGTGATTCTGTGAGCAGACCTAATGGGCAGCAAAACAAAAAATAATTAATAATAATAATAATAATAATAAAGAAGCAGTAGCACGTTTCATGTTGAACACTGCATTTCCTTCTGGTTAACCTGTACTTAAAAGGTGTAGGTCACATCAACAGAAATGCAGGGGTTCCGAGATCGGCAAAACCTGTGGCTGCAGATGCGTGCTACAGGAAAAGACTTCTCCTTCGTGAAAAACTGCAAGTATGGGACTGTTACCTCAGTGAAATGTTAAATAGGGAAAAGAAAGATGACCTTATAGGTYGTGACTATGCTGTGGTGTGCAGAACACCTTTTAATACAGTATAACACTCCTAAAAATGCATACAAGAACAAGAGAAATGCGAATAAAATCAAAAGCTAGCAACATATAGTGAGCATACTTCTGAGTTGTTTATTTTCTCCTACCTGGTAGGAGGAAGGAAGCACAATATGTATTTGAATCCAGAACAGAGATTRTGCTCATGTAGATAATTGCAACATGCTGAGCTCTAAGTTAAAAATTTTGAATATGGTATCAATCCTCACCTGTTGAGGTATATGCAGACGTCTGAGGGGCATGAGAAAACTATTTAGCCTCAGGGCAGAGGGTAAAACAGCCATCTGAAGACAGTTGTTTGAAAATGTCTGGTGGAGTAGCGGTGGGTGAGAGAGAGCACGGCGGGTTTGCCAGGGGGGCAGCGGTTTCCCCAGCCCAACACCCTGTGGGCAGAGCAACATCTGGAGCAGCTGTGCTGCAGCCAGGGCCTTGAGCGAGGCTCCCTGCGCCTCTGCCGCCAGCACGCCGCCGCAAACAGGAACAAGGGCTGCRTGCAGGGCGCAGGAAATTAATCCGCCCTTAATCCGCCCGTTTTATAGAGCATAATGAATCGTACAGAACACGAAAGAAATTTGGGGAATGAGCGTAATTGCCAACATCTCTCTGCATAAAATGTGAACAACAACTTGTTAATCCTTTGGTTTTGTTCAAAAGYGAAACCCTGGCGCACTTGGTCAATTAGGAATAAATATTGCACTAGTGTTGGTACATTCTCGCTCCATTCTTTTCATAAAATTATACATTGTGGCTTAACTGCACTTGGCCTACATTTTACCCAGCGTAGCCAATAAAGTATATTCTGTCTGTGGAGCAACTTCCTTCTACCGTATAGTGACAGTGGCAAATTATTAACAAATGAGATGCCTGCTCGTGCATGCATGAACAGTTGTAAGTATTTAACATTGTCAGTTGCCCTACTGAATCATTTCAATGGACCYAATTCTCATCTACTGTAAATTGTCCCAGTACTATGAAAAAAACCCATAATYTAAGTGTATAAGGGATGCGACTGAAACTATTTTGCTTGTGGAGAYAGAGAAGTTCACATTACATTTCAGAAGTATATATGCTTGAGAAAACATAAGCATTGTCAAATGTGCAAAGAAACATATAGTTGTTTAATCTGTGAACTGCTGAAGCTTTCGTAATAAACTGTATATTTTAGTCATATTTCAACTTTTATGGCAACTCTTTTGAATTACATCTAGCTGTAATTTCCTTCTGTTCATCAGGAGTTTTACTGCACTTTGGTATTTTGCAAGGTGCAAAAGAAAGAGTGACTCAAATAATTGAATTTGAAGCTGCTTGGTAAGTCTGTTTTCACTCTCGAGAGCTAATGTCTTTTAAACTAAGCTTAAAGTTTTGAACTACAAAATAAAAAGTATGGTAAATACTGATATTATTATCCCTTAAGAATTTCACTTTGAGAGAAAAATGGGAGGAAAGATTATGATACTTTTATATGTGCAATAAATCAGTTTTAGAAAGGGAAATACAATACATTATTTGATAACAATAATCCTSTTGGCCTTCTTAATGTCTTCTCCAWGGAAGCAATTTGTGTTCTTGCTATCTCATGTGCTGTCAGATTCCCAAGCCTCATATTGYCCCCGTCAACACATTTTTATAAAGCCAGCAAACTGCCAAGGCAGACCCAAGGAATTGGGAGTCTTTCCATGGTCTTTATATGAGAAATAAGTTCACTTTCTAATGATAAATGATGCTTATTATATGGTCAAGAACAATCCATCCAGGAGCAGCACATCCACTAGGAGCAGTACAGGGGAGGGACAGAGCAAGAAGAAGGAAAGGGCTCCCTAAACCTTTTCTTTTAAATAAATAAATAAATTCTGCCCTGGCATCTAAAGAGGAAATAGGCATCTGGCCAGTTCTTGCTTTATGGAGCTAGTTTTCCCCTGCCTTCTACATACCAAAAATTATGAAGAGCCTGTACAATTCAAAGAGCTCTTAGTAAATAAAATAGGGTGCCAAGGGAAGAGGCTGTGGCAACAAGCATCAGAGCTGGAAACAAKGAGCACCAAGTGACTCTTGCAATGCTGGGTAAGCCTCCTGAATGGAAGGGATGGACCAGATGGATGGCTCTCACCATCCAAATTTCCGAATATGCCCCGCTCCACCCCGCTCAGCCAGCATGGCATCTTTCCTAAACAACTCTCCTGCCCACTCACTCCCACAAGCCCTTTTAAAGCCTAACAGTCACACARATAGGACTAATCTTCCCAGTCAAATGAAACACCTGCACTTTGTATCAATTCATCCTGCCTTCACAGGACAGAAAAGCTGCTTCCTCAGCTGGCGATGGAGACGCAGACGATATACAGTCTGCAATAGTACGTCCCCGTGCATGCACACATGGGCACTCACACAATTTATTTCTACTCTGATATGGTGGTTCTTACAAACCATCTGTCACTTGGTTTTCTTTGTCCCATTTACATGGCAGAGGGGTTTCAAAATGAAATCCTAGGTGTGCTCTGACTACTGACCTTCACAACGCTTGGGAGCCTCCAGATGTTGCAATACATGTATGGGCAATTCTGGACTTCTTTSTTCATGCTTGCAAAAGAGGGGCACATCTAACTTCAAAAGCTGAATTTAGCACTTATCCTCACCACATTGTTAGCTCAAGTTATCGATATGCAGGTAAATTCCTTGAACTAAATCCATCAAGCTGGAAAACATGACTTGAACATTACAAAACGTCTGTTAACAGCAGCTGCTGGAACCTGATTGTGTGTTGGAATAACTTAAGGTTGACCTCCCAGTCCTCTGCCCAGCCTACTTCATACCTCCAACTTGTAACAAGGTATTTGGGAGGAAAATGGTGAAAAAGTGGGGGAAAGCATAAGAATTGTGTAAGGGACACCATTGCCAGAGTTTGGTTGCATTCAGCATTTGAGGAAAGAAAAAAAAAGCCTCAAGAATGCATCTAGTTAAATCATTTTCTTTGCAGTGTTGTAATGAGAGTTTTTAAGGGAGTTCAGGTGAGGAAGGAAATACTCATTTTCTTTGGCACATCTATGACCTTCCTCCTGCTTGTGTGTCCCTCAGGGAATCAGCAGGTCCGTGTGTTTTGCTTTTGCCAGTGCACCAGACCTGACAGCCTCAGGCCTGCTTTTGCCTCCTACGATGAGTTTCTGTTTGGTGTGTGTTTTGAAAGGGAATCTCCCAAGAATTCTTGCTGCTAAAATCACTGCAGTGATAATACTCATAGAATGTAAGACAACCAACTAATACATCAGAGATTCATATAGCTTTCCTCWGCAAGAATTGGAATACAATATGTTGCAAGTGCTGTACATCTCAATGATTGTTCACAGAAAACTCAGTGAATCAATTCTCTGCTCATAAATAAGATGAGCTGGAACTTCCTYTAGAAAGTCCATAACTTCTACGGTATGATGTTGCTTTCTAAATGCACCTAAATTCAGTTGTCAGAAAGCCCTAAGAGGGCAGGATTAGCAGGAGCTAATCACGTGCGGTGCTTCAGCTTTGTTCCTCCTTGGGCAAGCTCAACAATTGCCAGGAGCATATGAGCCTCCCAAAGGAATATAGAGCTCACAGCTCCAGAAAGAATTAAAACATTATACACCATCATCCTTGGTGATATCAGCTAGTTGAAGGGAAACATGGAGAGGCGATTGCAGGGGAAGGAGCCTGGTAATCAAATTCCACAGCTTAGAGTCTGGGACAGAAGGGGCTTAACTAAGCCTGTAAGTTGAATATAAGCACAGATGGTTTTAACGTTAACTTTCACTTGTGAAAGTAGTTACTGTTAATTTTAAACAATAACTTGTTTTAAGGAGGTTGTATGAAGCCATTGTGTTTACCATGGGTTCCAGCTATGGAACAAGCCAGCTGGACACACTTTGCAATTATGGTTGCTGCGCAGTGGATGGATAGCCAAAAGTCCAGCCAAAAAAAAAAGAAAAAAAATCAGCTATTCAACTCCAGTGTATTAAAAGCTTTGACTCTACAGGGTTCCAAAAGGATTAAAGAAAGAATTAAAAAAAAAGTCTACCTAATCTTGCAATAGTGAAAATGGTTTTAGGAGAATCTCCTCAGGAACAGAAACAMATTTAAAAGGCCTCAGACTCAAGTAATCAATCTGGGGGATTTTAAGGGAGGGCTCCAAGGTGGTTTGTCGTTCTACAAAATGACAAAAGGGACCTACTGTCACATCAAGGAAATCTCATCCCTGAGCAGGTAAAATGTGCAGYTAACTTAAGGCAGATTAGTACTTCCATCTGTAGGTACGGTCAAATCCAAACCAGGCTCCAATCCCATACTAGCTCCTTGAAAGGGTACAAGAAGGATTAAGGAAATAATGAAAGAAAAAAGTTTAGTTTAGGTGAATTTAAAATATTCTATCTTCTAATTCCTAGCCTGTTAGTACTCACCATTTTATAAATCACAATTTTATTTTAGAAGTTTGTAAATATGTGTGAGAGATAGCAGGTTTCAAACAACTAAAAGAACAGATTTCACCTTAGGGGAGATCCCTTGAACTCATTCTAGAATGCTGACTTCTTCAAGCTCAAAAGCCGCCTCTGAGTTTCAGGTCCCTAGCTAGCAAACCCATTAATTTCATTTTTGATGTTTGCTCAGTCTCATAAACTTACAAAGTTTATTACCAGATTGCACTTTTCCTGAGAACCAAAAAAGRTTATTAATATTTATGCACTGTTAGTAAGTGTTGGCAAATTAAAAATTATAATTAAAAAAAAAATGTGATGTGTAGAGCACTACCCATTCCCTAAATATTTTAAATGCTGCAGATGCAAAAAAAAAAAAGTACATTTTATCCATGAAAAATCGGTCTGTGCTCAGCAATTACACTGTCTTTGCAGGAGAGTTGTCTGTGCCCACTGCCCTCCTTGCACTCTGCCTCCTTCCTCCTTCCTTCCTCACATGGAACTGCATTAGAGGCAGCTCAGAGATCAATGTAGACACACCCTAGGATTCCATTTTTTTTCCAACATAGAGCTAAGGAAGAGACTGGAAAATTTGTCAATAATAGTGCAKTTTGAAGCAGAAGATTTCAAGCAATTAGAAGAACTCACAGTTCTTCAGACGTATTTGCTCAATTCCTTTTGATTTCTTTAATTTGCTTTCCTAAACCAGTTTTACTAAATATTGATTGCACTACAGCATGAGAGCATCAAAGGTTATTATCTGCCAGTAGACTCTCAATTCAAAAGGCTAAATAAAAAGTGTACTTATTTTAGTTTTCTGTATTCTTAGACCTCCCTTTTTGTCCACTTTTATTGACAAGTACTGAAGAAGTGGATCTATAAGTCCCTCATAGAAGTACACTAAAATTTAAACTAGTGCCTGGATATCAACTGCAGCTATCAGACACTTAGAGTCACAACAGTACAATTGTTCTGATCAGAATAATTATTGGAGTGCCAGACCTTCGTGTCACCCATAGAGCTCACAGTAGTTCTGTTATYTCCTGTGTATACTAAAAGAGGTGACTGGGAGCAAGAACTCTTATTAAAGTATCTGAAGACTTTGGTGTATAAATACGCTCCAGCCTTAAGGAGAAAACTTTAAGGAGGAATGCTATACATGACCTTAAATCATCTTTAAGATAAAATGCAAATACAAACCTTTATTTGTGTCATTAAAAATAAAAAAAAAATGTGAATGTTTGTAAAAGAACTAGGTGAAGAAATGAAAGAAAAAGCTATGCCCCACACATTGATGCTCTCTTCAATGCTACTTCAGGCCAGCCATGGATAATTTGGCTTTGTACATCGTGGAATCTTGGCTAAGGTCACTCACAACTTTAAGTAAGTAATTTAAATAAACCACAGTTTGGGAGAATCTGATCCACAACTTTCTCCTGTTAGGCTTATCATAACTCAACATTTGAAATTTCAGTCCTGGATTTCATAAGCATCAYGCGAAAAAAGCCTTAAAGAACATAAAAGAACTCTATAGGATCACAAAGTATTTGACTTCTTTTTTTCAGTGAGTCTTTTTTTTACTTGTGAATATCTGATGCATTACAGTTTTATTGATAAATTGTCATAATCTGGCATTGCTGCTTTTTACTAATATAGTTAGGCAACAGGGTCACGATAAGCAGGGCTGAGTCTGATTGTAGGCTTGTGGTCAACAGTGTCCCCCAGGATCAGTACTGGGCCCAGTGCTGTTCARCTTGTTCATCAAAGACTTGGATGARSACACAGAGTGCACCCTGAGCAAGTTTGCAGATGACACCAGAGTGGAATGGCTGACACCCCAGAGGGCTGTGCTGCCASTAAGAGGGACCTGGACAGGCTGGAGGGTTGRGCAGAGAGGAATTTCAAGAAKTTCAACAAGGACAAGWGCAGAGTCCTGCACCTGGACAGGAATAACCCCAGGCACCAGTACAGATTAGGGGTTGACCTGCTGGAAAGCAGCTCTTTAGAGAGGGATGTGGGAGTCCTGGTTGACAACAAGTTAACCATAAGGCARCAGTGTGCCCTCGTGACCAAGACAGCCAATGGGATCCTGGGGTGCATCAGGAGGAGCGTTGCCAGCAGCTCAAGGGAGGGGATCCTGCCCCTCTCCTCAGCTCTGGTGTGGCTGCACCTGGAGTATTGGGTGCAGTTCTCGGCTCCCCAGTACTACAGGAGGGACGTGGAGCGTCTAGAGAGGGTCCAGTGATGAGCAACAAAGATGATCAAGGGTCTGCAGCACCTACTATGTGAGGAAAGACTAAGCAAGCTGGGCCTGTTTAGCCTACAGAAGAGAAGACTGAGAGGAGATCTGATCAATATGTATAAACACCAGAGGGGTGATTGTAGGTAGGAGGGGGCCAAACTCTTCTTGGTGGTGGCCAATGACAGGACAAGGGGTAATAGGTACAAATTGAAACCCAGGCAGTTCCATCTCCATGAGGAAGAACTTCTTTCCTGTGAGGGTGACAGAGCCCTGGAACAGGCTGCCCAGAGAGGCGGTGGAGTCTCCTTCTCTGGAGATCTTCCAAACCCGCCTGGATGCCACCCTGTGCCMTGTGCTCTAGGGGTCCCTGCTGGAGCAGGAGGGTTGGACTAGACGACCTCTAGAGGTCCGTTCCAATCTCAACCTTTCTGTGGTTCTCTGGTTCTGTAGACATGAATTAATAYGAGTTGGAGGGAGAAAACCTTCACATCTCCTGACTTCCAATAGCCAGTTGCATCATATCCCTATGGGAACAATCTTCAAGAAAAAGATAAAYGACCATCAAGTAAAAAATACAAGTTTTGGTAACCAAATAAACCCGTACATCTGGCAGTGAAAGGAGAAAGAGAAAATATGAACAGAAATGCTTCTTTGATTTCTTGGCAAGAGGAAAGCGTTTCACATGGGAAGAAATCTTGTTGCATCCTTGCTAGAGAGAAGAATGGAACAAATTCATGAAATAGATCTTTGTAAAGGGGAATAAATATATGCATTTTCTTTGAAAACRTTACAATATTTATTGCTCTGTAGCAGAAGATAAAGTAGGAGATGCCTGAAACATAGTGCAAATTCTTTGATTTACACATGGAAAGATTCAGTTTATTTGAAGAGAAAACAGAATAYCTTATGTTAATGACTTTGATCTGAATCACAGGAAGACTTCAGGTGTATAATGCCTTATAGCGATCGGATCTAAAGCCATTGGTTCCATTATAGGAATATTTCTTGGACTGTGCTTGCATTTCTCACAGGTTGCAAAATATAAGTAATCTAGATCAAAACCAGTTCATTTTTTCCTAAGGAATGAGGAGCTGCGGTAACAGCTGCCTGAACTGAGATGGCTGCTTCATGCCTGAAATCCCTGGTTGATGCTACCTTCGCAGCAAGGGCGAGTGCTGGCACYTCGATTAAGACCCCCATCCCTAAAGAACTGAGCTGCTGAAGACAGATGATGGCATAGATGACCCAGGATTTTCGAAAGAGGTCAGTGAATAAGCCTRCTTATAAAACACAGGACACAACAGTTTCTGAATTAAGCCTATAACTTAATTTCATATTTCCCATGTCCTGATAAAGTGATAAAAAAATCTACCATGTTCCAAATGTGAATGTTTCTATATTAATCCATTGGCTTCAAGTAGGACGTGCATTACCATTTAAGATACAGTGGGCAATGCAACAACTTAATATGTGCTTTGTAACAAAATGTTTATATATGGATGAGGAAAACGGGATTCTTTCATATCTCATTACTTACATACTTCTTAAGATACACTGATACTTAATATTTTGTATGACTAAGCCTATAAACTCATGGCAAATGAAAGTGAAATCTGTATATTATTATTATTTATTCATTAGTTTTCTATTGATTTAATACACAGAGCCATTAAGTACTTCAACTACATGGTAAGACAAATGCCTGTCAGAAGATTTCAGAGTCTAAATAAATGGCAAATAGAAAGACATAAATATTGCATCACTAGTTTCTACAGCATATTATGCATAATGGTTTGTGTATTTTATTCCAGATGTAAAGCATAATAGGTTGGTACATGACACAAGGGTGCTAAAATGAAAATACAACTTAATTATATATAAGGTTTCAAACAATTCATTAAAGTGGAATAGCAAAGGCTGACTCAGTCGTCACAGTAGCTCTGCAGCAGTGTTATACTGTAAACAAAGCCGAGGAGTTTATTCTAGCTTCTCTGTGATATTCTGGGCATTTCTGAAGATTCTCCCACTGTGTGTTTTATATCCCCTTACCATGTTACAATCATATTTTAAAGTGCAGAATCTGCAGGAAGTATCGCTTCCTGTTTTTCATGAAAAATTAAATCCAGGTACTCCTCGAGTAATAATTCAAAGTCTTCTTAAACAAAGGCTTTAGTAGGATATMATGTATAAAGTATGCAACAAAGATTTTTTTTTTTTCTACTAGGACAGTAGTTGTGTCTTAACTTATCAGGTTTTCTTTTTCTTCAGTCGCTGTTTTTTGGCTGCAAGGAGGCTGCTGCGAGTGAGGTGTGAGCTGCAAGGTGTTGGTGTGCGCGCAAGGAGTGGCTGCCAGTGGAAGATGAAGAAATCAGAGAAGCCTGTGCCCTGCAGTCTGTTATTTTACGTGGGTTTAAAAGCATGCTAATGTGCTCAGTGTAGCTCTTTAATGAACTTCTCCTCATTGGTTGTTAAGGGAGAGAGATGTTTGGCTGTGAAACTTGCCCGAYCTATGTCAGGCATTATACTTAAATAGAGAAGTTAATCTTGAAACCCTCAACCTGATAAATAGGAATTTTTAAAGAGATTGTTGTGATGGAAAATCAGTATCCTAAGTTAAATTATATAGGGGAGCTCTTTTTTTGCTTGAAGATAATGCTGAAAAAATCAGCTTCCCTATAAGATGACTGGCAACAGAACTTTTTCTGCAAAGAGATTTCTGAAGTGAATATTTAGCACTTGCTACAGAAATATAATTTCTCTAATTCATTGGTTAAAATGTCTTTAGATAAACTTCCCAAACAATTTTTGTAAGAGTACCAGCAATGCTACTCCTTAACAATTATTTTAGAGATCCTGCAGAATAGAAAATAGGTTTTCCTTTCTGTGGAAAGAAAATTCAATGACACAAAATACCATACAGAGACAATACAGTAATATAATCTTAAAGAACAGTGTACAGAAACCTTATAGCAAAATCCTAATTCCCCGTTAAAGCTCTGAAGCCCTCTCCTTTCAGAACTGCTGCTTTTCTACAATGATGTGAGCTTCACACACAATGAGAAGCCTGTAGAACAGGAGGATGATTAGCTAAGGCTGGAGGAATAAAACCATTTCTAGATCAGCCGGTAGCACCTGCCGCCAGTGGAGAGTTAGGAAACAAATCTCCCCAAGGACAGACAATTTCCTAATTGTCCACTTTAAAGCTTCTTCCTCTTTATGGTTGGTGTTCATGCTGTGGTAGCTCCTACATATCACGTTAGTGCTGCCTGCTGAGTAGACTTGCAGGAAATAGCTGAGGACAAAATAATAAATAGCCAAAATAACAGGGTACTGGATGACAAGGAAAAGAGTTCCAACCTATGCAGTAATTTCCATTCTAATTACTTGTACTATACTTGTACTATAAAATATAAAATGACTCTATTCCTCTATATCTTTATGTTATATTCCTCTAAATACTATATTCCTCTATATCTTTTCATTTACTGCTGTAATACAGCCTGGCTCACATCAGTTTGTAAGGGCTTCCAGATTTTCTCAGATCCTCAGAGAATGGCAATTACTTTGGAATAAAATATTATTTTTGCATTTTTAAGTCAAAATTTCCATTGGCTTTAAAAGAAAGAGGAGAAATCTCCATTCTCTATTAGATAAAGGATGTTTCATGCTTAAATCTCCTATCGGAATTTTTCTTCCCCTACTATAACTTTTTTACAAAGATCTATCAGAAGGAAATTTTTGAGTCGCTGTATATGGAAACATAAATGCTCTTTTTCTTTCACTGTTACTAAGATCTTGTTCTGATCCAGGAGCAAATGATGGAACAAACACAATAAACTAGGTCAGCTAATTATATAATCACATGAATAACTATAAAAAGTAACAAATGAGAAGCATAAGGGTAACGGGTTATGTACACATTGGTGCATTAGGCCATAAAAGGTATTTTCTACTTTGCCATATTTCCAGTAGGCATATTGCAAATGTATCATTAAATTTGGATATTAATCTGAAAATAGTAGGTAAAATGAGAAATAGATTTTTTTTTCTAAATAGCCTGCAAATGCAGAGTGTAAAAATTACAAGTACTAAGGTTAAYCTCCAAAATCTTCTAAAAGAATGTTTAAAATGGACAATATTGTTAATGGATGATAAAAGAGACAATTTATTAGTTCTTTTGTACACAAAGGAATATTTAAGGATGAAGGATGAATGCTATGAAAAAAAAAAAGATGAGACCAGTTTATCATTTTTATTACTAAAACCCCTGGACAATTTTTACTTTGTTTCATGCAACATCCATGTAGTGCTGATTTTGTTGCTGTTGTTGTGATGGCTGTGCTATTTTTGTCACCTGAGCTTGTTCTTTTTCCATAGGCTTTTTGCTTGTAGGAGTGGGATTATAATGGGAGATGCATAAAGAGGATTCCAAGAGGAAAATATTATAATATCTGAAAGAGTGGTGAGTATATACAACAGAAACGGCACTTTTCAGATGGATGATATATCATGTCCCAGCTCATTCACAGTGATGTACTAGTTCCTTTTTCATTGTCCTGTGTTTTAGGGTGACTTGCAATGGATTTATCACTCCTGCACAGAACTGTTTGAATAGTTATGTTTCCTTTAAGCATTTTATTTAAAATATATTTAAACCGTCATTTCATTTTGTTTGTATTAAGAAAATGGATTTGCTGTGTGTCAGTATTTTGCTGAATCAACACTTCAGTGAATGCCCAGATTTTTTTTCTTTTCTGAATTAGGATTATCTCAKATTTCTTGAAAACTGAATCAGGTCTGATTTCAATTACCTCAAGGCACAGCAAAACATATTGTTGGTTTTTTTTTTTCATACAGCAATCATACTAACTTTCACTATTAAATATTCACTTTAAGCCAGAGCCTGCTAATCTTCTTATGGTCATACAGTAAAGAAAAGAAGAAAACCTCCCTTACAGTCCTCAAAGTCTGCATAAAGACAAGGAATGCATGAGCTGAAAATATCGCTCTCCCATCTGTGTTTATGTCAACATGATAGCAAATGTTGAATTGAAAGTGTTTTATAACAGTCCTGGGAATAGTGATGCTGCTTATTATTGGACATCCAGCATGGTATAGACGTTGTAAGTCAAAGGCTTTTGGTTCAACACACTGTATTTTGCTGAGATAATTGTGAAGTCCTGGAGCATGGTACTCACCTTCCGTAGGGATCACARTACAAGAATCCCTTTGATTAGCTCATTTCTTCAGGTTTACTGACGGGGATTTGAGCCTTATTTCTGGCATAGGTCCTATGCTTTCCCACCATGTTTGGTGTTATTCTTCAGATCAGAGGAGTCTGCTGGAATTTCTCCGTCTCTCTTCCAACACTGTCATGTTATTTCTGTCTTCCTCCCCCTCATTAGTTCAATACTATCTTTTTTCCATCTTTGACAGGACAGGTAACGGGTGTGACTTGAAATGCTAGCTGAGCCAGAAAGGATCATCAKCAGATCTGCTCTTACCTTTCAGCTTCCTTCTCTTGTGGCAGTTGTTGTACAGGTTTTATTTGGGTTTTCTTTTTATTCAGTCTTCTGACTGAATTGCTCTTAATGCAGCATTCAGACATCCTCAAAGTGAGGGTTAGGTCTCTTTCAGAAGCTCCTGAGCAGCTCACTTGATCAGGCATTCTCTGAGACCTYTGTCCTTCACTTTTGAGGGTTATTTTAGGTATTTTTAAAAGGCATTAACTCCTCCTGAGAATTTACTCATTGATATAAAGTTTTCAGTGTCCCAGCCCAGATGGCAGGCTTAGCATATAAAAGCTTTCCAACAGTTCCTTTCTTCAGATCTCTTAATTTCAATTATGTAATTCCCCCTAACTGCATATAGCTGTAATACATAAGAATATTACAGTAGAATATGACTGTTCATTCATTTCTTTCTGCTTGCTGCTTACATCCAGAGCATTCAAAATTCTTTTAATGTACTTATTCTGTATGCAAAACTGCATGTGGTGAACAAATTGCGCTCATTGTATCACAAGTTTCAGGAAGGACTATGCAAAATCGTTTTTTCCCTTGATATCTAAATGGATTTGAATATTTAACCTTCCTAAGTCATGTCTACATGTTTTACATAATGATTATAATTCTCTAATGTTATTTTCTGTGTACATTATACATGCCACACGTACTAATAAAAACCACTGGTTGTGGCTGAATATTTGCCCCACTTATTTTTTCTGCTCATGTAGGAACAACGCTTGTGCTGKTTTACTACATTTTTTGTGTGTTATGGTTTAATGTCTTTGACATGAAACTTGTAGTGTTGTTATATTCCCTTAGAGATTTTTTTCCCCAAAATTTCTTTCCAGTTGGCTATGCTTTTGTTCCTTAAAGTTAGATACAGGCAAAGAAAATATTAATTCAGTAAGCTGAAATTAGAAGAGTTTGGAGGGCCAAACAATTTTCCCCATATCTGCCAAAAATCTACTGCCTTTCGGGGAYTGAAAAGCAGGTAGCTACAAAAACTCCATTGCCAAGTGAGGCCTCCACTCCTTGCCAATATGAGGAACCCAGGAAACATCATGGATCTCCTCTGGATCCTCATGGATCTCCTCTGCCGCAGAGCCCTAGGGATGCTCTTGCTTCGGTCAACACTGTGAAATGAGAACAGGGCAGGTTTCCAACCCCTCGGGGCATCCCTCCACACCATCTAGTGCGGCGGGTGTATCTTGGACTCAGCAGAGAGTGCGATGATAGCAATTAAGACAGAGGGCTTCAGTGCTTGAGCCCACCCTCTTCGGTCCTGCAGAACAAATTCAACCGTGTGCGATGCAGCCAAGGAGCCATGTGGACTATGTTGTCTTCCCTGGAGCTWGCAGGGCTGCAAGGTCCTTTCTGTTGCATCTAAAGTCAATGTCACAATGGTATTTGTCTAACTMACTCTTCCAAAGATGGTGGGGAGACTCCAAGCCTATTTTTGTTTCTCAGTAAAAGTATTCTAGGCTCAATATTTTGAGTCACATATCAGAAATATGCAAATGTCACCAGCAGCATTTCATGATTTGATGGATATATGTAAGATTTACTAGCAATAGCTCTGTTTTGTATAAAATTTGAATTGTCCAAATTTTCACTGAGACTTGACAGAAAATTTYCTGATAGCATTTCTGTAGGTCTTCTGATGAAAATTACTGGTGACGTTGCTTTCTTTTAATATCATATCRGATTTACTTTCACATATCTAAAAGAAGCTCAAACCTTTTTATGRGTAAATTCTCTAGAGCTTGACTTTAGTTAAACATTTAAATTTAAATTTAGGATCCCACTGCAGTTGGCAAGCCAGGGAGGGGAGAAGCTCTGTTTTGTTCTGATTAATTTCCTCCTTATTTAAAAATGAGAAGAAACCTAATTCTCTCCATCTGACATTTGTGACATTGATTCATCAGAAATCTGGAGCTGGAAAATTAAATTCTTTGCAACAGTAAGGAAAGCCTTAAGAAAAAGAAAGAAAATAGTGTAGCCTTTTTGTACCAGGAAGGCCCCGTTCCCAAAGGAGGATTGTTTCGAGGTATTTTTTAAAAACAAACRCTGGCAGCATCGGAYATAAATGAGTTRACCATCAGCTTCTGGAACAGGTAGRTTGACAGGCTGCAGCTCCTGCAGAGAGGTCAACAGAAGCAACAGGCATCTGCTTTAGCAATCCAAATCTTTAAGTCAATTTACACAAGCTAAAATTTGAACTGTTACTACTCCTAATTCATTCAGTTTGTAACCAACAACGAATTTTCAAAAGAGGAGTAATGTTGAGGAGAGAAGGAAGAAGAGAAAGTGTTAGTGTTGCTGTYGCACATGGACTTCCCATAATCCAGTGTTCCTTGGACATCAGCAAGCAGAGATGAGGAGGAAAAAGATAGTAGCAAGAGCATGTAAGTCTTTGGCAGGTTCTGACGAGCACTACAGCCAAGCTAAGAAAGCTRCACTATTAACTGTGATGTGTTGGCAAGTCTCTGTGATAGCACCATGCCACACATCTGTCAAAGGATGCTTAACTCCAAAATATCTTGTGCAATTGTACAGTCCTGTGTTGTCCTCTACTTCCCTAGAGAAGAAAAACAAAAAAGAAAGAAAATAACTTTGTTCCTTTGTTCTTGTACATTACTCTGAAAGCTGGAATAATCTAGTGTGGCATACAAAAATCTCCAGTGAGGTATGCAACTGAAGAGAAGTAAATCCTTTGGTCTACAGTTCAAAAATTCTGTGTATCCTGTGTGCCTAGAGAACACACACCATAAGAAGCTTGTCTTCCTTTGGAGTTACAGAAACAAATTGCAGCTTCCCAAGGCAGTTGTTCATTTTTAATCAGGAAAGGTGTGAGTGGGCAGGTGGGTGTTTTTTGCCCTGTTGCTGTTGTTTCTTGGATTAGTTTTTGCTTTAAGAAGCCATTCTTACTGATTTAGCTCTTGCAAATCATAYTGCATTCTCTTCTGTTTGAAGTCAGATTTCACAACTTTAGAGTAAGTTCAGGATATAGCAGTGCTTCGCTCCATGTATATGCAATGTATGCCCCCATGCGTGTCTTCCACTTAGCTTCTGTTCTGCATGGCACCCATGAGATTAATATCCATTTGAGCTAATGCTAAAGTTAAGATGCCAGCTCTGGCTTCCGTACAATAGAATTGTGTGTGATARCATGGAGGCTGATATTCCAAGCATTAAAGTTTTTTTATTAGTTTTCACACATGGACTGTTTGCAATATGAATTTCCTAGAAGATCCGTTTTATTTTCTTTCTTGATTTCAGTAAAATAGCATAAAGCATTTCATTGTTCAGAACAAAATCAGCAAATGCCTTTCAAAGCTTAGATTTTAGCGGTGCAATTACATGCAAAGCRTGTTACACTTAAAAACTGAACAATTCTGGGATAAACAAAAATTGCTAAAATTAAGATGTGAGTAAAATCCTCTCTCCACTCACTGCGTTATGTGATTATATACTGCAGTGCTGATTATCCATCCAGGATTGCCTGTGTATGCTTCGGAAGGCTGCAGGTGGTGCGTCCAAAGGCTATAAGGGCACTACCTCTGCTTAATGTCAAGCAAAAGCAGGTCAAGAAGAAAAAATATTAGCCAGTTTCATCCCTTTCTCATACTGGGTTGTTTCTGAGGCCCTAAAGTACTTTTGCAACCCTCAATAAACATGCCTGTCACTTGGGGATCTAGGTGAAGGCCTAAAGCTAAAGAAAATTTAATTGGAGTATATGCTACACCCCTGCTGTAGGTCTCCTATAGTGTTCAAATGTGCAGTTGTAACTTGTAGATCCAATCAACACAGTCATTACTTGGGTGTACACATAAACATGAAATGATTCCTAAAAACCAGATTTGGTGGTTACAAAGCTGCGAGGCTTCTACCACATCCCCAGAAGAGAAATTAGAGTATTTTACAACATGTATGGAAGAGGTTTGAAAAAAAGAGATCAAATATCAAGAAATTAATGAAAAAAAATCAGTTGCATCAGCTTCTCCAAGACCATAAATAGAAGGTTTTCCCAAGGGTGAAGGTGGTATCAGGAGACATTTATCCCCTGAACTAGGCCAGAAGAACAAGGACATGAAGCTGAGCTGATGCTCAGGGAGAAGGAGGCAAATGGAAGGCAAATGAAGGTTGAAGTAGATACACAGAAAGAGAACTACCTTCACAAGATTTGGTGCAAAGTTAAAAAAAAATCTCTATACATACCACATGTTTAAATGCTAGACATRTGAATCCTTAAAAAGTAACTTGCAAGGTATATTAAGGGAGTGACTACCTTTATCCATACTAACTGCATAGCATAGATTGCAAACCTGAGAACGCACATGTTTTTAATTTTTTTTYTACTGTTTGTTTCAAGTACTCAGTGGTGACTATCAGCAGACTAAGAGGTTACTTTCCTTTCCCTGGTTGYCCCTTCTTCCACTTTTAAGCAATGAGTGGTTGAAACCTCCATGGCCACAGTAAAGAACTCGTTTCCATGAATTTCCTGTTTCATAATGATATTGAAACAAAAGGCCAGCATCTTCAAATATCATATAATTTCAACTGAAAAAAAAGTCCTTTTCAGTTCAAGGCACATTTTTCTTTCAAATGCAAATTAATTTAGAAATTAATTTAGAGGAATAAAGGCATTAAATTTGAGAATGAAACAAAAATGGCACATTATTAAATTATTATATCCACTAATTATTCAAATATCAGATGACTGAATTTTCCAAGAAACTGGATTTTTTTCTTTGGAAATTAAAATATTTTAGTAACTCCTATCTAACAGACAGAAAAAGAACCATCCARACAAAGAAACAACACCCCTTTTTTTTCCTCAAGCTATGTTTTCTAAACCACCTTTATTTAGTGATTCTTTGCAACTAGATATCATAGAAAATGGTTTATTTTTCTGGTATTGTTTCTTTTTTTTGAACTAAATTTCAGTTTTAATACTCACTATAAATTCCATACTCAGTATATAKTCTATCTAAATTTGATCATAGGGCAGTTTATCTTTTACATAAAAGCACACACTGTATGTCTGCTTTTACTGATGAATTTTCACTGCACTTTTAAAATGAACATTGTAATTGCATTGCATTATTGAAAACAATGCAACTCAAAAACCTGCAAGTAAAATCACATCACTAATAGTATACTGGCTATGCTGCACATCATATGTATATATAAACATGATAACATTCAAAGTAAAATCTCCACATTACATAAAATCTCCAAAACACAGGTGTTAAAATTATATAGTGCAGTAGACCCATGTCTCGAATTATTGCAAGATAATATAAATGCATATACTAAGCTAAAAAAAATCCTACAAATTTTAATTGTATTGTTCTTTTCAGCTTTACATAATGTCAAACCTTAGAGCTCAAAATATGCACCAAAATGCTGCTAAACCTTGCAGTTCCCTGCTTTGTTTGATGCCCTGCAATGAATGTCCTGCTTGCCTTTATCAATTTACTGCACATTGTAGAATCCTTTTTCTTTCTTTCTTAAATAATTAAGCTTAAAAGTAAAATGTCCCTAATTGAACATGCTTATGTACCTCCTATTGAGTTTATCTTCAAGCAGCTTGCATAATTAGTTTCATTCAAGCTCTTCAAGTATTTCAGAATGCAATAGCTCATTTGAAATACACAGCCGTCGCATGGGTCTTGAACCTGCAAGACGTGCCAGGGGAAAAAAGAAAGTACTTAGCACCTGGTTGAACAAGGCTGCAGTGTAAAGATGAGTTAATAAAAGTGCTCATTTTCACTCAGCTATGTATGCTTGATATCATTATTACTGTTATGTATTTATTATTGCATTATCAGTTATTAAGGGGAGAGCAGAATGCAAGGGATTTCTCTTTCTCTGCTGCTGTGCTTGAGGATGCCTCTAATGCTGCAGCCAGGTGAAGCCGCCAGCACGTTCTCTGCGCAGACTGGCTTGATTCCTCTTTTGTGGAGGGAATTTGTCCTTCCTCCTTGATGATTTTTTATAGCCATTGGGTGAGGAGTTTATGACATTTAATTGAATGACATGAGACACRAAGAAAGTATAAGTGTATCCCATATGCATTTGCACAGTGAAAATATTATTGCCCACAAAGATCTTTAATGTTAAAACTTTCTGAAATGAAAAGCAGTGAAGGCAGGTGTCTGCATTTGACRAGTTTACCATTAGCAATATTTCCCTTATTTTCACTGTGTTAGTTATAGATGCCCCACTCACTGAAAGCCCAGGGTGGTAGCTACCCTAAGACCTTACAGGAAGGAACATAGTTGCYCTTAATATACCATAACCTCCATAAACAAGTGTGGTTTTAGCCTCACTTTATAGAATCCTCCACAGCTAGGTGATTCAGAGATCCTCTTGAGAACTTCTATTATGTGCACTAAGTACTGTCAGTACAACTSTTTTTCTTTCTAGGTAACTACCTTGGTAGCAAAACATTACACTAGATATAGAGATGATGCAAAATCTACTTTTTTTTTTTTAATATTCTGTAAGTAATTTACCCTAAGYCAGAGAAGATTCTGTGAAAAAACCCAAGATTTAACTTCAACCTCATAACTCTCAGTTCAGTGTCCTAACACATAAAAGCTTCACATATGAGAAAAAAAAAAACCAAAAACAAAAACAAAAACAAAAACCCCTGTTGGTTTCACCATATATTTTTTTAAACTGCAGAGATAGCTGTATTATGTGAATATAAGTCCCTGGYATAGGCACAAAGAGCATTAAAAACATCTAGTTGGGTAATTATTTTTTAAAAGTTTGCCATGGCCCCATGAAAGCTCATTCTGGGAGCAGCTACCACTAAGTAAGCAATTAATGAAAGCAACCTTGAAAACATATGTTTACTTCAAGTGACTCAAATATAAACATATAATAACTACTGAATCTCCCTCTTCAAATTTATTTTAATTAAAGAGGTCTCTATGTTACAAACACAGTCTAGTCTAGAGAATAACACAGTATGMCCAAGTGCAGCTAATTTTAGCTGATATAAAAATATTTATTTCCTGCACAGGGTAAGAAGTTGAGATGAAAATGTGAGGTGGAAGGTGAGATGGACTCATGTACTCACAGTTGTCCATTTTTCAGTAACGTGTTTACAGATTTGCTCACAGAAAGACAGCCTGGAGATGGACAATCAGAAAACAACCATAGGGCACCAGTGCTTTAAACCCGATATCTGAGCCTTGATCTGAGCTTTCTTAAGACTAACATGATGAGAGATATTRTGAAGAAAATATGCAATTCTGAAAATGAAGAATTTGTCTCCTCTTTTTCTTTGTTGCTTGCTACAAGTAATGTCTCTGCACAGATATGCACAGTCCTTAAGTGGCCATTTTTAGTGGAGATAAAGTATGTGACCCAATCCAATAGCGTCCTCTGGGATAGAAACTTATTATGAGTTTTTGGTTCCTATACCATTCAGTTCATATCCAATTCCCAAGACCAGGATACCTTATACACATTGTATGTATCAGATAACTCAAAGTGAGATTCRTTTCATGTAACTTTTGATATCTACAACATAGAAACTTACATTTGAGCTAGTTACCTTAGGATCCTGCCAACAGAGTCAACAGAGAAATATTATCTACTGCATGATTCCACTGTTGGATGAAAACATTTACTTTAGGATGAAATAAATACTTCTATTCCTCTCCTGTGCCTATTCAGGATCTCCCCAGGGACCAGCTCAGAGGCAGACATCTACCTCTGCAGAATGAATTCTATCCTTGCATTTCAACCTTACCCCTAAACCAGGTTCAAGGATAAGATAACCTAGCTTTATCAAGTWAAAAATTAAAATGTGCACTTGAAATAAAGGAAAATACTATTAAAAGCCGAAACAACTATAAGAATCTTCCATTATTATTTCCTTGGTTACAATGTGAGGCCGAGTACTCTACTAGCTACTCAAGGGCCAGCATGTTTCGAGTCCCTCTTGAGCAACACATTTTCTTGTCCTGTTATTGAAAACCATAACGCCATGGCCTGGAGCTGTGTTTCTGCACACCTTTTTCTCTTCTAGTTAAACTGCCAACTCTCTCTCACAAATTACAACAGTTTCTTGTGTTAATCGTCCCAAATGCTTGTCCTCTCTCCCCATCTTCCTGTCTATAARATGTGTATAATAATATTCATTGAATATTCATCATTCAGGTGTTATAGTCTTGCCATGAATATTAAAAAGAAAATCTCAGAGCGAAGTGCTGAGTGCATGTTTTTGTCTTTTCCCTCCAATCTAGAACACCTCTTACTCTTACACTTCAACTCTTAGAAGTTTAACCTTTGATGTTCTGTGTCAGTGGCAAATTTCTTCTACATTCTTCCTATGCCAGGAAGATACTCCCTTCAGTCTCTCTGTCCCTCCTTCTGCCTGCCCCTCTAGCTACAACTCCCTATTGCATGTTCACTCTTTTTTTGATCTGTTATGCAAAGCTCAAATTAAATTCTTGCCTGATTTGACAAATTCAAACCAGATCAGTATACAAAATTCAGACTGAGTAGCTGCTTTTCACATGATTATATATTTTGACGGTGTAACACRAAAACATTTCTAGCATGTCAGGATGCCTGTCTGTAAGAGACTGCAGTCTACAACAGACTCTTTCCTAGAGCGCTGAGGGCAGCGCATTCTCCATGTCCACCAGCSGGCCCTGCCCGGGGCACTAACCCTACCTGTGGGAATACAGTGCTGAGCACTTTCTAGCACGCGCTGGAGAGAGCGCGTGGTGGAAACACAACAGGACACCATGCTCAGGATAGCCAGGCACACAGTGTTACTGACTCCTTCAGCAGATCTTCTCAATCAGCTCTCATTTCTGCAGCTTTAAGTAGGTTAGTATCATTACCAAACCTTGTCATGTCACTGCTTTCTGCCTGTTCTAGATTATTTATAGGTGGATATTTATGCTGAGCAGATCTTGGAAAAGATCCCTCCCTATGAACTCCACTGCAGACGTCCATCTATTAGGAAGGTTAAAGAGCTGAAAACTGGCCATTTCTACTCTGTTTTTTCTCTTATTTCTATTCTCTTTATCTATGAAAGGACCTTCATTATCCCATATCTTTTTTAAAGTGTCTTTGCTGAGGGAACTTCTCAAAAGCATTTTAGATACCAGATCTTGCCCACAAGTCTGCTCTCACATTTGTACATTCCTCTATCAGTTTTAAACAGATAATGCCCAAAGTATTTCTTTCTTGAATTCCTCTAGAAATCTAGGGTGAATACTGTCACTCTCTGGTGATCTGTAAACAGCAACTCATTTGTTGTTCTGTTATAAATTTTTTCCATAGGCATTTCGATATGACCTACATCTTTTGATGCATCTTAACAAAAAAAAAAAAGGCATTTTTTTGTGTGTAAATCTCTTTCTGTTCTTCAATGATGAACACAGACATCAAGAATCTATTCTTTTTTTTTTAAATCTAATTTTAAGCACTCTTTTGACCTCTGAGAATCTTCCTGTATATAAGGTGTTTCCAAAAGATTTATTTATTAAATTGTAATTATTAATTCTTAAGAAAATCATCGCTCAAAATGCTTTTTTTTTTTTCTATGACTTACTGTTTTTACATTTAATTCACCGCATTTTTTTCTCTTCTAAAGTTTCATTATTTGGGGAGGACATGTTTTTACTTTTATTGTTCCTGAAGTGATGCTGAGCCTTAAGTCATTGCTCCAGAATAGTTTTTAGCCAACATTATTTTGAATCAACTCTTGCACAGAGATGAGGACTAACAGCTATGTATTTCCTCACTAGCTGCTGTATGTTGCAGTCATTAATATTATGGCTAAAAATTTAGTCTCAGCATTACAGCCCAAAGTATGATTTATCCAGTCTACACAGAGGTATTTATCATCTTTCCATACTATTGTGTTCCTGTCTGGAAGGCCTTCTGATCTCCTGAAACGTGTCGCAGTTAGCACTGTGAGTTGTGGGGATGAGTGAAACAGTTCAATTACCAGGCATTTCCCGATTTCATCTTGGAGCTTCAGTCCATGTGAACTCTGTGCTGTCTACTGAAATACTCAGACCGCAGTGTTRGTTAACTAGGTAGACTATTTAGCCTTTCAAATAGCTTCTGTAAATTCTTCATTCGTCTTGCCATATCTGCATTTTTTGCTAAATCAACCTTCCTTTACTTATACTAGTGAAATTAAGTTCATTCAAAACTCATACAGCAACACAGCATAAAATCCTTATCAAAAACACATTTTTCAAGGGTATCTGTGCACTCTTGGATCATTAATGGATCCAGCTTCTCTCATTGCATGATAACAGCAGAAACCAAAGATGGTSTCATTAAATCAGTATAACGCTGTCACAGCTTTCGTAGAGAAAAAAAATCCCACCTTCTATATGCCATATTGAGATCAGCCAGTGTGTTAGCAACTAACATCAACACGACTTTGCTCATGACAAAAATGTGGCAGACACAGAATTTGCTTAGCACGGAAAAGAGCAGTGAGCCGTCCCTATTTTCAGGGACAGCTATGCAATTCAACTAAGGAGAGGCCATGTAAGCCATGGGGCTTTTCAGAATATCCTCTGCCTCCATGAAGATTTAACCAAAGCTTGATGTTCATTGTCAAAGCAGTAGAGAATGAAAAATTCAATAAGAACTTTGKAAGAGTTCTCACAATTTCCATATTTATGTAAGCCTGGCAGAAAACAACTTCTAAGAGCTACTTTTGCTGCTAACAGATTAATTTTAATGGCAGGAAAATCTCCTGTATCTACTGTAACCATTAGAATAACAGGCTGTTATAGATAGCAAAATTTACATATATAAAAAAGCAAAACACATATCTAAGATTTTGTGAAACYGCTTTATGACAAGATATGGGTACCATTCGCTGAATGATGTGCAGAACGCTCAATTGGGACTCCTCAAAAATCATTATTTTGAGATGACTGTTGCTGCACGTCTTTATCTGAACTATTTGATTAAATTTCTTCTCTACAGTGCCTCGTACAAACATACAGATTAGCCTCCTGCATCACAATGTTTTTCAATTATACCTACGTGTGATAAATATCCCAAGCTATACTGTACTTCCTGCCATGTCTGACACAACATTGTTGTCTTTTCTTATGAGTATGTTTTTGCTGTGTTTATTATAAAATTAAATTTGTTAGAGGTCATTGTATTTTAAGTAATAACGCCTCTCCATGTGTTTACTTATATCCTGGTCCATTCTGGAAGTGAATGAGAGACATCTGGTCCCAGCTGAGACTGGAAATGTCTTTGCTGATGTGGGATCATATTTATTTCAAAGAAGTCCTTAGGAACTGCAGATGAGTACATCTGAGTTCAATATCAGATAAAATGGTAAAAAACTATTATAAGCTATACTATACGTAGTATAACTATAACAACAGTAGGAAAACAAATATGTACGGAATATTGGGGAATAACCCCCTCACCTGTCTTCCTGCCCTATAACTCTTGCATCTCTGATCATACAATAGCCTAAGAAGATTGGGAACAACTTGCTCCATCACTGGTAGAGCTAATGAAGCTTGGATTCCTGTGGATTTGTGTCCCTGTACACTCTTCTGCTCATTTCGTATTCCCTTCTCTCACACTCCATATTGTAGCCACTCTCTGCAACACAAGTCACCAGAGCTCTGCCACCACAGCCACAGGCTCCGTCCCTGCTGCTCGGCCGCTTGCAGGCTGAGCAGAGCGGTTTGCTGCTCAGCTTGGGCTGTCCTTCGGCAGCAGCCTCTTCAAGGAGGCATCAGGTGGCACAGCCCTTGAACAGGCAGAGCCTCCACAGAATCACAGGATCACAGAATGGTTGAGGTAGGAAGGGACCTCTAGAGATCATCTAATCCAACCCCCCTGCTCCAGCAGGGACCCCTAGAGCACGTGGCACCTAGAGAACCTTCCTCCTGGCACTTATAGTCAGTGATGCCTGTGCCCATTTAAACATTGGTGCAAGTGAGCAAGAAACTGAAACAGGGAACTGAAAAGCAGCAGTTTTCTTGGTACTTTTGTTTGTTTGTTTCTTTTGTTTTACTTGGCTTTGTTCCCCAGTCTGGTTTACTTTTAGTTCAAATGCAGGGGAGGGAAGGAGAGCTTCTTTCAGTGATTTTATCAGCTAATTAATGTCAGCTCAAAATGCCTATCAAAGTAAAGGCTCTATATAAGTAGCTACACAAAAATTRACCACTAGTATTTGTGAAATGCATAATGTCTCTGAGACCTCTTTCATATTTGGTTGTAATATCTCAATGCTTTTAAAAACAACTAACAAAAAAAAGAGAACTGGCAGTGACAGAACAAAAGCCCACCTCCCTAGAAAAGTGAGCTATAAACTAACTTTATGTGTTTATGTACATATACACAAATACATTTATAAATACACTTAATAGCCATTTGTAAGGTTATGGCTAGAAGGCAGGCATGCCTCATTGCAAACCGTGTGCCACTGGCACCCAGACTGACCTAACCAGGAGCCTGTGAGGGAACACAAGGCCACTGGGGTCCCACATCTGCAAGAAGGGTCAGCATCACAGCACACACCGGGCCCACTGACTGGGTACCATCTTTTCTTTCGAGTTCCTTGGCACAGATATAACTTGGAAGATTTATTAGTGCTTAATAAAGAGATTTTTTGGAATAATTTTTGATGGTTGGCTAAAAATATCTGCTCGGTACTGAATAACAGTGCAGAATTATTAAGAGTGTATACATTCCAGGTACAGCTGTCTCGTGAATAGTGCATGAAGCCCTAATCCCCTTTCTCAGTACRGATGCAGCAGAATATGAAAAGTACAGATAAAGGTAACAAGAATGATTAGGGGAAGGAGAAAGCTTACATATAAAGTAGGATTGATAAAGATTAGGGCTCCTCAGCTTCAAAAAGAGACATCTGAAGGTGATATGCAGTGCGGGGCATTGTTTATGGCGCTAGGGAATGTTTTGCTGGCGGAGGCGTGTGGGAGCATGTCAAATCGGATTCTCACGCTCCCGGCTGTGCTAAACCACTTTGCATGGTTGCCTCYGATAGTGGGACGCTCCACACAAACACCAGCTGCCTTCTTCCAGGCTCCCGTTCTCTGGAACGAGGCAACAGGTCCAAACAAAAGGAAGCACTTTGTCATACAAACGTAATTACACTGTGGCGCTTGTTCGCCCGGGAAGTTTGGGTGCTAAATCTACAAGATTGCCAACAGGATTAGGTGGCTTCACACTTCCACTGGTGGCTATTAAGTGCAGTGGSCTTCCCGGGCTCTGCCTCAGGAAGCCCCTGAGCCTCCAATGAGGCAGCAAGCTCAAGAGGGATCCCTCAAAATTTCTGTCCTTAAACCTGTGTATAAAACAGTGCGGTGGGTGAGAAGTGCCGAAGGTCTAACTTTGGTGTGACCAAAGGTTTAACTTTGGTATGATTGTGCTTATTTTCCCACAGTTTTACTGAGAAGTGAGGAAGAGCGAGACAAGTTTGTCTTTGTTACACACCGCTGAAGGCTGTGCTTAAAAGTAAGGAAATGCCACCATTAGCATTGCACAACATTTACATTGGTCAGTTTTTCATAGGAATTATAGATAGCTCTTGGTTTTTTTCTTTTTCTTTTTCTTTTTCTTTTTCTTTTTCTTTTTCTTTTTCTTTTTCTTTTTCTTTTTCTTTTTCTTTTTCTTTTTCTTTTTCTTTTTCTTTTTCTTTTTCTTTTCCTTTTCCTTTTCCTTTTCTCCTTTTATTTTTTTCCTGCAGGATCCTGCCCCATTCCCTGCATTGGATGTCCTGTTTTTGAATAATAAGCGGTTATTTGTTTAATACTTGTAGTTCAGTCTCTAACCCCATGCTTTATTTATGGCACTCTAAACAGGCACTGCCCTGAAAAYTTATTATCTTCCTTCTGGGTAGAGTCAGTTGAAAATCTTCAAACACAAAATATCCTTTTGTCAAAGGCAACATTTTTATGGCAGATTTTGGCAGTAGCAAAATACAGTATGGAAAAAAAAGAGAGAGAAACTAACAGAGAAAAGGAGGGAAGGAAGATGGAGGGAAAATGGGGGGAGAAAAGCCCTATTTTTAAATGTGTTTTGATTATATAATGGTTTTTTGATGTTTTCAAAATGGAATATTTCTCTTTTACAGTTAAAGACAAAATTTACCTTTATAAATCTGTACTACCTCCAAAGATTCTATTCTTTATTTTTATGAAAACAGAACACTGAGACTAATAATATTTTTCTAAAAAGTTGTCTCACTGAAAGATAAAAATTGTTTGGCTCTAGTCTAAACAATGGTAAAGTTAGTTCACAATTTTTAATTTTTGCTCATGAAACRGTGATTCCTGCAAAAGTTTATATGCTGGTGATCATTGCCATAGATTCTGAGTATTTCACACAACTAATTCCTGCAGTGCTTCTATAAGAGGCTGAAAGTTTTTGAAGTGTATTTGATAAAWAACAAATGGACCGAAGCACAAAGAGCATGAAAATCAGTCCTCTCCAGCCTCAGGTCCTCCCACCTTACAGGGTTTTTTTGATGAAAGAACAGAACTAAGAACAAATATACAAAATTGGTATGATTCAGATATAACCTATATGGTCAAGACAAAAGAGAGGTTCAGAAGTGTGAGGACTACTGTAAATGACCTCATAGTGATCAATAAATATGTTTTCCTAAGCAGAATACTCCCTTTTCATACTGTCTTCCATGAAAGCCAATGAAGCCAGCATCAGTCAGAAATATAACCTACTATTCTCCCCACTCCCTCCATGGACTGAGTCATCACTAGGAGCAAAAACAATGCAAAGAAATGTGAGGTAGCATTTCTGTATGAGATCACAACAGAATAGAGRTAGTTGTTTTCCAAAATTGAAACGATAACAGTGATATTTGTATTCCTTAAGCCCAGTTTGTAGAACAAATGGAAATGCAAACTGGAACAAGCTCTGTGATGTGTCTTATTTTGCTTTGAAAAAAAACCTCTCATCTCTGCATACAGCCTACTGAAGTGTTTGGGAGTGGCCTGTAAAGGAGGCTTGAAGAATACAAATGACATCACTGATGCATCTACTGCTAAGCTGCATCCAACCTGGAGCCTCCCTGCGTGCTACACCTCCCTGCTGCACGAGGAGATCATGAGGCCTGCCAGGAAATAGCTTTGCCACAGGACTTTTGTGACAAAAATATGTAAATACTCACAAAATAGGGAGTTTATTTGAGTGCTCTAATTAAAAGGCATATGACAAAATCAGCAATCAGTGCCACTGCTTTGATATAAACAAGAGCGACACGAAAAGGGCAAACAGGTTAACATGGAAATCATGCACTAGTGAACCAGGAGYAAATTGCTTGCAGATGGATTTATTATAAAACAGTATTGCTGATTGCTCCATAGGTTACTTCATGTAGCTGGACTTTTTTTTTTTTAATATATGCTGGGTTGTCTCAAAAAGCCATTAACGATTGCTAGATTTGAAAATGTTCATCTGTGAGCACGACACACGGCTGTTTCTTTGCATCCAAAACTCCTGCTTCAGTCTATGGAGTCCAAGTAATAAAGCCAAGGGCAAAACATTGCCATAGCAGCAATTGGTAAACGCTCTTGCAGAACTTAGAGCTACAAAGATGATTAAGGGCCTRGAACATCTGCCTTACGAGCAAAGGCTGAGAGAGCTCGGCCTCTTCAGCCTGGAGAAGAGAAGGCTGAGAGGGGACCTGATCAGTGCTTATAAGTACCTCAAGGGAGGAAACGAGGCAGATGGGGCCGGCCTCTTTTCAGTAGTGCCCAGCGATAGGACTAGAGGAWATAGCCACAAACTGAAGCATCAAAAGTTCCACAGGAACTTGCGAAGGAATTTCTTAGCAGTGAGGCGGACAGAGCCCTGGAACAGGCTGCCCAGAGAGGTGGTGGAGTCTCCTTCTCTGGAGATCTTCCAAACCCGCCTGGATGCCACCCTGTGCCATGTGCTGTAGGGGACTCTGTGTGTGCAGGGGGGTTGGACTAGATGACCTCTAGAGGTTCCTTCCAGCCTTAAGCAATCTATGATTCTGCAGTTCTGGCTCCCCAGTGCAGGAGGGATGTGGAGCTGCTAGAGAGAGTCCAGCGCAGGGCCACRAAGATGATTAGGGGYCTGGAACATCTGCCCTATGAGCAAAGGCTGMGAGAGCTGGGCCTGTTCAGCCTGSAGAAGAGAAGRCTGAGAGGGGACTTGATTAATGTGTATAAATATCTCAAGACAGGGAGTGAGGAGGATGGGGCTGGCCTCTTCTCAGTGGTGGCCAGTGATAGAACTAGGGGAAACGGCCACAAATTGASGCAYCAAAAGTTCCACAGGAACTTGAGGAAGAATTTCTTAACAGTGAGGGTGACAGAGCCCTGGAACAGGCTGCCCAGAGAGGTGGTGGAGTCTCCTTCTCTGGAGATCTTCCAAACCCGCCTGGACACCACCCTGTGCCACATGCTCTAGGGGACCCTGCTGGAGCAGGGGGGTTGGACTAGATGACCTCTAGAGGTCCCTTCCAACCCTAGCCATTCTATGATTCTATTCTATGAACTTAGAGGACAACTGCTTTTTCCTGGGGAACGTGCTTTGCAGTAGTGATCTCTTATTGGGGGAGYGTGGCAGTACGAAGCAGGTGGAAATACAGATGTATTAAAATGTCTTTTCCAGATAAAAAGAAAGTTCCATGATTGATCTGACAAACTGGTAAAACTTTTCACAGAAATAAGTGGTGGATGTTTAATCACTGAGTGCCGTGAAGGCATCGGGAAGTCATCTTGTTGCTATGATTAATCACTCCCCATCAGCTGGGACCGGCAGGTTACGATGAGGACAGAAACCAGTGAAACAAGACGTTTACTGGGTTTGCTGAAGAAGGTGGGAGAAAAAAAWTTTTTTTTCCTGTCACTTCATATAGATTGCCTTTCAGCCACYGGGAGACCATCCAAATCTTTCCAGCCAGACACTCTTTATGTAACCTGGGTCTTCACCAAACCAAAGCAGAAAGCAATTACAGACTATGAGACCAGAAGGCCAAATCCAAGGAAAGTATGACATGCAATACTTGGGCTTACTCTCCCTGAAGTYGCCTACGCTACATCCAGCTTTCACTCTGCAGCACCCCTGACCGGGGCCTGTTGCCCAGTTAGTTAGATGTGACTCCTGGAAGGGCACAGCCGACGGCGTTGTCTCGTGACGCAGCTGTCACGGAGAAACATGTAAGCTATGCCAAGAACAGTTCCCAGCTCATTCCTCAGATGACAAAAGTGCCTTGATGCGTTCTTTATGGTACCCTGAGGAGTGCTAGCAATGTCCGCCATCTAGTCTAGGACTTCCACCCCCTGCCAGGAATAAAAGGAGGAACGTAAGTGTGGGTTTCTCAAGGSCCCTTTCCGTAGCTGAAGGGAACAAAGCACCATGTTTCTGCGGGGACTCTAATCCTCTGCAGCATTGTTCTCTCCCCTTGGTTCTGGGATTTGCATTTTGAAAACAGGAGAATAGCATAATGGCAAAAAAAAGATAAACACTATGCAATATCTGCATTGTACAATGCAGTACAGTGACATAAAGACGGAGATGATCTTTCAAACATATGTTGGAAAGAAAGATTTCTAGGTAATACCACAGAAGAATTAAATAACAGGAACAGTAAAAGAATAGATTGTTTATAATTAATAATGAATGCCATGACTAGCCCAAAGCTTTCAAAATACATCTACATTTTGCATTAGGTTGTTTAAGGCATTGAAAAACCCCAAGATGTTCAATCAGATATAGATGTAATTTCTGTACAGCGGAAATTGCTGATACCATTGGTATTCCTTTTCTAAATGAGAAAGCTTTCTTTATAGCTTCCTAATACTGAATGAACTTTTATAAGAGACTGAAAGATTTCTATTAATAGTAAGGGTGTTTCAGGTTATTGCAAAGCACAGCTGCAATATTCGTACATGCATACAAAATCGAAGAGGAGAATTCACCCAGGGCTAAGTGCCTGGGAATAAATAAATTGTGGGCGCACTGTTTGATCAGCCAAGTGAGTCCTGCGATACAGCAGAACTAAATTACAAGCAATTGATTCCCATCCCCACAATTCCCCAGGCCTCCTGAACATACCTTGCAATCTAGTGTGAAAATGGCCGGGAATGCAGTACGGMCTGGGAGCAGTGCCAGAAACCATGGGGGTACCCATCCATATGGAAATGTACAGCCACTAATGGAGCACAGAGCAGTATAGATGTGTGGCATAAATGACAGGGAACATCTCACAGTGCAGTCACAACAGTGAGTGCACACAAGGTAGAGATACTCTGGTATAGATACACTGAGGTAATTATTATCCCAAAGGGGTTTTTCGAATGTAAGCAAGCCATTAGATGTGATGACAGCTTCTTTTATTTTTTTTCTTACAGAATTATACCATAATATAGACTAAATTTGATTGGAAATGGCAGGATATTTTTTTCTGATAATCCTAGATATTAAATCTAATCTCCTGTGTATATGTGTGGCTCCTACATCATTTTTGTGGGTACTAAATAAAGATGTAGAGAATTACAGAGTCGAAATGTATAAATATAGTTCTTTCAGAACACAGAAACATTTCTGTGAATTCTTATTATATTATTATGGTATGTTTTGTTAAATGTCTTTTCTTTGTTTTCTAAAATATTAATTTATATAATTAATTKTTGTATATAACTTACAAAATAAGTTGCAATTTTAGAATTCCTTTCAATTAACTTTCATGAATATGCATTCTCATATGTGCCAAGATTATTATTTAAAGGAATTCTTGGATATTAAACAAACATTGAAAGTAGGATAGATTACTATATATCCACTTGAAATTTAAGAAGACATTCCAGTTAGCCAATTAACTTTTAATTAAAATTTCCTCATTTTTTYCTCCTATTGTCTAATCTGCCAATATGGTTCCAACCTTTAATGGATTTTAACATTTTAACAATGTTTTTGAATGTCAGAAATAGAAAACAACTGAATGAAATAGAAATCAGAAAGAACTACACTAAATAAATTATTATGAAATGGCAGTGATTCACCTGACTATTGCTCAAATCCTTGCTAAACTCTTTCCTTAAAAAATTAAAGACTTTAGTGTTTAACTTACCCATAAGATATTTAAAAAAAAAAAAACCTCAGAAATTTAAGTTATTTTAGTAGTTTAATTTTGCCTGTAAAAAAAAAAAAAAAAAAAACTCAGAAATTTAAGTTATTTTAGTAGTTTAATTTTGCCTGTATCAGGGAATCCTTCCTCGTCCAGGTTCAGAGCTGCCTACCTTCAGTTGATGCTTCTTTTTCCACTCTTCATTCTTCGTGGTAACATGGCAGACTGACTTTGACATTATACTTTGCTTTTCCAATCCTGACATCTGGATAAATGGATATCTGCTTGTTTCCTTATGAACCTTTTCCAAATTCACAACATTCCTCTTCTTCTTTGTAAGATTTTTTTCTGTATGGCTTAGCCTATCTGAGACATCCTCCCAGGGCTGGCAGATATGGCAGTGGACCATACAGGACAGGAGAAGACCCACACTCTTCTGGTATACTGGAGGCAAAGCAGAGTGCATTCAGGTACTGTCAATGGTTGTAAATGCCTCTGTTTAGGTGATAAAATCAAAGAGTAATTCACATAAAGACGCAACARTTTAGGATGTGTAAACTGATTCTCATCCCTGGAACGGGATTCATTTATTCCCTACCTTCCGATAGAGTAAAGCATCTTATCTGTGCTAGCCACCTACATTCCKTTCTACTGTCAATGGAAAGAAAATAGTGTTTTTATGGTACTGTTTTCTCCTTCTTATGTCACCACCTAAAAAAAATTAGACAAAACATCTTAGAAGTGTCTTGCCATCAGCTCTGAGGACAAAGCTCAGGTGTTTAGTTAAAAAACTAGTTCATGGAAGAAAAATCCATTGAGGCCCGTTACATACAGAGACATGACTTTTGGTTCAGGAAATCCCTGCTCTGAATTGTGCTGGATGTTAAGACAGTGTTATTTAAGGATTTCTGCCGTCTATGTGCCATCTTTTACTCTTCCCTAGGCACTTGATATTGACAACTACCAGAGACAAGATATTGGATGATACAGACTTCTGGTCTGACCCAGGAGTCTGCATGTTCTTACATTAAATTCTTATCTCTGTAAATGTGCTTGTTTCTCCCCGCTGAAACACTGTCATCCCTAATCCTTCTTGCAGCCTATTTTTTTTCTCTCTCTCTAGTACATCCTTTTTTTTTTTTTTTTGGAGGGGTGTGTGGCGGGGAGGGACTGTAAGCTTTCTACAATATTTTAAAAGAAATAATTACTACCTCAAAGAGGAAACATATGGGTTATAAACTGTCAGCATATTGTGTAGGCACAGTTCTTGAGAATACTTGGTAAACAAGTAAATACACATTTTGATGGTTTGTTTTATGATATTATAAAAAAAAAAATGTTATGAACTGGAAAAGACCAGCATCATTCATTTCAGCAACACTCTTACACATATTTCTTTCTGGGGTAAGAAAATAGTTTTGTGAAAACCACAAAATGYGGGAAGCATCTGTATGCTCTTGCTTACGAGCTTCAGCAATCTCATCACTGTATTGATGGGAACAGATTTCAGCAAACCTCTATAGTTCCTATCTACCTTAGCTATCTACCTCTGTATCCATGTAATTATTTAGGTGGRCTAAATGTTTCAGATTATCTTTACTGGGAACCTTTTGCACCCTGACTTATAGAACAATATTAACAAAATTTTCAAGCATGTTGAGTAAGCTAACMATTAACGAAAAGCACTGGGAGATACCAGCTCCCAGCTGGTCTAGAAAATACCCAGGATGGGACAAATTGAGAATCCCTCTCCATGTGAGTTTAAGAATCTRTGTCAGACCACAGACTATTTTTTTTAAATTTTGTTTTGTTTGCATTCCCTGCTATTTTTTGCCATACGACTCAGAGACGTGAACAAGAGACATTCTAACACAAGGTTATCAGCCAAGAGCTGCTAAACTGTGATTATCATTACTAGTGAGGAAAAGTTTGCTATCTTTCACACAAATACTGTCTTCTCCATGGGACTGGCAGTTTATGAACAGTTGATAGACTTTAATCACCTGATAGAAAATGTTATGGCTTGTCATTTGATGAAGGTAATCAGTGCCTAAGGCTTTCTGGTGATTTTAATGAACAAAGGACTCATGCATGGCTACTGCAGTGAAGGAGCCAGATTACCTGCACATGTGCAGAATGACTTCATGATGTAGGTAGGTATGCATCTCAYGGATGGGAATTCAGCATGCACTGGAAGATGTTGATCAAATATCTCAAAAAATGCTCAAGAGTGATAAGGAAATGATTCTGAAGCTAGGGCCAGAAAAAGATGAAGAGTACCCATTTCAGTGAAGGGGTAACCTACAGATTAAATACAGTAAATGCACCAGAAGGGAAAGGAAATAGTGCTGGAGGCTGTRGAGACTCAAAATGTTGAAAATCATACACACATTGAGAATGAAGTACCTTTTTTTTTATTCCACAGTAATTCCACAATTAAAAAAAAAATATCACACACACACTTTAGGCTCACATTGAACTTTTTAACTGCCTGAGATTCAGCTCTAATTACAAGCATATCTAACAAAAGGAAGGACTACATCTCCAAAAGTTCACATTCATGTGATGCAGCTTTAGACACTTGGACATGTATCCAAAGCCTATTTGAATTGCACTTCATCTATAGTTGGTAGAGGAGGTTCAGTGTTTCAGCACAGCAAGGACCCAGCCAACCAGGAAAAGCTGAGCAGGATGATTCTGACAGAGACTATACGCTCCATTTACAAAAAGCATAAAGATAATGATACCCTTATACTGCATATCGAGTCCAAGAGCAGGAGAGACATGGGCTTTAATGCCTTTCACGCCTGATCCAGAGCAGGTCTCTGAATCTCCTGGGAGAACATCCTGACTGYGCTACTCTGTGGCATCCTAACTTGCAGTTCCCTAGGTCTCTCTATTAAGTTTGTTTCACTTTGCATAAATTTAATATTCAGTGGTGTGTTAGAAACTAAACCACCCAGCCGCTAGAGTGCTTTTGGATCATGAAGATCATGGGTTGGTTTTAAAACTTTAAAGCACATTTTAGTTTCATGACTACAAAAAAAYCCATGTATTTATTATTTGGATCTGGTTTGAAATTGTACTCTTTTCATATATTTGCCATTTTTAGCCCAAGTTCAAAAATATTTCTGGCCATTACAGTGTTGTGTTTCCTTTGGAGAACAAACAAAGCAAGTATTCAGCAGGGACTCTTTTACAGAGGTCATATACCAAGTCTTTGGTTTAAAAAGAAGTCCTTCACATAAAAGCAGTATGGTGTGAGTGACATACCGGCTGTACACATAAATGTGGGTATGCCGGGGTCTCTCTGAAGCTATCAATGTTTTTAGTCCAGCTACTCCAAAACAAATATCAAGAGACATTACACTGCAGAGTAGCGGATTCAAGGAAACAGCAAACGATCCCACTCTGCTATTTGCAGCATCCATTTTTCATGTCGCTTGCCTCCAGATTGCTGAGCCCTGCATTTCCATGTCAGATGGGAATACTGACTGGAAGTATTTAGTAAAGGGAGTGTTGCTACGGACACAGCATGTGCTTCACACTTACTCGGCTTGTTCACTACACATGTCCTGTCTGAACACAATAGTGTGGAAAGGAGGTAAGGGGCGGGCAGTATTTTTTGAGGCTTCTTCCCATTCCACAAAGCCCAGGATATTCTGCACCAGGTCCAGGAAAACAGGAGCTTGCCAAAACATTAGTTCAAGCAGGTGGTTCCAATTCATAGGAACTTTACCTTTGCTATGCTTCAGAGGTTCTTGGAACAACAAAAAGCCTCACATGCCCACAAGGCATTGGCAAGTATAATGCTAGAAAGGCAGATGTTTTTCTCACATCCACCCATTGGAATCTTTTTGCCAGCTTAGTTAGCATCAGAGTATTAGCTTTTGAACTGGCCACATGGGAAGGCTGCTATAACAAGGCAGCTATAAGCCATGTGCTAATACTTACTTTTGTGTCTCTTACTGAGAAAGGAAAGAAGAGGAAAAAAATGAGTTTGAAGAATGGTAATTTCTTACCTGCTGATTTGTTGCTCCGCATGCCCTATTATGCAAGCCTAAACACTGGCTAAACCTTCTCCAGTCAGCAGATGGACACAGGGAAAATATAAAGCCCCTAGGGTGGCAGTCTCCAAGGCAGTTGTCTGGCTACGTTCAATTTCAAAATTTTACAATAACAACAGAAGAAAATGTCATTTCAGAATGTGCAGTAGAAAACTTTCTGAAAGATAAATTATTATGAAAAAAAATCACAGTTAACCAAACCCAGAGAAACTACAGTTGTATGGGTCCTAATTCAAAAAGCACTATTGGTTAAAATGACTACCTAAGAAGCAGAGGACAAATTGTGAATAATTTTGTCTGTTTTCTGTTTCTCCACAAACATTTTGATTGCAAGGTTGATATGTGCCCCTCCTGCTGTTGCTTCACCTCCAGCCTGGACTGAAATAGGGCTAGCAGAGTAGGATCGTTACACATTGACCCTCTCTTATTCAGCCGGATGCACATGACACGTCTCAAGMAGGAGCAGTAACCAGCCAGCACAATATGGCTAAAGCTTGTCATGAAGTCTCATGCCAAAGAAAGATGACAGGGTATCTACAAATGGGTCAAAGATGAATTAGAGCAAATCAATCAATTAGAGAATCTCAGCAATTTGAAGGAAAGAGGCATGTGCTGGAGAAGTAAAAACTTGGGTAACATTTCTAAAAGAAAGAATTTAAGAGGCAGTAGGTAAAATGTGGATTTGGCCACTTCATACTTATATACTGTATTTCTGTGGTTTTGCCTTCAATGCCTATGTTAAGCAGCTATGTCCTGGGAAAGAATTGTTATGAACCTCTCAATAAGGATCGCAGGTAGCCAGCACAATAAGTGAGAAGCCACTGAGAGGCAGGTAATATATAACACTAAGAACATAAACATATCTTATATCCACTCCATCTGGAACTTAGGTTAATCAGGGCTAAAGGAAAGTTCTGCCAACTTCTGAAGGCACATTATTCTGATTCTGCCTCTTTGCTTCTAAAGTACTCTAAGATGAAAGGAGTAAAATGTAGTATATGTCCATGGAATTTTTCAGGTTGAGTATGACATCACCCATTTCTGAGTCTGAGACTTCCCTGAATATTTGATGCCATAACTGTTGTGTGTACATGTCTTTTTGTGTGTGTGCATGTGAGTATTTAAGTATACAAGTACTTCTGCCTACTCTTTATCTGTGTTTCAAATGAAAGTGCCCATTCCATTTTTTGTGAGTCCAACTCCACTAAGAGACTGTCTAACAGATTAGCTCCATAAAGGCTTTGTAGTAGGGCCTTCCCTACTTCAGACCAAAGAAATGTACCGAGCTATTTAATTTGGCATTTAAGTACTTTGAGAGTGCTACAGTCATATAAGCAGACATCTGAGCAAGGTAGGCAGCAGATGAGGAGGTGTCTTTGGACACCTCAGTCGGGGCTTAGGCAGTACAATTCCAGTACTAAGTCCTGTTGTAGATGTTCCAAGGCCTTTATTAGCTCCAGTCCCATGACAGCATCTACACTGTCTTTAAGCCTATATTGATACGCAAAGGTGAAAAGGTTGGTGGATATTCAAGTGKCTGGCTTAAACATTTCACCAGGGGAGCTACATTTGCTCTTGGCACAGAAGTATGAGGTTGAGTCGCTTCACTCTCAATCCTTAAGCTAAAGAATCTCTAAAGGCAGTCAAGCTTGTCATAAAATATTGCAAGCACGACCTGACTTTCTGTCACATAAAAGTCCTTTGAAGGAGGAAAGGGTTTCTTTTTTCTTTTTTTCTGTTTCAGAGGAAAAAGATGGAAGAGTAAGAGAAATTCTAGAGCTAACTGTGAGAAAGCTCCTCTAAGGGAATGGAAAATCTTTTTCACCAAATTGTCATAAAGAAAGTAGTAGAGAAACTCTCTAAGTACGGATAGGTTCTCTTTTATTTGAATGAATGTTAACTTCAGTGGTGAGTAACCTCTCAGATGTTCAATATGTAACAGATTTTCTTTCTCTGTGCTACCTCTTTAGAAAACTGTGATTTGCTTGTCTTTTTTTTTCCTGGACTTTTTTCACAATGTTTGCATACCTCTTTATTTTTACTGTTATTCTCTCAACATTGATTTTCCTTTACCCTTATCCATTTCAAGTCCTTTCCTGAATAACAGCCCTCAAGTTTTTGCTTTTTAACTCTTTGCCTTGTAAAAGTTTTCATCAATCCTCAACTTCATGTAACAGCAAGTTTTCTGCAATTGACACTTTTCTTTTTCCTAAATGGCAGCCATGTTCCTTGCCCATCATTTTTTTTCCCAGTTGACAAGGGTGTGCCATCTATGGTGATAAAGATTCTAGAAACAGAGAGATCTYACTTGGTTTCAGGCTTATTCAGCTCCAAGTTTCTAGAAAATATATGCACGTATAGAACACTTCCTTCTGTGGAGCAAAAGAGGAAATGTAAAAAGAGAAGTTCTGCCTCAGAAGAGGTTTTAAGTGGAGTTTTAAGAGATGCCAGGCACAAAAAAAAAAGCTTCAGACTGCCTGCCAAGCTAAAAGTTTTGTGGGTCCTTTAGATACTACATGATAACTGTTAGAACTGTATGGCTGTCTCAGACAGTGTTGGTCACTAGTGTTTGTATAGGTAAATAAGCCTGCAGGGATGTGATTCAGCTTCAGATGGTAGGTACCAGAATTTAGGAACCAGAGTGTAGACTCCTTGGTGTGCGCTACATATCTAAGTACCTATCATGATCATTACAGTCTTGCTAGTGGGGTATGGAGAGTTATTCAGCTCACCTCATAGAAGTGTCTACTTCAGGGCATAAATTCCTTTCAATGTATTGGAATTATACCAGTTGCCTTCAAAAAAAAAAAAAAAAAAAAAAAAAAGGCATCTCATGCCATTTGAGGTGCCTTGGGCATCCTGCCTGGCTTCCAGTTTCCGGGATATCCCTGAAGTCACGGATATCCCTGAGACCCTGAGAGACCCACATTATGCTGTGTCTGACAGCCCTTTTGAGTGYCTCAGGTTCATTAAAGCATTTTAGGTTCAAATGACACTCATCAAGGACCCTGAATCTCACTCCTGTTTTCTATAGATACCCCACTCAAATTTAGAAAGCTGAATTTTTATGCTTGAAGCCAAAGCTGAATTTCACTCAAGGGAACTGCCTTTGAAACGGCAGTGTACAGAGAGGAACTAAACCCTTCTTTAGAAATGGAAACATTAAAGACACTTGCAAATAACTTGGGAACCACACTCATTTCTGTACTTGTTTCTCRGTACTAAAACCCTGTTTTGAAATGCTGAGGATAAGAAGTGTTTCTCTAATAATGCTTTYAGATTATTTCCTGCTAATATTTCTCATGCCCTCCCTCTTGATCCCATCTGTGTCCTGGCTTCACCTTCTCACAGGTTCTCCAAAACTTCTGCTCCAGACCCCCAATAACAKCATTCCCCCTTTCTCACCACACCCAGCTACGTTCCTATTATCCACTGTGGTAATGCTCCCCTTTCACAGAAGAAAATAATACAGTCATGGCAAGACCTGTACGAGAACAAAGGTGCTTTAAACAAGTACCGTCCCCAGGAAGGGAAACTAATCCAGCTCCAGGACTGAATATTTACCAGGAACTTCTTTCAACTTCTTTCAAATGCACTTAGCTGTTAGGTGGGTCCTCTAAGTTACATTTCTTAMCAGGAAAGAAGCAAAAAACAACTACATTTATTCAAATACTAAAGACTATTTTTTTCTTGTACAGAAAATTTACTGGCTGCCTAAAAGATCTTACTAAGTTCTGGCTAGTTGCTCCTCTGAAGAACTAGATTTGTCTCCAGTAGCTGTTTAACTTAAACAGCATGAGAGAACAATGCAGTGAAARGGAGAAATGGCAGCATTGAAAGTCTTTAAAATTCCCAGAGCTCTTCAATGGTTCTCCTTTTGTCATCCTTCATTCATTTTGTATGATAGCAACCTTGCTAAGYACAATAGGGATACCTTGCTAAGTACAGCCAGAAAGCCAGCTGAGAGTAGGTTTTCTGAATACAAATGATCCTGAAAATCATTTACTTTGGAAATCAGACAGGGGAGATTAGCTGGCAGCACCTCTGTAAATGCTTGGGATCCTGTGTTTCAGTAAACAGTAGACTTTTTGGAAAATCAGTATTTTGCAGTTATTTAAGTAGTATATAATGTAAATTACATGATRCCATAAGTCATGAGATAGCATAGAAGTACACAGGGAAGCAGTGTCTCCATTCTCAGTGCCAGGATTTCATTTTTATTTTTGATGGCATATACACAACATGACTCTTCTGAAGGGTTCAGGGTCTAAGCTGACTAAGCTGCCCATTGCTTTTTTATACCAAAACTCCCAAAGAAGTTTTTTCATGCTATTTAGCTCTTGTCTTACTTTTGCTGAGTTTTAGCTTTCCAAAACCTACTGTTTAAACTCCTGTCATTTTTCTCCTCTCCAGCTTTGTATTAAAAAGCTTACTAAATCAAAACCCTATTTCAATGAATGATCTCATGGGAATGGGGAATCCAGTTCATACAGGCTGTTCAGCCCAGATATTTTTCTGTTCCCTCTGCTTTATTTTTGGACTGTTTTCGCAAATCTTAAATGAAAAAAAAAATCCAATATTATATAACTAAGTCAGGCTGGTGATTTGAAGTTAACCYTTTCCACTATGAACATTGTATTTCCAAACACTTGTCCTGTCCAGATGAACACCTCTTGATGGTGAAATCCAGATTTGCTATTGGGTGACTGCGAGCACGGCAGCCTGAGGGGACACCAGGGAGGGTTGGACACGGTGGGGTGCACCAACATCTACCTCTTGAGTCAGCCCCGTTGCTGGTCCCCTGTTTGGGGGCACACCAAGGCAGTTCAGCTAATCTGAGCGAGCTGGGCCAGTCTTTAATTAGAAATGATAAAAAAAGGCAATAAAGAATAAAAAGAAGAAGCAATGGCTCAGTAATGAGCTGCACCACTAYGATGCTGAGAAGCTCTCCATGTCCCCAGTGCCAAACTGCCCCATTTTGCCTCCATTTTGTAGAGAGGAGGGTGGGTAACAGTAAGGATGGTGGCCGTGGGGTAGGACCGGCGCCTCCCCGCAGGCTGCACCGCTACCGTGCAAGCGCAGTGGCCTCCTCTATGGCCTCGATGCCCCCATGGCCGCGCTGGGGTGTCCTGGTGGGGGCGGCGGGGGCAGCGGGGCGGTCATTAGTGTGTGCGGCCACTCGCCCTGGCCGGCCCGCGCGGCGGGGAACAAAGCGTCGCTTCACGGGCCGGCAGCGCCCGCGCACACCAGGGTCTCTGTGCGGCCGTGCAGATGCTCAGCAGGCCTCAAGGAAAGGGCCGACGTGGGCAGCGGCCGCAGCGCCAAGAGGAGCGGGGATGCAAGTCGGGAATTAGCGGCCTTCTCTTCCCGGTCAAAAGCGAGCTCCACGCTGAATCCCAGCGGCAGCCAAGAAGTTGCCTGGGGCCTGTTTTGGTCAAACTACACGTAGGAGAAACCAGAATGCTTTGATACGAGTGTAACACCTGAAGCGTGTCGTGTTTATTTGGMCATTTGCACCAGCTGTGAGGCTCCCTGCAAAGCTCACGCGTGGGCACTTGAGCCCCAGCAGCACCAAAGCGGCTCCTGCCCCGCATCGGACCCAGACCCCACGGCYGGGTCCCAGCCTTGCACCGGCCGACTGCCCCACGCCTGGAAAGGGGAAGCCTAAAAGCAGAAATAAGACTATTAGCAATGCTTAATTGATGAAAAAAGAAAAAAGAAGAAAAAAGAATAATGGTGGTTTTGTGTGGTKGTTTGGTGACTTGCTTTCTGYGTTGGGTGGCCAGAAGCTAAAAGTCTCCTTATGAATGCCCCTTGCTAAGTGGGAAAAGCTGCTTTCTTTAATTAATACTAGGCCTTTTCCCTGAGAGGAAAAAGAGGAGACATGCCTGTTATTTTAGCTCTGCAGAAGACTCAGATCTTCAGGAGAAGCCTCAGATCTTTCAGAGCCATGAAGACATAAAGAGCCCAASCCTCTTTCCTCCATCCCCTCCTTCCTTCATGACTACCACACATCCCAGCTCTCACACTCACACACACAGAAGGAAAGGGGAGAGCAGAAAAGCATTTCTGAGCAATTACTTGAGAAATTGGATACAGCGTGATAGGGCATCATGTATACCTAAACACCCGGAGGAATTCAAAGCACAGAAGTAACCTTTGCAGCAACCCCTTTCTGAACCACACCTCATTTAGTGCGCTGATCCAGCTGTCCCTGAAACGTATTTTTCCAGAGCCTGCCAAGGACAGTGTTTGCAGTGTTTGTAACACGGTGGGATCCCATATTCGGGAACACTAACATGGTTATGCATAAGCACAATGAAAATCTCGCCCTCATGTAGATGATGTAGAATTCTCTCTAAACCCACTAAAATAGCAATAGCTCTATGCTAGGTTGCCGTATTAGGCCACCCCCTTTTTCAGATGTTTCCTGTTCATATAATGCCTTAAAAAAAAAGACTTTGCTGTATGAAAATGATATAAAGCCCTATTATGTTGATGTAAACATATCAACATTCAAAATGAYACTAACATACAGTAAATGTGTTTGTATGAATTGCAATCATGAAAGCATTATGATGAAAATGTATAGTCATTTAGACTTTCTTTTAGGGCATTATTTTTTTTTCATTCAGCTACTAAGATTTGAGTCCTGTTTTCCATACAATAAATATTCTCTTTTTCTARTAGCCTTGCTTTGATGTAGAGCTTTGGAGTGGTTGAGAGCCAGTTTTCAAAGGGGACATTTTTYGAAAAATTCTGCTGCAAGTTTTAAAAAGATGCTATGCATTTTTATTTTTGATTTGCATGGCATTTTTAACATTTCTTTCTGTGCATAAATCCTGTGATTGTAATCTACGAATCTGATTAACTTGGTCTCAGTTTTTGCAATGATTTTAGTGGTATTTGAAAAATGTCCTAGTAATGTATCAACATTGAGATACAGCTCTGGGTATTAGGAACTGAGTGATCACAAGTAATACTTGGCAAAAGAGATCACTGTATGTGAAAGTATTGAAACCCTGAACATACCTTAATCTGACAATCTCTGTTTAAGTGTGAGCAATCTTCAAACTGGATATCTGCATAGATATGAGGGGGAATACGAAGTCAGAAATTTATAAGCCAAGATGCACTGTTCGCAACACTTTTATTCAGCACTCAATCACATAGCTGTGCTTAGAGAAGCTTTTGAGGTTGTTGCCATTAGAAACTGAGCCCTTGTCGCTAGGGTTATGGTCAGGCTGCCATCCCCTCTGCCCCCTCCCTCCCCTACCCGCCTCCTGCTTCACTGCCTGGCCTTGACATGCTTGGCAGAGCTGAACCTCAGGGTGCTGCAGCGTTCCACATCCCTGGGCTGTAGCATCTAGGGTGCCCGCATGCAAAGGGCAGTGCCATCATCAGGAACAAGAGTATTTCCTTTTGCTGAAAACTTGTCATATGTGATTTAGTATCACTGAATATCATGTACCAGCTATAACGGTTACGTCGCAGAGGGAATGCCTCGTTTCCTACTGATTTAAGCTGGAATAGAGCAAAGTTTACTTCTAGATATTGTGAAAAGAAAGCTCTATTGACCTATTTTGATACTAAGCCAGGGAGGTGACTAGATRAGTCAGAATTTGGTGGTTTTTGTTTCCAAACTCATCTACCAGAATTTTAATACTATGCTTTGTTTGAACAGAAAGGCTGTCATTTCAGGTGCTTCTTATTCACCATTGAATGGGTGATTGTGAAGGGAYGATCACCTGAAAGCAACAAAAATTGGAGAATGTTGTCAGAGAATAATGCATTTTCAGAACAATATTAGCCCCCTTAATTTTGATTGTCAACTGGTTGAACTGGGTCATTGCTGACATGCTAAAGGCCTGCTTGAGTTTTCGATCACATCAGTTTTACTAGACAGAGTTCCTTGAGGTGAATCCAGCAGCATTTATGCTATTTGGTGTAAGAGGGTAAATTTGGGCCAGGTTATCCAATACTGACTACATTTTTTGTTTGCTTGTTTGTTTGGTTTTGTTTTGTTTTTCCAAAAGATATAATCATCAATTAAGTGCTGATGTTCCTTTCTCTGTYGATCATTTGATTATCTGTCCCTCTGTATGAGGCTGGCTGGCCTCAGGGTCAGAGCAACACTGCCTTGCGCCCGGGTCAGACTGCAGCCCCTATGAGGGAAGTCTGTGCTGCATTTCTCTTGTTAAGGAAGGAGCCCTTCAAACCTTCCACTCATTAACTCCCTTTACTAACTGTACCACATTCAGCTTGGTTATGTATTAAGTCTTGGATTGCAAGAGCAGGTGTAAGACTAGTGCCTCGAGTCCTTCTTGAACAGAGATGAATGTTGAGATGGCAGGCAGAAGCTATAGTCTCTGCAGAGAGAGACCTGCAGTACCTCGAAGACCACTGTTCCTGACTCCTGTGGATGTATACGCTGTCAAAAAAAGTGTGGAAAGTATATCTTCTGTCAAAGCTGATTCAGTAATTAAGCAGTGTGAGATGCCAATAATTATTTTTTAACATTACATTAAGAACTATACKTAACAGACAACGTAGAAATTCAAATACATCAGACATTTGGGAGAGTCAGAAGATTGGCTCATTGATAAAAACAACACTTTTAAGAAAATCATCRTTGAGATTATTTGTTGAGATACTTGAGATAAATCTAAGCACAAGAATATTAAGTTAAAAATGRAAAGGATATTAAATTAAAAATGGAAAAAAACTTTCATGGAGATATAGTGAATATATCCATTGATGTAACTTGTGGTAAGATAAAACATGATAAAAAGAGTAGAATAAGCAATCGTTCACATTTTGGGACATCCTTTTCTTCTGTGACAAACTCAAAATCTATGTMTTGTCTTTCTTGGTCAAAACATTTTTTTTTTCAAAGAATACCCTCCCACTATAAAAAAGTATGTTTACAATATATGCCTGCCACACTGTAACAGTAGTTTGTTTTAAACTAATACATTTTTCTGCAGAGCTTTGGCACTTTGTTGGRCTGTGGAGATCCCTGTTTATATCCCACCTGTTTATATCTGTATTTGTAGAAGCTCAGACTGGTAACTTAGAAGCTAAAGCACAAACAAGACACACTATACCTAGGTCTTTGTAAGCTTATTGCACTGGTCTACTTAACATATAGTGACCAGTATGATGGAAGCACCTCAAAAATATTATGGAAATCAACAGCATATGAGGGTTGGGGTTCCCAACAATAGAAGTGCTTGGAACTAAATCCATAATATAACAATCCACAGTATTTTCAAAAGAGATGGCGAGTATTTTTATCACTTCAGATTACTCTAAAACATATTTAAGAGTAACTCTTTACCATAAATGACAGTTAACCTTTCTAAGCTCTTAAAAGGTCATTATTTGTTTATTTTATGCAATAATCATTAACATATCTCATTCTTTCAAGGGAATGTTCTTCTTTTACAAATCAACATTTGTCTACCAGGGAGAAATTCAGATGATGTTTTCCTGAGTGGTGAGGCCTGGTTTTAGTATTTTTGTCTGGTCCAGCAAATGACCAGTGGTGATTGGTATCTTCTCCTCCTTGGCCATGCAGAAGAGCAAAAATAAAGGGAAATTCTAAGATCGTCACATCCTCTTTCTCTGACTACTCACAGAGACTTCTGAACATCTGACTATATAGTCAGATATATAGCTATTCAAWCTATGTTTGAAGAACTAGACAGCAAAAGAAAGATTTGCTCCCTCTCCCAAAGAAGATGCAAAATTGCTTTTTCAGTGCCAGCTTGTCAAGGTATCTGTTTAAGGGGTGTAAGTTTTCCTATCAACTTACATATCCCCTAGGTAGGTTCTCTTACATTAAATTCCTCAAAAATTCTTTCTGGAATAATTTACCTGTACATTGTAACTGACATGAGAACAGGAGTCTTATTTCAACCTGTGAGCCAGAATGGCTGAACAGCTACAAAAGAGAGTGCATTTGCCATCATTTTGGGGTATATATCAGCATGTGTCCACTCTTTATTMATGACTGTCCTCTTCATCCAGAGCTATGGCTAGTGTGATTCAATGCCCGTTACAGTTTTGTGTCGCTCAAACACAACTAAGCCTTCAGAAATCTGATTATGACAGTAGCTGGGAAGTTGACAGAAAAGTAATGAAGCTTGCAAAGGTTAATTTGAATGAAAAAAAMTCATCATGAATCCACGGTGCAGAGYGATATTTTCTAATCTGTGAGACACTCATACATAGTGGGCATGTGGTGGGAGGAAGGAAATTAAGAAAGGGATTCTTTCAAGCTGACAGATTTGATCATGAGAAATCTTGGTCTCCAACTCTGTGTTTTGTTTAAAGTAAATATCTTCTTGGCAGGATGGGCTTCACAAATGAGGAAGTCACTTTCCAACACTACATTAGTGTCATTTTCTGACACTAATGAATCTGCATCTCTAACACAGGCAAACCACTCAAATTCTCCTTTATAATATTCAGGACTAGCATAAGCCCCCTGAAATGAGTGAAATTACTATGATTTCACTGGAATATCTGAGAACAGGAACCGACTAAGTTGAACCGACTAAGCTAATCTTAATGTTGTGTTTTCATCACAAGAAATTATACTCTTGTGGACTCTGGAGGAGAAGGTATTTGCTTGCTTTTGTGATAAGCATGAGGATCTTTTGTATCACTGTCACAGTTTGGGCATAGTACTTGAGCATGTACTTCCTTTTACCTACAACCTGCGAGCCCTTAAAGCCTTTCTTGATTTTACAAAGTTTAGTCTCATGCACATATACTTGAGTACTTTGTTAGYTAGAGAGATTATGAATTATAGAATCAATATAGCCAGTCTATAATTTTCCAAATTTCTGAGCAAACAAAATTTTAAATTAAATTAGTTAGGCTTGTGGAAGTTCAGTGCCATCAGAAATTAAGTCATAAAGATCTAAGAAAGGATAGGAAGAAGCCTATATTCAGGAATGCTACCAAAAYGTGAGAACATGTTCTGTAAATTTATAAGAATGCCCATGAGTAATTGTTCTTGATAGCAACATATAAACAAATTGAGAAGCATTTATCACCCTTGATAAACTGAGGGGAGATTTCGTGGGAATAGTGAAGTAATCGTAAAAGAAAGTAGRTAGATTGCCCATGGAAGCAAACACCAAACAGAAATATGCCAAGGAGTTGGGCATGTAATTGGAGATTGACTAGGTTCAGTAGAAGTTAAAGAAGTGGGACTGCAAAAGCTATTGCAAATAATGAAGGAGTGGAGAGATTAACAGAGAGAAACATCAGCTTTGGCAGGGCTCTGTTTTCCCCCTGCATTATATAGCATGGAAGTGTTCAATGAGGAACTTGAAAGAAGTACACATAGGCTTGGAGAACACAGGGAAATAACAATAACAAAATATTGGGAAATTCATATTTGACTCCATAAAAACTTACAACRGGGAGAGCAGTGTGTGCTGTATACTTTGACTTTAGCAAAGTCTTTTACAACGTCTCACAGTTTTCTTATAATCAAATTGGTGAGATACAGGCAGGATAAGTGAACAATAAGATGAATGAAAAATTGGCTGAACAAATTGTGATCAGTAGTGCAAAGTAACTGTCTGGCATCCAGTAAATAGTGCTGTCCTTTAGGAACCAATCCTGGGACCAGCATAGTTTAATGTGTTCATTAATGGCCTGAATGACAGGACAGAGTGTRCTCTCAACAAATTTGAAGATGACATCAAATTGAGGGAAGCAATCAACACCCTAGAGGGCAAGGCTGCTATTCAAAGGGACCTTGACAGTTGGAATGAGCTGATAGGAACCTCATGTGAAGTGCAGMAAAGAAAAATACAAATATTTGCTTCTGGAATGGAATAACCCCATGCAACGTTACAAGCTGGGAGTCAACTGTATATGAAGTAGCTTTTCTGAAATACGTGGGGGACAACAAATTGAACCAAACCAGCAGTGTGACCTTGCAGAAAGGGAGTCCAAACACRTTTGGAGTTGTGTTAACAAGAGTGCACCCAGCAGATCAAGTGAAGTGATTCTTTCTGTATTACATTTGTGAGATCACATATGGGGTACTGTGTCCAGTTTGGGCTTCCCTAGTTCAAGAAAGACAGTGGCATGCTGAAGCAAGGCGAGTGGAGGCCACCAAGCAGGTCAGAGGCTGGAGCACGGGTTGCATGAAGAGAGCCTGCGAGATCTTGGCTTGTTCAACTTGGAGAAGAGAGAACGAGGAGAGACTTGATTACTGCCTGCAACTACCTGCTTAGAGGATACAGAGCAGACAGAGCCAGACTCTTCCTGGAGTTGCAGAACAGAAGGATGAGTGGCAATAGATGCAGGTAGAACATGGGAAATCCCAATTAGATACAAAAATAATTTGCTTTACCRTGAAGGTGTTCTAGTACTGGAGGAGAGTGTTCAGAGAGACTGGAATCTCCACCCTTGAAGATGTTCAAAACACAGCTGAACACAGACCTGAGTGATCTGATCTGATTAACTATGCTCTAAGTAAAGAGTTGGAAGGGATGATCTCCASAGGTGTCTTCCACTCTACKTGAATTTGCAGTTCYCTAATTCTATGTTGGCTAGAATCCTTATGTCTTTACATAAATTGCTTAACTTGAAGAAAGAATAGATATTAGAAAGGTGGTTTCAAGCTTAAGGGTGGATGCAGGTTCATTTACAACACCAACATCAAATGAAAAATAGAAGTCACCATAGATGCATAGATGACTCCCCAGGGTCACAATTCATAGTACTCTGAATGTACGTAGTCTAAATGTAATCTAGATGTAAGATTGCTCCGCGTTGTTTAATGTTGAATCTTTCTCTGGAGTAGTACGAGCAAACATCTGTGAGTAATTATAGATTCTGTGTTTGTCTGGGCAGTTAGAAGCTCAGAATTCAGTTTCAGTCTCAAAAGATAATTGGTAYTGCGCCAAAGAGCAGAGATGGCTGACCGATTTATGGCAAATATGCTTATTAAAAATCGAAGATGAAACTGAGCCAGAATAAWAACCATAACAATAGCCTGTTGAGTCATGAAACACAGAGGTTTTACTGCCATCAGCAAAATTACGGCCAAGGTATGTAAGAGGAAAACAAAAAAGTGAAATGTATCACAAAACTGGAACAAYCTTCAAGTCAGTATAACCTATCCAAAAAGAAATATCAACAATGAGATGCTAGGAAAGGCTGAAAACTCATGACAGCACACTGCAAATGAGGCACGCTAATTCAGTCCTCTGTGAACTGGCGTTTCTAGGGAGGCTGTTCCAAAAGGTTAGTAAGGGCACCACAGCGTATTGCCGACTGTACTGGTCATGTCAAAACAAAGGGGAAATGAGGAACATACCAAAACCATAAGCCAGCTGCCAAATACTGATTTTCCTTAAAGTAGGTAGCCAAGATACTGGGGCATTTTAAGAGTTTAAAAAATGCATGTGTTATTTGCATGCCTGTCCATGAGAGATGAACAGGTTAAACATAGTGGCTGAAATGGGTTTCATATATTCACATTCTGTGCATAGCTATACTTGGGAAATACATTTGACAAGAAACCAATAGGAATATATTACTGTCCAGGAATGTCTCAGTTGTTATCACGCAACAAATCACAAGTCCTTCCCCTCAGCGAAATCACACTTCTCTAAGCCCCTACGGCCTGAAGTTATATTAATAAATAAATAAACTGCAACAGGACAAATGTAACTCAGACAAGTCAAATTCTAACTTCACTTTTTCTACAAAGTGATAGACTTCATAAAGTATGTCAGTGGTAAATGCTGTAAATGAAGTATGTGAGAACTCTATTTTTAAAGAGTTCTCATGCATGAGAAGTGGGACTGGTCATTGGAACTGTACAGAGCCAGCACCGTTATGCCAGCTGCTGAAGACACAGAATTCAAATAAAAATTCAAAGAGCTCTGTCAGACTACTTGGTGCTAGCTACTGAATTAAACATAGTATCAGCAATAAAATGAACTACAACTTTCCCATAGGGAGAAATGGACCAGTAAGAAGTTCCATGATGTTAAAACTCTGTGAATGTAGAGGACAAGGAGGGAAGATTTAAGTAGTTCTTCTCTATTGATTCAAGTAATGCCTGGAAGAAAAAAGATYAGAAATTAGCTTTATTTCTGGCAGGAGCTGATTCAGGGGCATTTTTAATATTTTTCAGTTAACTTTAGTAGAGGAGGCTGACCATGACAGTATTATAGAAATTTGAAGAAAATGTCTCTCCATATAAAAATGAAAAATAAGAGTGATATGTTTTTAAACCAAGGATAAAATCAGAAGATCAGATCATAGGCATTTGTGAGTGATTTAAGGGCTTTCCTTCAGCTTTGTTTAGCAAACTGATCATGTGGTTTAAGATGTTAWCTGCTTCCAAGCTGTTTGTTATGGTCTCTTTGGAAGAGGTTATCACCCTTTAGCAGAACTGGCAAAGAAGTGTATGTGCATGCACAAACTGATTGTACAGGAATTGTGTCTCTTTTCAACCTGCTTCACTGGTGATTTAAGCTAGGATGCCAGCCTTTGTATTATCCCAGTGGAGGCTCAAGTAGCCATTCCCTTGTCCAAGCACCATGCTGGTGATGGTGGGAGAGACCATTTTAACAACTGCAGCAAGATTTGTTGGAACTCATCTGTCAAAATATTGAAGCCATGAAGACAGTTTAGAGAGTTTTGATGGTGATTGTGGCCTTTTTTTTGTTTTTTTGTTTGTTTGTTTGAGAAACCTGAGAGCCTGAGTTACAGAATTGAGGAGCTAAGTGAAATATTAACTGTTAAAATATCAACATATGATTAAGAGCTATGACTTAATACTCAGATAGACTATTTTGGAGAAAAGAGGATAAGAGCATGACAGCATGTACCAGTGGGTTGAGAGGATCTCAGTGGGTTTTAGWACATAGATGATAAAAACAAATCACCTTCCTTCGTGTACTCTCCAGCCCGTTCAGGTTCCTACTACTAGGAAACTTCATCCTGAAGAAGAAACTAAAAACAGGACAGAGTTGTTGTTCTGCAGGAAGAATGCAAATAAAATTCCTGGTAGGGTGCTTGCAACTTCCATTGCAAGAAGTATATTGGAAAAAAAATAGAAATGTTGGAATCCTTCACTTCTGTATATATCCAAAACAATGAAAGTGGGAACATTTTCCAGCATGGAGTAGGGTGGACATTTCTGTAGAGATAGATACCTGGAAATGCTTTTCTGTACTTTATACAGGAAAAGGGTAAAGTAGCTTTTTGACCTCCCTATTGAATAACTTTATTTTGGATGATCAGCATTTGAGTTGTATTCAGCACCTGATAAGTTTTGCATCAAATATACTTTTTTTTTAATTTTTCCTGTTTAAGGGTCATTCAGTTGTACATAGATGAAATTTTGAATGCTGCATTGAAGCAAAGCAGTAGCTTCATAAGTGACTCCTGGCAGCTTTGAAAAGAGTCAGAGCTCTGGTGTAAAGACAAAGAAACAAAAATGTAAAATTCATACGATGCAAATAGTATAGGTCAGTAAGAAGTTAACCCAATGATATGTACAAGGAAATGAAAGCACAGCCAAGGCCATCGCTTGCCTGCCGTGGCGAGCCGGGAGCTCTGCCTTCGCATAACTGCATGATCAAAACTAGCGATCAGTGCATCAAGGAGCTGACAGAAAGAGAACGTCAATGAGAGCAAACAGAGAGGAAGCCTTTGGCAATCAGGTGCAGAAAGTTTTTGTCTTTATCAGKGAGAATGTTATTTAGGAGGTGTGAATAGAAGCTAACCATAAACTGCTTGTTACCRTTGCCAAAAGTCCTTAACAAACACTCTTCCTGCACCTTGGAGAACACGTAATTATTTTTTCAGCTCTGCATATACGATTTCAAATTGAATTCACATATGGGAAAGATTTATTGATTGCAGGTACATACTCATAGCAGGCTTTGCAACTGACAATTTAATTTGGCCAAAGAATGTACCTGTGATCAAAGTCCAAAGGTAGATTATGTTTCTGTTGATCTGATGAAGAAAAATAATCAAACTGCCTGGCTCCAGATGAAATTTGGTTACTGGTGGGAATGAGATACTGAGGAAAGTAATACTATTATTGTATTATAGTCTCTAAAAATAAAACTTATATATAACTTTATAATAATAAAATAGAAGCAGTGTATTTCCACCTATTGCTRTTGATTTATGAATGGTCCTCTTGAYAATAAATGAACTTTAATCTAAAGACACTAAAGTAAAGTTTCTAAGATGTTACACAAAAACAATATTTCAGGACTTAGATAAAGGGAATGTAGGTATTGGATATAAAAGAGATCAAAAAGAAATATTTTAAAATCTGTTGCATATGCCAGAGATACAGGCCAAGTCAGATGAAGGAGCTTGTATTGGCACCACAGAAAATGTTGGATCCCTAAAACAAAGTAGGTATGGGTTTGCTTGTGCTGGCTGAAGAAAGCTAGCATTTGTCYTAGTCTACTCTTTTCCTTTTCCTATGATAGCTTTACTAGAGAATATTAAAACTACATAGGAAATTAGGCATAACAYATAAAGTTCTGATTTAGTGACATCTGATCACAGGCCCCAAAAATGAGTAGATAAAGAGTTTTGTGGGGAGTGAAATCAGGTAACTGCCAATCTTTATTATCTTCCATCTAAAGTGTTGTTAGAAAACAGTATCAAACCTGCAGAACGAGACTGATCTCTATTTTGATTAAATTACGGCAAGGCAGTGATCAAATTTAGGTTGTCATCCCTTGACATTTTGCTTGACAGGGTGCTGAAAACTACTACAGTCTGATATCTGCTGATGYCTGCTTTACTCTAGAGAAAAGTACAGCAGTACCAAAAGCCTGCTGTGCTCCCACGGCTCAAGAGAGCTGCCCTCACTTCATAAGCTGATGCTATACATCAAGGAATAATGGTCTCAGAAGATAATATCATGCTTGTGGTATGAGAAGATCACTCTTTATACACTGTGAAAGAATGGGTGACCCTCTTTATAAATGGCAGTAAGAGTGACAGATTAAGCCAACTTGCTGGAAAATGACAATGTGATGARAAGTGGGCCATCTCTCTGGAGAAGACCTCTGGCACAAGCTGAAGTAGATGCTAACTGCTGATCCTTTTGAGGATGCTGTAAGGGCATCAAGAGGCCCTACTGTCCCTGCCTAATCTCATCTTGGACCTTACGTGCACCCCTGCCCTGAGCTCAGGGTCCCCGTTTCACCTCAGCCTAGGGTACCCCAACCTGGCCCAAGCTATATTATAGCCATGTGTCTCCAGCTGGCCACACACACTGCTTGGACATCCTGGGTTGACCTGACTTGCTGCTTTGTGTGCACTTGGTGGTCACTAACCTGTCACCAGAGCCTGCCATTCTCTTCACCTGTGGTGTTCTTACTTGCCTTGGGCACTGAGGATCTGCACTCTGGATGGGGAGGGTCCTGCTTGCACCAAGGCACCCGCAGCTTGTGCTGCCCCATGGAACAGCCTGCATCCTTGACTGTGGTGTGATGTGCTTAATGGTCACACAGCCATGCGCTGCTGTTTCCATACATCCCCATCATTAACACAGCACTGCCAGGGATGTCAAAAGACATTCCTTATGTGTACTTATTTGCCATTAATCTGAGGTGAGAAAGGAAGAGGTTGGAAGCTTTTTTTTTTTTAAGGCCATTATAAATGTTATTTGGAACTTGCTGTTTGGTTGCACTGGGGTTGTGTTGTGTTGTTTGGTTGTGTTACGGGGTGTTCATCASTTCAGACTCAGACATTACATGAAACAAACCAACATTAGAGCCTCTGACTGCATGAGACTGCTGAACAGCATAAAGATACCATTCATATGAGCAAACTCTGCTAGGCACTTAGCACTGGGCATGATATACGGGGCAAAAACATCTGAACATTTTGTAAGTTTCATGGCCTCCTTCTCATTTCTGTCTCTGTGAATGGCCTGACTTCAAAAGTTCTTAAGATTCAAACTATTTCAGCATCCAGCTGAGATGCTCTAACTGTGCATGTGTAAGAAGTGTCCAAGCTTAAATATAATAGCCTGCTCATAAGGCTTTTTCTCTTGTGCTGTTAGAAGAACCATGTCCTTCTCATTGTAGTCTCCCATCTGAAGCATGGAAATTGTTAATTACCATAAGGGATGGAAGCCTTTTTCTGGAGTCCCAGARCAGATGACATTTCAGTCCTATCACTTCTCATTCTGACCATGCCTCTGTGATTCCAGTCAGCTCCTTGCTGTCATGCCTGTCAGTCATCCTAACTTCAAGCCGTTAGCTTTTTCAGGCAGGACAATCTCAGCTCCTCACACAGACATACCCCCACCAACCACCAAAGCAGGATCTCCACCAGTGCTTTGAACACTGAATGCCTCAAAGACCTCACCCCACAAGAGCAAGAAAGCCTGTATAGCTCACATGATGCCTGGGATGTCACTGTGCAGCAGCAGTGGGGACCCAAACTTCTGCTAACAGTAACAATTGGTCACTTCACTGAGAACTGGGCTTATATTGGCTTCCTGATTTTCCCTAAAATGGATTGTACTGTGCATGCCCGTATGGAGAATATCCTGTAAATTGTTCAGATTGATCCCATCTGTTTTTCAAAATCTTCCTGTTATAGGGAGACAACAGATAAAAGATGATTTGTCAGAGGACCAGCTTCATTCTGCCAAGTGCCAGGTGCTGCACACACTAATCCTCTGCTAAAAATCAAAGTAATAAAATCAAAATAATTTTGAAATTAAGTTCCTGAAAGTCTTTSGGATTCTTTTCTGAATGAAAATCTTACCAGTAACTTCTACTTTGTTGGTTTGTGTTTAGGTGCCAGAACTGGACTCAGTAGTCSAACAGGACCTAATGCACATGTAACTTTCCCACACTTCCTTAATATTGCTTTGTTACARTCAAGCATTGCTTTATCAAGGGAGATCTCATCCAACAGCATCTTCAGATTCACCACCATTTATTCACCACCAACATCTTCAGATTCATTTCTCTCTGTATTTGTAGATAAATTATTATTCCTATTACCATGTTGAAATACAAATATTTTTATTATACTTAATTTACTGAAGTTTAAAGTTCTTMATACTGACTGGTTGCTTCCAATAATTTTGTCCTTTCTTTAGGGATCTTTGATAATGATTTTAAATAGCATATGTGCCAAATCATCTAAGCATATACATGCAGTGAAGAAAACCTTACAGTTACAGTTTTGTTAATATGAGATAGCCATGTTTTGTATTGATTTTATGTTATTTTACTTTCTCAATCAATATCTTCCAGCTAATTATCATCTTGAAATGCCTTCRTCTCTATTACTGTACTAGAAACCCTGTCCTAAAATGCAATTATTAAAATTTCAGTCTGCAGARGCAAGGTTGCATTACTACAAATAATCCCAGCCTTATGTGTGACATTTTTTGATGCCAATGTTCTGCAGAGTCACGCAAGATTGCTAGGTTTGATTTTCAGTTCCTGTCTCTTGCTCATTCAGCCAGAAAAAAAAAAAAATGCATAGTTCTCTGCTCCTAAGGTAGAAGTATTTCCCATCACTTGGTAATGTTTATTACAAATAACTAAACATAGCACTGTGGTCATTTGCCACTGCACTGGTGCAATGCAGTGCATCTCAGAAATGGTGGAAGGAAAGAAGGAACGGAAAGAGTCAGAAAGCACCAAAGAATGCAGAACAGTTTCCAGGCTCTAACTCGCTTCAACTAAAAGAGAGTAGTTCTTTGAAACTTTTTCTTTAAAATGGATTGTACAGTATTGGTTAAGGAAAGTGAAATTCCAGTATAAGAAAATATAAGGTTTAACATGAACCATGAACACTGACTGATCCAAAACTTCTGCAGACAGTGGTCTAGAAGGAGAATCTTCAACTAAATAATGGATTCAATGTGAGGTATCCCACAATTATACTGTTTTGATTTAAGACCATATATTATAAGGACAATACAAGAAATTACAAGAAATATTTAATAATTTAACTATTCCAGAAATGAATTACTGAACCCAAAACTGCTGTCATTTCTACACTCAGTCCTGCTGCAGGTAGTATAAAAAGGCTCATTCAAGTTGCAAACACAAGTACTTATATATCTACTTAGGCATACATTAAGTGGATCGTATGCATAAATCAAGTCCATTYATTTCTTTTTCAAAATATTTTGGTGCATTTAAAATTCTCCCACACTGTACTTACTGATTATAAATGTATTTACAAACAATTCTGGACCATAGAGTATTAACGCTGTAAGGTGGATAGTATAATATGCAGATCCGTGGAAAAAGGCTGATAGATTTTTAAAAATAATTAGCCTGAGGAAGTCTATGAATACCATTTTAAAAGCCCTTAGAATTTATTAGAGAACATATGCTTGGAATTTGAAACTAGTTCATAGAATATAACAGAAAATTTTCTCTTTGGTAATGCTTGCTTTTTGGAGCAGGGACCATATACCCCTCTTTGTGTTGGCATTGCATCTATCTTGCCAGGAAATGATAAGAAATAAAAAGCAGGGTGAATCTGCAGCCTCAAACAATCAAAAAGAATATTTTCATCAATTTCAATAGAGCAAGGTTTCCACTTCTGTTTTTCTAATTTTGCAGCAGTGTCATAATCAAATTCGAAATGAGTTTTCCAAAAGGCCCATTTCAATATTGTCAAAAATATATGAAAAATGGTACTGGCATATTTATTTATAGAAATAAGTCAGAGTAGAAAGCAGCTAAAAAGTAGAAAACCAACTCAGAAAAGCTTAAGCCATTATCTCCCTCTACTGATAATGTAAGTTCATTGGTAGTTTGGTAATTGTACCACCTTTTTTTTTTTTTAATGAAAAGAATAATTTTTAACTACAGAGATGAGCTGCATCCCATCTGTCCTCTACAACTTTGGTTTTTATTTTAAGTCTTTCCTATAGTCATGGAACAGTAGTTGGGCAAAAAATAAGTATAGGCCAATTTCATGGCCAGATTAATTTTTACTGCAGTCTTGAATTTTTGCTGTTCTGATGATGGAAGACCATAATAATCTGTCACGAGTTGTGTCAGGTATCACTATATGTAGAGAGTTAAACTGAGTTTGGTACAGGGGCTATTATTGTTACCGTGAAACAACCTTACTGTTTTGTTATTAAGAGGCAAGGAAAGARCAGCATGAATCTGACCTTTGAATAGCATAGGTGCTTTCAAAAGACACATTCCTCATTTTCAGATTATATTTTTATGCTGAGCCCTTTATCTTATTGCTAGTTATGGCTATTTTTAGACACTTTTTTGCCACGYGAATATATACACTATGGGATATGTGTAAATTAGTGCTGAACTGAAGTCAAAAATCATCTTCCAGAGATATGGCTATTACCCGTTCACTGCATTTGGGCATAATGGCTGACTCCTACTCTAGAAATACGATGCTTTAAGGGGAGTTGCTGAAGATTGGCTAAGAATGATCCAGATAAGATAGAGCATTGCTTCTGCCAAATTTCCCTAATCTACATTTTTGTTTTGTAATTCGCACTAAATACTTCACCCTTCTCTTTCTTTTCTTTTTTCTTTTTTTTTTTCTTTTTTATTATAACCATAGGCTATATCTTTATGGAAAAAAGTTTCACAACTGTGATCTACTCTGAGAGCAATTATGATCATTATAATAGTTATATCTACTCGCTTGTACTTCTGTATTCTGTATGGTCAATGGTCTGATTTTTGCTGCCATTGTGGTCAGTGAAAATATTCCTGTGTCATATGTTTGCCTAAAACATAAAAAAACAACACTAACAGATATCAATTCAATCCATTTGTTACCTTTGAATTTTTCTTATTTTGTTTTTGACAGCATGCAGCCACCAACATTGTTTTGAATATTGTGTGTATGGACTACACGCATGCAGAGTTTCTTCTGAAACATTTTTGCATTTGTTTTTACACTGGAATGTAAAATACGATTAGTATTAAGTACTAAGTACTAAGAGAATTAAGAGAACTCAGAGTCAGGTTCACATGTTTCTTTATTCTGACCGATTTTTTTTTCTCCAAACATTTCTATAGTTTCCTGCACCTTTGCTCACTCCTGGAGCTCCTCAGCAGCTCCTCAACAGACYAACAGACTTCTTCAGCTTGCTTTGAGACTGGGCTTTTGGGTGAAAAATATCAGCAACTGCAATATCTGCTTGGAGAGTGGTCAATAAGACAGTCATAAGAAACGCAGATGACTACAGATAATACATAAAAATCACCAGGTCTTGTAGACATCGGTAGTCCAGAAGCACTACCATGACAGCTGTGACTGAGCAATAAATACCCAGGTTAGTGGGATGAGCCTGGCATTAAGTCATTGGATCATGATAGGGATATGTTCTGGCTTTTTTTTTTAATCCATTAATATAAATGTGAATAAATAAATATAAGTGAGAATTATTCTACAGTTTTGTTACCCTKACAAGACTGTTGAGGTTGTATCATGAACACTGACTCTTCAGAGGAAGTAAGCGCAGCCCATATGTTTAGAGAAATAGGACTTCATGGCTTCACAAATCCCAATTCTGTATATCAGGATGCCTGCAAGGAAAGATCTACTGCCATACAAGCAACTACAGGATGATTTTCTCATGATGAAAGACAAAAAGAGTGAATACAACAAAGTTGACTCTCAGCAAAGAAAATATTGCCACTTCTGTGTGTTAAATATTGCATGACATGTGAAGCTAAGGGCAAGGCATGATTATCAAGATAAAGAGTGAGGTTTAAAGATTTGATTTTGAACAGTCTGTCAAGGTCTYATATTGCTAAGAGCTTCTTTATGGTTTGTCACCATATGGCAGCATGTCGTGTGCATATTTTGCTCTGCATTTGACTTGCATATGCATTTGAAATCACTTCCCAAATACCTGTGCTGAATTCAGTAGCAGCTTGATGAATTGCTGTCTGATCTTTCTGATTTTTAACGTGGATGTGTAAATCATTACACTTTAAAGCCTATCTAAAATTTATTGGATTATAATTAACATGGATCAATTTAATAAAAGTATTCTAAAAGTACATTAAATATAAGCAAGATTATTATGACACTTAAGAGCAAAGTGCAAGGTACTTAGAGTTCCAGCATTAATCCTGTGATAGGATGGATGGAATTCATTGTACACTTCATCTAAAACAACAACAAGAAAAAGCATCTAAAMCCAAGTCATCTCCCTTATCCACTCATTCTGGGTTCCTGCCAAACCAGTGGATAGAGAGGGGAATGCCAACGGTGCTCCATCCCAACCTCACATAGGTGAGATGAGCAGCCACCTATTTCTTAGCTGTAAATAGAAATGCAGCTTAAAATAAATGCAGTGAATAAATGGTAAGATGTAGGAGGTTAATCTGATAGCAGATACGTCACAGGACAAAATCACAGAAGACCCACGTCTTCACAGTGGCAGCTGGAGGCGGCTAAGCAGGTGGAAGGCACACAGAACTGCAAGTGCCCTGCAGTTCCTGAAAATATGTGACTTCTGGCACCTGAATCATGTCCTCTGACTATACAGATAGCTCGGACACATGTAGGTACTGACACTTCCCTGAAGGTAGGTTACCTAATTAGTCTCAGACTCTTCCTAAAACTGGTAGGTTGACATTGGGAGGGAAAACTCAAAATCCTCTAACTTCTCCCATGAAGACACTCTGAAAAGTGAGCAGATCTGAAMTAACTCCTATGGAATGAGTGCAGGGATGGTGCAGGAAAGACTGAAAAGCCTACTCTAGGCAGTAGTTATAACCAGTGCTATAAGTTGATGAAGACAGATGAAAGTTGCTTGTCAAAGGAGCTTAAAAATCGCCCTTCAAATTAGAGTTTGAAATCTCTAATCAGAGAGCATGAGGAAGTCTCTTTGGAAGGAGCATTCCGTAGCATCCTGTTGCTTCTGTTCGCTTCCATCACTAGTGATGTGCAGGAGAGGATGGAGAATGTCTTACTGAACATGCAAACAGGATCACTGGAGGATGAAAGGATCGTYCATGCTCGGTGTGACGAAAAGCCCACAAACCTTTTGTTGTTGTGTCTTTCTAGCTTCCTGGGTCAAAGCAAGGTGGACCCTCAAAGCCACTCACAGTATCTTTACCTCTTCCCCCTCAGCCCAGGTACCACAGCACTGTGAATTGTTCTTGACCCGAGCAATGTGAAAAACAAACCTCTGCTTTCTGCAATGTTTGCACTACACGGGCAAGTTTGCCCTTAACATCAGCTGATTTGGCAGTGGAATGTACTAGTCATTTCTAATATTTTCCAGGAGTTTCAGGGTCATTTACATTCTGGGCAGGAAGACTCAGCTTGTGACAAAGGTGGTCAACTTGTGACAAAGGCTGTTACAGCTACCCCGGGGACTGTGGTTTGTTACTAAAGAACCGTTTTGGGCAACAGATGCAAGACAGTGTTTAATAAAGGACTCCAYGCCTAAATGTTAACCCCTGTTCTCCCTGTGAGGCCTTAATGGGATAACAACCCTTCTAGCACTGCTAGAACATGAGCAGAGGAGAAGGGGAAGCTCCCACAACCTTGATAATATCATGCTATGTGTCAAGCATAAGTTACTCTTTGGAGGAACTCAGTTTTTTCCAGAGGTAATTCTGCTGAGAATTTTGCAATTCCCTTTAGGAATTCCCAAAGGATAATCCCAGTGAGAAGCCCACTCTGGCAATGGACACAWATAGTATCAGCTCAAATTCCATTTGTGCTCTTTATAATATGTTCTTCATATATGAGTTCTCCATGTCTGTCTTCCTTTATTGTATAAGTTTACATGCTTTGAATGTGTTTTTGGTTGTTTCTTTACGCTTACTTAGAGTCGTACATGGGACAAATAACTCCAAATGTGTCCAAATCTCAAAAATGGTGTTATTAAACACATGCKCTTTCCCACTCTGCAGATGGCTGTACCTAGGTACCCTTGGCATGAAAAGTGTTGTACGCTCAGCTGCACTGCAGTTATAAAATGTGAGTTTATACTTTTGTTTTGTATTGTAGATCTCTATATCAATATTAGAAATTGTAAAGCAGTTTTACAAAAAAGCATTTGCAGGGTTACCCCTGCTCTGGCATTTGCCTGTTGAAACAAAGAGGTCTGGGGGAATGTTGGCTCTTCATATTATGAGCTCTGTCTCACCAAAGCTCAGCGGTCAGGGCAGAGCAGTAACTGCACTTTGCCTTGGAGTTTTTTAAATTATCTGGGCATCAAAAAATTATAAAAAAGATTCAGTGGTGGATTCAGCTGGGGCCACACAGGTTTGAGCAGCCACCGCTCGTTAGCACTTGTACCGTGGCAGTGCCAGGGGACATCCGTGGAGGGCAGGGCCTGGTTGTGCTGGCACTGCACAAACATGGAGCGCGGCCCTGGAAGGGCTTGCAAAGACACAAGCAGCAAGAGGTGAGGAGATGTGGGGCCCTGTTTCAAACAGGAGGGCCCTAACCCAACACCAGGGCTTCTCTCTGCCAAAGCTGAAAGCCTCCGRACCAGATCACTTCTCCCCTTGAATGCGTGTCTTCATGACACTGGYCTTCACGCAACACTTCAAGCCAGMTCTTTTCTTTTTTTTAAAAAAATTWTTTTTGGTGAAAAAGCCGTAATGTTTGGCATGTGAGGTACACAAGGTTGATTTAGAAAGCAAAACCAGGAAAAAGAAAAAAAAGGCAAAACCCAGTCTTCTCTGGAGCTGTCAAGGTTAAACTTTGAAATSATTAGTCACTTTCCATTTCAGTCAATGCAAACGAGCAGCACTTCTTCAACATTGCTTTTGAATAATTAGCTYCTGGGACCCTGCCTTGTCACTTACTGGTTGACACGGGCAAGTGCTACCGTTCACTATCAGCACCGGGCGAGCTTCCCCCGCTTGCCGTGCGCCGCTGCAGACARCCGGGCTGGAAGCTCGCATTCCTGCACGGCCAAGCGCGCGCTGCCGGGGCCTCCTCCGGAGCCGCGCGCTCCCGCGGGCACGGCTGCCCTCGGCACAACAGCGGTGCCGCGGCCTCCGCGCTCGCTTCCCTTCTCGCRTCCCGTGTTCCCGGGCAGCCACAGAGGAAACGCGCTGGGGATCAAGCAGGGGCTCGCCTCCTTATCAGCAGAGCCAGGAAGCTGCACAGATCCCTGGCACGCGTCCACCGTGGGCTGTGCGAGGAGCAGCCGGCCGCGGCAGGATGCGCATCCCTTATGGAGGCCGGCGAGCTGCGGAGCGTGCGGAGTGGCGCTGCCTCCAGGTTGCCTCATCTGCTCTGTCTGTCCGGGGAGAATGCAGGCCATGCACGGCTGTGGATTTTGCAGTTTATTCCGGCCTACAGCGTCACAGGGCCTCCTCGGGATATTATTGAGAACTCCTGGATTCTCCCCTACTGACCATATTTTTTCAGGTCAGGATCTAATGGGAATTTCTGCCTTGGAGACAAAATATAGGTTTTGATGCAAGTGCAACATTTTCATTTTGCACTCCTAGGAGTAGGGCAAGAAACTGCAACAGAGGAAGCTCCTGCTGTCTTCTTGCCACATAGCAATGAGCAAAAGGTCATTGATCTCACAGAATGATTTATGCTTTTGTCCTTTTAAACCCCTACCTTGGATCCCACTGTTATCGCAATGTATAAAGTAACAGCGGAACTTGACTGAGTCGTGGGAGACTCCCACYTAGATTTAGCACTAACTTTAGGAGCTGCCTGCTCTGCGTGGCCACAGAGCGGCATGTTTTTAAGCTGCAGGAAATAGGCTGCGCCCAGCCACATGACAGAGTGTTAATTGCTACCCTGCGGTCCTCAGCGTCACTTCTGTAAGTGACAAGCAGGGTTAAAAAGCCGGAGCTCTGTGATTGGGAATGGTGTCTGGCGCTCATAAAGATAAGTATTGGATTAGGTAGGTTATTATGGAGCTTGATTCAGGGGAAAAAAAAAAAAAAAAGAAAGAAAAAAACCACACTTTTAAATTCATTATAGTGGAAAATCTGTAAGCTGCTCTTTGGTACATGTAGGAATTCCGATGCTTCCTGAAGGAAGAAAGCTAAAACAAAATCTACCACGATGGGAAGAGGTTTGCTCCAATGCCAGAAGTGTTCTAATTAATGTATCTGGTTTTCATGGTGATAAATGGGGTCTGTCGGAGGGTAATAATTAATTATTAATAATGTGAACTTCTCAAGGTCATTTTGCCGCCAGCTTTTCCAAGAGTCCTCCATAGCCATAACCGATACTGTAAATAAACAAATCTTGATTTGCTGAATCTGCGGCACAGGTAGGTGCTTGTGTTGGTGAACTTGGCTCCCCACAGAAGCAGACATTTCATTTTGAATGCCGTAGCTCCTGCTCTCCCACCCTGTGTTTGCACTCACTTATCTGTAGTGCAAATGGCAGTGTTGACTCATAGTGTCTCTGCAGAGCTCCCTGGCCTCTTCATAGCAAAGATTGATCCACAGCCTGGTTTGGATGCCGGCAGCTACTATGTGGATGAAATGCTCCATACCTCTCTGTTTTAACACTCTCACTTCTAAAATGATGGCCTGTGTGCAGCTGGAGGGCCTACAAGGGGACATTAAATGTTAAAAGGAAGGGGCTGTTTTTTAAAAACAGTCATAACACCATGGAAAAAGAGAAAAAAATAGAAAATCTTTTCTTTTTAATAAATTCTAATCTGCGCTGTGCATCTGTCTACTCATTTAGCCTCTGGTAACACTGTCAGCTCCCCCTTTCCCAACAGTTCTCTCATGGAAAAACTGGGCAGGAAGAGGTCACTGCAAACATTCTTGGGGATTGAGGCTACCAGGGCTTGCTGCTGTACAATTACGCAAGCAGATCCTTTTGAAAACAACTTTAAGAAGGAAATAGGGAGCTTATAGTGAACAAGTGAGAACAGTACTTATTGTAACTGTGTGCCTAGCACTGACTCTCCAGCCTTGTTCTGGAACTGAGCCGCGCTAAGGCATAACCAAAGGGACATAAAACTGAGGGGAAAGATCCGATATCCATCTTTTCATTCATCGTTTTTCCCTTTTTTCTGTAATTTATATTCTTAATAGACAAAATATTTAATAAGATGAACTCCATTTAGTAGTAAAGAAAATGTAGACATGTAAAAACACAGGTGGTAAAACCCAAACCCTTAAAACACTACATAAGTCATTTTTTTGTGAACATCTGGGCCTTTTTTGTTTTTAACGTGGGTTTCTCTCAAGGCTTTTGAAAGGGTGGACTTAGATCACAGAGCTGAGCTGGGTAAACACAGTTACGGATTCTGAGTAATCTTTCATTGCCAATCAAAGTAATGACTTTCTTTCTCTTGCCCTTTTTCTTTCCCACTCTCACTTTGATTTATACCCTGGAGTTTTGCTCCATGATTTTCAGAAGCTTCAGAGAAGTTAAAATAAACATGTTTAGTGTTGAATGGATTMATCTTCTCTTTATATTTCCCCCTAAGTCCTTTGCCGTGCTCACAGAGCTGCCGTTCAGCCCGTCTGTCTCTCTCMGGCAGCCTCATCCATCGTCCTGATCCCAGAGCTGTCCCAGGCAGAGACATCCTTAGGGGCATGTGCAAGTTTCTTGTTTGGAGCCATGGCACAAACATGCCCTGAAAACCGACTGCCCTTAGCATTAAGAAATGCATCTTATCCCAGCCACTGCTCAGGTTACCACAGCTGTATGTGCAAACATCTGGGCTTCTCTGCAAGTCTGTTGGCAACAGTGGGAGGTTGTGCAGGGACAGGGTCCAGGAGCAAGGTCAAGGTCCAAATTTGGGAAATACCTTCTGTATTGACTCTTCACATCACAGGTACACTTCAGGGGAAAACTTTAAATTATACACAAAAAATAGCTTCTGACGGTGGCATGTACAAAGTCCTCCTCTCCTCTCCTCTCCTCTCCTCTCCTCTCCTCTCCTCTCCTCTCCTCTCCTCTCCTCTCCTCTCCT
>PTEX01000182.1:0-122831 GCA_003342815.1 Eudromia elegans
TTTCTGCTTAGGGCAGAGTTGTGTAAGTAGGTGTCTAAACTTGATCAGGCTTTAGGGACAGAGTAGCTTCTCTGAGAGGTAATGTTTTGCATTTTTTTTTTTCTACATTAAATATCAAAAATTTTATTAGTTGAGAATCCATTCAAGGTGAGGAAGAAGGGGGGAAAAAAGTCTCAGCACGTACCGTAGAAATTTTAACTACTGCATCAATTGTCCGTGGAGATGTTGCAGCTGCCCTTACTGTAAATTCATGAGATGGATTTCTCTGCTGTGCTTCTGAGAAGCCCAACATGAGTGCTGCTCCAGGAACGTACTGCATGAATCTGGAGATAAACAAGAGGTGACAAACTCAGGTCCATGAACAAAGCATGAGGATTACTGGCACTTCTGAAAAGAATGAGTGATAAGAAAAGTCAGAAAAACATTACTTTGGGTCAAACTGAATGCTTCATTTTATCCACAGGAAACACACTGTTCTATTTTTTTCAAATTTCAAAACAATTTCAAATTGTTTCAAAAATAAAAAGCCCTTTCAAACAAAACCAAACAAAACCAAAAAGCCCTTTTGAACTGAAATATCAAATCATTTAATTTTGAAAATAAAATTAAAAGGTATCCCCCAAATATCTGAAAACTTGACATGGTTAATATGAAATGTGAGGGAAATAAAGAACATACACAAAATTATTTTTGTGTCATTGAACTTGTGTTTTCCAATGAAAACAAAAAAAGGTTGGGTTAAAAAGTTTCATCCAGTTCTTTCCACGTTTCTTTACAGCCTGATCAATGTGAGGAGGGCAAGTCACCAACCAGGAAGAGAGTGAATTACATACTCTGAGCTTGTCTTCTTTATCCAGGACGGAAGATTTCCCCAGCGCACCTTGAGCTGCACGGCTGGTTTCCTCGCCATCTGGCCCGTGGTAGCCCCGACTTCGATTCGGTAGTCTCGGCACTCCTTGCCCCATCTCATCCTGGCCTTTACGAAACACGGACACAGTCACACAGATTTCAGCACTGGCGTCACAGCACAAGTTAATGCCATGCGAAAATGTAAATGTTACTGCTTTCCTGAAACTTCCAAATGATCTTTCCTGCCCCTAAGTCTTTCTCTTGAAATATCCTCATGGAGAAATTTTGACTACAGCTGGAAAAATCTGAGGCTGAGTACAAAATGAAGTTCACTGGGCAGCCTCTGAAACTCGGCATCAAAGAGTAACACTGACAGGCTCCCAGAGAAGCAAACCGGTATGGAAACAAATAATAAAGAAATAAGTGATAAATCAGTCAGTATTTAAATTTCCTTCATACTTTTACATGTCAAATTTTGATGCATCTTCCAAGTCTACATTTTTCCTTTATTGTTAGAAAGTTTTTTTTTCCCTTTAATTTGAAAGCATGGGAACAGACATGCACATTTTTTGCAATTTTATGAAATGTGTTGTGGAACACATTTTAAAATACGTACGTTTCCCTGTTTGATTATGCTAATCAGCAGGTGCTATATGGTTATTCAAAAAAGGCTGGGCTTCCCAGAGCCCTTTCTTGGCGACGGGGACTGCGTGCTTACCTGGGCTTTCAGGGGCAGTATTACTGCATCAGCACACGCTTTCCAGCTGGTTTCAGCCAGCTGAACCACAACCAGTTGCACATCAACCTTGGCAGCATCAGAACGAACATATGCTGTAGCTTGATAACCTTGATTTCTGTTGTCACTCCTTACTGCCTGTGCCACAATCGTAATGCCAGGTGGAATAACTTCTCCCAGGAAGTTGCGCTGAAAAACAACCCCCAACCATCTGTGCTTAAGTATTTCTCAGTATTCACTTGGGAACCCACAGTCCAGTTCTGCTGCAGTGATAGCAGGGAGCATTCCTCATCTTTCATCAGCCTGGTTTGTTGCATATATTTCTATACCCCCACTATTTAAGAATAAATCTGATTAGAATCTTAATTATTTCATTACCATTTTCAAAGATGTCATTGTTTGGATGCAGAATTCAAGTTTTTTCATGTGCTTTTAAACATTTTGCTTATTACTGTAATATCAGAAACAGATGCCTATGATAGATTGCAGACATCTTCATTTCAGTGTGTTCACAATGTAGAATACACATTTTTCAACACAATCAATAATTTTGAAATCCTTCTAAATGATCAAGTCTTCTTACACTTTGTATTTGCAGGGCTATTTGTTCTATTATTATGTAGATCTACACTAACTTACCTAGTACAATTAAGTGCATACTGAAGATAAGGATGATCAGTGCTTAATGGAGCTTTATATATTGCAATCAGTAACAAGCATGAAGTTTCTGATTTTAGTTACACTCTCCATGCTCTCATGACCTTGAGTCTAGTCTATTTTAAAATAATTTGGAGAAGTTAAAAAAAAAAAAGTTAAATCTATTTATTTCCTCACCAGTTGTATCAGAATATTTTCTATTTTGAAGGTTTCTATAGGAAAAAGAAAAAAAATCTTTCCCCTTTAGCCTATAACCCCCCTCCCTTCAAATTTTATCCTTTCCAAAGCCAAGTTTTCACATCCTGCAAACACTAAGAGAAAAACTTGCTCAGGAAAGCAACAAATGAAACCCTGAAGCCAAGAAAACTCCTGAAAATGTCAAATTACTTTGACTTTTTCAATTTACAAGCTCCGAATGCAAAGTACTTCCTGGGCTTAACTCGGGTAGGGTACAACCGCCTCTAAAGTTCCGGCTCAGCAGTCAGCAAATCCTACCATTTATGAGCAGATTGCAGAGACTACCTCACGTGTAAAGCTGGAATCACTCCTGTGATCAGCGTGGGCTCCTCGGCTGCCGTGGCTCCTCCTAGGGCTGCTGCCAGGATTTCCTGCGTGGTGGTGGTGGCTGCTGCTGCTGCTGCTGCTACTGCTGCTGCTGTTGCTGTGGCTGCTTCCCGATGCGGAGGAAGATGATGAGCTGCCTGATACCTTCTGATCTGGATGCTACGGAACAAAAACATATTATGAAGCTATGGCACGGCTTCTGGATCCTGGAAAAGTGGAAAGTGTCTACTTATGGAAGCTGTTACTTCTTTAGCTTTACAGTCACAAGGACACATAGAGGTAAACAATACTACAGGTCATCACTGTAAATTCATCATTGTAAATTATATTTTTACAGCATAGGCATCTAAATTGGAGTTATCAGAATCAACCTGAAGGCAATGGAGAAGCTCAGACGTATTTTCACTGTGATTCTTATTATTCTAAATATGAAATATATCAGGTAAGAGTGTGTCTTGAATCCACATGTACCTCTCTGCTGATTAGGAAGGCTACACAGAGAGTGACTGGAAATGGAGATTTCACCTGGTAGAGCTCTAACATCAGGCAAGGTGAAATCCTCATTTACTAAGGGATAAAAAGTACCCATTTTTAATTTAAAATGCTGCAAAACACCTTCCTTTTCCTAAGTAAGGTAAATAGCAACTTTCCAGCCACCACCTCCAAAAGCCATTACACAGTTAACATTCCTCTGCACTACAATGCACAGTCACTCTGGTTTCTGATACCATCTACATGCACAAGGAGTTTGCTTTACTGCTATGATTGTGTAGTAAAAGAGAAGTTAACAGTTCTTTCAGAGATTATGTTTTTATATTTCCTCTATAGTTCTTATCCTAGATTTCACTGCACTGTACAGTATCTAATCCAGAGATGTCCTGAGCAAAAATTTATGATTGCAAGTGCTGCAAGACAGATGACATTTTAATAACATATCAGCTTACTTTGGGCCTCATCAGTCATATTACTGAATGATAAATAATTTAGATTCTGTAGAATGTCTGCTGAAATGAACCTACCCTTTAGTGACAGACTTGATTGTATCACCTACAATGATAGGAATGCACGCTTGAACTTGGACCTACCCAATGGCTGTGGCCAGACCTGAAGCGGAGCCGGTACACTTTTGGGAGGTAAGTCTGCAAAATTCCAAAATAAGCTTAGCCAGACGCTCAGCATGGAGCACCCGCTAGTAGAAGTCACAGCGCTAGAAACTTTTACCCATTCCGTGGAAACGTCGTAACTGCTGTGGCTGTTAAACTGGGACTTGACGTGGTTTGTTCCAGCCCGCCTGTCGTATCTGCTGGAGTGCTCCTGGCTGTGGCCATGGGGTAAACTCTCACTGCTGCTGCCACCACTGCTGCTGCCACTGCTGCTGCTTGGCCTTTTAGGCATCTGCTCATCGACACTTCTCCCTCCGACAGCAGCACTGGCACGCGGAAATGACGCGGTCTCGGGACGCCTTCTGTCGGCCTGCTTCATCCCAGACGCTCTGCTGCTGCTGCTACTGCTTTTGCTGGTGCTGCTACTCCTACCTGTGCCCCTGCTGCTCCTGCTGCTCCTACGGCTGCTCTTGCTGCTACTACTGCTGCTGCTTCCACTACTACTGCTCTTGCTGCTGCTGCTGCTACTGCCACTACTACTGCTCTTGCTGCTGCTACTTCCACTACTACTGCTCTTGCTGCTGCTGCTTTTGCTGCTGCTACTGCCACTACTACTGCTCTTGCTGCTGCTGCTTCTACTACTACTGCTCTTGCTGCTGCTACTGTCACTACTACTGCTCTTGCTGCTGCTCTTGCTGCTGCTACTGTCACTACTACTGCTCTTGCTGCTGCTACTGTCACTACTACTGCTGCTCCCAAAGGGATAGAATTTCTTTGCTTTGGCTTTAGACTGTTTTGTTTTCAGATTCATCTGGGTGCCTCCCTGTGAAGCCCTGTTGTCAGAGTCACTGCTGGAGGGGCTGCTCGTTGTACTCTCAGTGCTTCTACTGGCGCTGCTGGCACTGGATGATGAGCTGCTCGATCTTCTTGTCCCCTAGTCAAAAGTATCATTGGAAAAAGTGAATTATTTTTCTATGCCCATGCAGAAAGCTGCACGTGAAATCAGATACAGAGTGCTATGAACATCTTTGCTGTCTCAGAAGATAAGATAGCAGCCTGTGACAACAGCCTTGCAGTACACATCACAATAAAACTAATTCATAATAGTGTGTTAAAAACACAGCTAAGTAGAACCTCAATGCCATGTGCGACAATGAACATGCGTAGAAATTACTGATCATACAGTTATGTAACTCATGTTAGTCATAGATACAGCACTGCAATTACTATCTCAAGACATGTTGTTTTGGAGGTATCAATACCTCTTTTCAACAGCTGCAGTAGCTGGAAAGAACAATCTTTTGGCCTTACAAAATTCTGCCAGAGAGCACCAACCTACTCTCCACAAGCTCCTTCAACTCACCTACCAAAAGAACCACCACCACCAAAAGAAATTAACTTTTTTTTTAAAAAAAGGAAAAAATACATAAAAAATAAAGCAAAACAAGAAAATTCCCACAAAACTATGGAAAGATTTGTCTATCTAAAAGCTTGTCTTTATTTTCTATTTTTTGTGTACTAGCTGAACAGCAAAGGCTACTTAGTAAAAACAGTATAAATAACCATGCTTTGTGTATTGTCTCGCACAAATCTGGAAAGTGGATTTTTACAAAAGTACCTGGCCATCAGTATCATCAAGGATTTTCTTCACTCTTTTGACTGCTTCTTTGCTGGAAGATACTTGTGTCTCTGGATTTTCAAATGTTACTAGGCGTACCATTTTTGTAGGAGCTTGGGCCCCTGCTTGAATTGTGACTTGAATTTTTTCAATAGGTGCCACTGTGGAAACTGAAATTGCACAAAAATGAACAAAAAAATTAATATTAGCAACAAGTATTAGCAGTAGAAYAAGTATTTTCAAACAATTTATTCAGTATTTCAYATCTGAAAATGTAAATGCTTTTTCTGGTATTGAGTAACTAGTAAAATACTGAAGAAGTGAATGTTCATAAGCAAATTTTACAATGCTAATATAACTCTATTTTCTTTTCAAGTCAAGAAACAGTGATCAGCAGATCTAAGTAGCTGAATTGGATTGCTTAAATAACACTGTGGGATAGCGAATTAGGCATCAGAAAGGAATTGAAACCTGATTCTTGACAAGCATTCTTGTAAAGAACAGCCCAGTGGCCATTAGTGTGACACTTAGGGGACCCAGATTCAGTGGCCCGCTGTGCTTTCATTTCTTATGAAATTAGGGATTAAGACATTAAGGAGCAGATCCTGGCAAGGTTAATCCGTAATTCCCTGTAGGAGTCTGGGTTTTCAGAGTGTAGCTGCGGGACGCTGCATCAGATCCGTTGCCCATGTCCAATGGCTCTGTGCCAGCGTCTCGACTTCCATCGTTTCACGACAGCGCCCTTCAGCTCCCCCTCACGCCACGCGTGCACAGGGCACGTGCCCCATGGACACTCGTTAGGGAAGCTCAGAAATCACTGCTCAGACGTGGGGAGAAACAAGATTCCTGCCACATGTGCAACCTGTTGTCAGCACTTGAAAGCTGTAACAGCAGTTCGAATGGTATACAACAGGCACACCTGATACCACAGCTGTATATACATACCATATACCAAAACACCTTCACTACATTTCACTCTATTTATGCATGATGCATTTACCTGGTTTGAGGCTCATTCTGACTGCGTGTTCTCCAACAAGGTAATAGAGAGGCACATTTTTGATAAACGCTGCATGTACGCTTCTCCTCTCGGCGCACATTTGAACGCCAAATGTAGTTGCATTGGAGCACATGGAGCGAACAAACGGCTCCTTCTGGGAAAATGGGTGTCCAAAGGAAAAGGAATTTCCCATTGAAACCTCTTCTGCAGACTGTCTGTCCTATTARGTAACACACAWGTCACGTTAGACAAAAGTAAGAGCAATTCTAGCATGCTACGACTCCTTTTTTCAGTAAAAGAGTAACATATATTCTGCAAAAGCAATTAACCAATTACCCTGAGATGGCAAGACTATCACACAGAACAACTTGTTTTTCAATACCATGAAGTTATTAGTTGAATCGCTTGATTACACTATGTAGAGTAGAAAGAGCTTCAGGATCTGGAAAGTTGTATTACAAAAATAATTCTAATTATTTCATTTTGTTTTCCCTATTAAACTATATTAACAGATTCTAGATAAATTTGAATGTGCTCTGGACCAATGGGAGTTCTTTAATTTATGATTGGTCAAACTACAAAATCTTTATCCAAGTCCATGAAAATTCTGTCTGAGTTGAAGTCTAACAAGAATATAAAGATATGTCAAATAAGAAGACCACAAAGATTTTTCTAGATGGTCAAAACATATTAGATATTAGAAATTTCTGCCCCAAAGTATATAATACGTATATGCTAAGCAATGCTCCCAGAAGAATGAATTAAAATTAATTAAAATAAGAATCAAATCCATGAAATCAAAGCTCTGATTTCCTGGAGCAATGAAGCAAATAGCTGAAGACACATAACCATAAGATTTCATTTTATATGTTAGACAAGGTTTGCAATTAATTTTTTGCTCAGATTATTATGTCTGACAAGATTCCCAAGTTGTATGAGCCATAGCAAAAAAACGGAATTTTAATGTTACTCTTCTTTTTCCTAAAGGAAATTCTAATGATACCAGAAGACGCTCAACTTGGTGCCATTTTTCAATTGCTGCTCATTTAAGATTAACTGATATATTTTCAGAATGGAACACAGAGGCACAAAGCAGAAAAACTTGTCTTGTTCCAGCATACTGGAAATTCTGTATAGGATTGCATGTTTGTGTATGGACCTTCCCTGTAGGAAAGTGCTGTAGTTGTCCTCCAGTTGCCTCTCACTTTATCTGCAAACCATTTAGAGTTGCAGGATTACAATGAAACTGAAAAAGGGCAGTGTATTCTTTGCCTTTGTCAATCTTGCACTGAATTTATTGTCATGGGTGATGTCTTCATGACGATCCTTAGTAGAAAGTCGGTACTGGCTTTTACTGAAAACTGCAGCTTATAAAGTCATTTGACTTGACACATGAATTGATATCCATCCTTGAATTAGGAGAGACCAGGCCCAGAAGCATTACACTTGGTTCCACTAGTCAAGTGTTGAAGCATCGGGGGAAATTACTATGCCTATCTCAGGGATGTAATGATTGCTTAATGGTTACAACAGACTTTAAAGATTGTGAGCCTATCCTGCAGATGGCAGTGTAAAATTAATTACCAAAGAAATGCTCCTGCTTCCAAAAGCTGTTATGCAAGTCAGATGTGATTATACTCCTGATTTTAAGATAATGTTACTATAGGGGTCTTTGTGTAGTTAGATTGAACCTGACCTACTTTGAGACACATAGCATTGGTCAGAGGTGAACCATACATTTCTCCTATGGACGGAAAGAAATGGTCTCCTGTTGATTAAAAGTCAAAAAGAAATAGTCAGATGCTACATCAGTTACCCTGATGTTRTTAGTCTCGCCTGATGCAGAATCTGAATCAAAGGACATCTTCATTATGTYGGGCACTGCTTCAGGTAGAAGAACTGGAGTCATCTTACTAGCAGCCAAATCTTCACTRTTTCGTGTGACAGCAAACGTCTTAGACCTGCAGAATAAACACCAGGGGGAATCTGCTGAGGAAAAGGCCTGAATAACATCCGGTAGCATGTACTCAGCAACAAGTATCATACCACACAAAACGCTTTATAAAGATTTACAGCATCTTTCCTGCTACTGATGCTTTCAAGCAAAGAATGAATAAAAACTTAGACCCATCTCAGGGGCAGGGAGCTCACAGTTGCACCTTCAGACTGTCCTGTACAGGTTAAAAGCATTGCAGCTAATGGAATCTTTGTATGCCTAATGCACTTAAGAACAGGTCACTTAGAAGCCTGGCTGTGGATTAAGATATTAAAATCTTGGTTCTCCCATTTGTGTATTTTCTTCTTTAAAATGTTTGAACCCAGAGTTGTGTATTTGCTGCTAAACTCACTTCCTAAGATGTTACAACTAAATAATTTCAAAAAAAGAAAACTAGGGAGTGGTGGCTCCTAAATGCTGCTTTCTTTTGCAACTCTTGTTAAAATATAGTTACGAAAACCAGTGTCTGGAGCTTGGTCTAATCGTACTGGTACCAACTCATGACACGGCAAGGTATCAGAAGGTTCAGAGCCCATTTACATTAAACCTTCAACACTTAGTTTCCTACATTGTAGGCTAAGGAGTGTTAGGATCCAGCTCGAGTGGCATAAGATGCAACATGAAGACGAAGCTGTTACAGCTAAATATCCTTAGGTCCTGACTACTTTAGGTTCTTCATAAAGTTGTTATCGTGCCATGACAATTATAAATTTATGTCTTGGATCAGGGAAATATCTTGAATATTGAACTTTTGAGGGAAGAAGCCTCTTTCCCTCAGCTAATATCATTTGCTAACTCTACCTTATTAGCCATTTATTGTCAATACCATGGAGCTCATTTCCCCACCTATTGTTGCTCCTGTATAAAGTGCCCTGGGGTCACTGTGGTGTGCCAATGGAGATGGCCTTTGTGACAGTGAATGGAAAGGTGGCCTTCAAAATGGTCTCTGTTTTAGTATGGGCCACACTACTAGTCTGAGAATTTCCAATCTAACCTATTTGAAAGATGATTTTGTATTCATTTGATAGTGCTCTCTTCCTCCTGAAGGCTCCTGCCGTGCTGTGTGCACTGTAAAGCGCACAATTGCACTTCATGTGGAACACCTCAAAAAAACGTGTGTCACCTGTGGGCTTTGTTTTCTTTTCCATCTCTCTCTTTTTTTAGATAAGGACATGACAGCAATGCTCCATGCTGGGCGAGAGTAGAACCTTGAAGAATGGAATCTGAAATAAAATATTCTTCCTAACAAGCTGAGTGGATAAAAGAAAATACAAATCAACTTGCATTTCAGATGGCTCATCTAGGTAAGGGGACAGAGAAAGGAAATGTCTTTTATTTTAATCCCATTCAATAATTCAAATGACCACTGAACTGCAGACTGGGTCTCCAAGGAAAAAGCTCTGGGGTTCCTTTTTCTTTTTTTTCCCCCTTTTTTTTGTATTTTTTTTGTATTTTTTTATGCCAATAGTCTACTTCTGCCACCTAATGAAAGTGGAGGATCGATTCCTCCCCGTTGAGCACAGAGCGCTGACAAATGTAGCTGCATCACAGGTGACACATGTCAATGTCTGCAGAATCACACGGCACAGTAAAAATAGGCTACAAGAGCCAGCTCTGGTGCTTTAACACGAAAAACAGTCACAAAGAAGGCCTAAAGCTATGGTATGAAAGAATCTGTTCTCTCTGATCCCACACAAGGGAGAAAAAATGAAAGGGAGATTTTCCAATATGTATTAGTGTATTTTTTGGATGAGAGAAGAAGCTGTGCTATAGTACAAGCCAAATTCACTGTATGGGAAAGGGGTGAGCAATTCAGCTCCATTGGGGCCATAAATGTTTCAGTGAGTGTGGCCCTATATACATCTCTGACTCAGAGACACAAGAGCTCCATGTCTGTTTAAAGCAAGAAAAACCAGGCCCAGACTAATTTTACYGGGTTTTAAAGCACAACATATCTAGGAGAAGCAAGTGACAGTCCTAGAACCAGACCCTAAACTCTTGTTCCAAGCAGTGAAAGGAAGGTTCCTGTCTTTCCCAACCAAACGTCATCCTGACTCTGGTGCAAAGGTACTAGAAAAACCAAGACAYGGAGGGCGATGCCACTTCCATCCTCTGTGCCCACATTCAGCCCTCACATGAACTCACGAACCAACTCTTGGCATTTTCCTTTATGTATGTTGTATACATGTTGTACACAGTGCTGCAGTTTTGTAATTCATATTATAAGATGCCATGTGAAGCAGTTTCTGCTTTTCCTGCAGTTAAAGCAAGCAGAAAAAACCCCAGGATACAAGTTCCATTCAAGATTACGCATCCACTTCAGTAGTCTGTCATTACGAGCGTGCAACACATTCGTGAAGTGCATTCTCTGGCAACTCTCCATATTTATACTTCAAACAGGCTCTAATTTTCCCCAAAATCTATTTGATTTTTACTTCTTCCTGTAAATTTTGCTAAAATGTATAGTTAAGTAGCCATCTGTAGTATACCAAACAATTATGTTAAAAGAGCTTTAAAAATAACTATTATTTTTAATTAAATTTAACTTTGAGAGGATTGAAATGAAACACATGTTATATTTTCTCTACACAGCATGATTAATTATTTTGCTCTGATTTTTCTCTAAAGAGACTTAAATCTYTAATATTGTGCTTTGTCTCCTGGAAATTTGGCTCTTGGAAATTCATATAAATCCCATAGTTGTGACAGGTTATAACTTGTGTGGTATATATGATATAACTGAGCTAAATGCTATTGAAAACTGTTTACTTCCCTGGTCTAGGTGTAAGAGATGATGGGGGAAGTAATAATATATCCTAAAGGGCTTTAATATCACAATACAATAGCAGGCAAGTCACTGACCATCAAGTAAAAGTGCCTATATTAAAATATTTCAAATACTGCTCACGAACAACTGAAAGAGYGATAACTTTCTAGAACCATTTCCTTTAATGGAGAATTTAAAGCTCACAAGGGACAGTGTCAGAATATCTCTAAAAATATTAGATTGCCTTTTTTTTGGAGGAGTTATGCAAAAGGAAGAGAAAGGCTCTTTCAGACTAAGCTTTTGGAATTATTTTTATATAGAATATACCCACATTCTTTCTCTCTATACATCTTGCCTACTCGTTTCTCCTCATACTTTTCATATTTTACTTTGCTCATTCTTTGACCTCCTCGGAGATATGGTTTGACGTTACATTCTCCAATTACTGCTTTACTTCTATTGTACTCATTGCTGTTTCATTGTTCTGTGTGATTTCCACTGGTCATTTGTTTTGTAACAGTGAATTGGAATGGTTTTTTGGAAAAAAAATGGTGCTAAAATTTAGCTCGTGAGCATTAGCTTCCTTATATGCTTTATAGAGCATTACAGAGGTATTTCCAGCTGAACACGTCATAGATAATGCTGGAGGGTCTAGAGCAGGGCTTAGACTGGAACCTGTCAGCTTCTCTGCTGTAATGTCCTACTTCCAATACTAATTTAGTTCATGCTTTTTGGCCTGTCTTTTAACCCTTTTCTGTCTGATTCGATTCTCCCTCTCAAAGTCAACCGAGGAAAATATTTTTTTATTTTGCTTTGCTGGGAGGATCATTCTGCTAACATTAAAGCTCACCTTGAGCTTCCAAATTCCATACAAATGCCCAATATTCTCATTTCAGTTCAGCATCCTTTCTGAGCYCCGAGGTCCATCCTGCCCTCTCCAACCAGAGGCTTGCCACCCCAGATGACCTTGGGAAGGTGCTGTCAGGGTTTCCACAGGAGACCAAACAAACAGCTTCTGGGCTGGGGTGCCCAGGAAGCTCACGCATTCCTAACCCTCTCTGCGAATTGTGGATGCACTCATTACACTYATGCAAGCAGCAGAACTTAATTGCAACCACGTTTGACAGAGTGGAGGAATCATATCCAGGAGGACGCTGGGGTGTCAAATGGTCTGAGACCACTGAGAAGCAAGAGAGCCTCTGTGGTGGCTAAACYGAAGGGACCTGCAGAGCTCCCTTGGGCCAGCAGCCATGAATGCTAATTGCAGCTGGATCAAGCAACTGAGCTCTTTTGTTACAGACATATTTCTAGAGTGGAATTTTGTTAACATTTCTRGGGATTGTGTAACAGCTGATTTCTTTTGTCAGTAGAGCTTTTTCCTGCGTAATGAATTTTCAGCTTGTCTTTCTCCGTGTCTTTCTCGTGTATGTGTGTGAAGGTTTTCTAAGCTGTGTCTACTGCTTTGATTCCTAGGACATACTCTTTCTRTTTTCTCCCTCTCTTTGTGCTTGTATTTCCATCTGTTTTCATTTGTTTGGCATCTGGCTACAACAGTCTTCTAGTAACTGCATGCACTGATAATAAATCAAGTAGACCTAAGAGGCAAGGAAACCAGATGCCAACCACAGGGAAACCAAATAAAATCACAAGAAACACCAAGTCCTCTACACTTYAAGGCATCAAGCACAAATATATCTATGGGTTGTCTTTTACAACTAGTGAGATTCATGTGACATATCTCACCTTGTGTCTTCAGTACAAATATAGTGCAAATACATGCATTGGGATAGAAGTTTTATGCCACGTGGGCTTTAAATGGCTTGGGACTTTCAATGACTTCAAGTTTCAAGTGAAGGCCACAGGAAACAGCATATTTCCAAGAAAARGTTAATTCTGTTTAAACTGCATTGSCAATTATCCAAACTGTCAGTCAAAAGCACGATGCYTAAGCRAAAGRTTCGTCTTATTTGGAAAGATTCAGTAGTGCTACATAGAAAGACAATAATGTTGTAGAAAGATAATAATAAATGTTGTAGCCTACCTTAAAGTTATAATATTAGTTTCTTCTTTACAGGCTGGAATTTCAACTTTGATGCTTTTTTCCTTCATGTTGGCGGTGGCAACAACATTCACAGGGACATGAACATTCATTTTGGTACGGGCTTCCAGTCCTGCCTGGATCATCTGTGTATTGATCCCCATCACAAAGGTCATGTCCTTAGCCATGCTGAAAAGTTAGAATGAGATGGTAAAATTATATACATACAGTAAGCAGCAGTTGAATTTTTATGACAGGTCTCTGTCACTTGGAAATATGGAATCTTTTATTCTAGGCTAAATATTTACCTCAGACTCGCTTTGGATCGCAGTCTAATATTGGCATTTAGTAAGTCAGTCAGTCTGAAATCAGACCTTGGAGAGGGTGTAATCTGTGCTTGAACTGTTACAAAGAAAGCAAAYAAAGTGTTTATATAAAGTTTTTTATATATAAAATAATATGAAAATATATTTTTWATATATATGAAATAAGCCCCACATTTGTATTACTAAAGTCTGAAATACATTACCATTTCCTGTTGCTTTTGTGACAGATGCATAATAGAAGCTTGTCTCCATGGGGAATCCAGTGCAGGTAGGTGTTATATGGCGGATCTCAGAGGACAGTAAAGCCTTGGTCCACTGCCTCCCTACACCATTTTGAAGGCTACTGATTAATCTCCTTACTGAAGGGATCTTTTCATCAGGTCCATACCATGCCTGAAATTGCAGAGTTCAACTTGTCTAAATAAGCAGAACTTGAATATCACAACCTGTGGCATTAACTGTTCCTCAGGAGAATTTCTGCTAGCAATGATTATCGCTAATCCTGATCAAAGTTTGAACTTATTTGCCTTGATTAATACTAAAGAAAAAAAAAATCTCTTGCATTAAACAGTTATAAAAGCCAGGGAATGTGTGTGGCAGCATTTAAAGCTTTTGATGCTTATCCAGTGATGTTATCAAAGYAATACCTGCAGTGCATTTTGGATGGTGTTTTTGTCAAGTCTGCCGAAGAATAGCTCTTGGCCAAACATCTTCAGGTAGCCAGATACAAAAGGTTTGTCACTAGAGAAGGCCTTCCAGTCTGAAAGCTGCATGAGAAGGAGGAAGTCTTATTCTTCATAAAATTTGAGATATGGTAATACCTTAGAGATTTTCTCTTTCCTGTGAATTTACCTTTTTCAGGATTTCCTTGAAATCATAGTCAGTCTCCCAGTCCTGGTCAGGGGAGTAACCTTTAGCAAACATCTCTTGCAGCCCTTCAGCTCTTATTCCCACCTGCGGGAAGAAAAAAACCAAGAGTGTAAATAGCAACTGGAACACGTTCAAAAGCAGAGGTTGGGCAACAACCTGCAGGAAGACTCAGTTACCTCCAAGGGGTCAGCAACTCTTCCGAAGAAGTGTGTCCGCAGCTGGGACACTGCCATTGCTGGAATTGTGCTGCCTGCGTTATTCAGTACCAAATACTTAGCTGCCAGGCCAGTCATAAGAAAATCTACAGAAAAATAGGCAGTAAAACATAGCATAGTTAGTTATTAAAGCCACAATTGGTAGATTGTAACACTTTGCTAATTACATTAGAAAACTGATACAGCATGACATGCAAAAGGCCTGAAAACCTCTCTATAAAGTTGGTGTTATAAAACAGTCATAAACAGAATATTCTGTATATTTGAACTATTAATGGAYAAAATTACAAGTCTCTTGCTGATCGCATAGCAGTTACGCTATTTTTCCAGGTGCTTCTGGTAAATTATTTACATTCAGTCAGATTTTGTAATACCATTTTATGAAATGTTTTTATGAGACATCATTCAAGGTAACTTGACAAAGGGGATCAGAAATGAAGAGAGATTTGTCATCCTTTACAAACGGTTTGGAGAAAGTGATATAGACGTCCTACAAGGACAGAGGGTGAGTTGTAGATTTGTCTCTCAAATGGCTAAAGGGCAAGACAATGTATCTGATTACCAATGCCGTATCTAATCAACCATTTCTTCACAAGAAATGTTCCAATTGGTAAGTAAATTGTTAACTAYCATGTAAACTCTGCACAAACGTAACTGGTGTATATTTTTTCTACTTTAGATTTATCATCTACAATGTTCTTAAATAAAGACAGTCATTGCAAAGCAGTCATATATTCTCCCTGATGTCGGTGCAGTTCAATACAGCCCAGCTTTCCAAGTTAAAGCAACCCCTAGGCTTCCCTAAATTTCTTCAGATTTCAAAAACCAACAGAATATGTAKGCATCCCTGTCAGGCTTCCTTTCTTCCAACCCTCCTCCTCTTCCAAYGCTAGCTGGAGGACAGCAAAGTGTCTTGGGTGTCCCTGTGTTAAATGCCTGCTATCCTCATGTCAGACACAGCTCTACACGGTTTCAGGTACAGTCTGTGAAGCATACAATACTATTCATGGGGGCCAAGTGCAACAGATTCTAGATTAGAGATACGTTCAGATGACWTCAGTGTTATCATTAAAAATTCAATATCTAGCACCACAAAGATCTGATGCGGAGGGCACGTTTTTGTTTGTAGCATGGGAATAGGTATTGCATTACTGCAGTCACTATGGCAACTCCTATAGAATGGGCTCATGGAAATACATTTCACCTGCAACTAGTGTTGACAAATCAAATCAGAAAGGTGGTGGATGGATCCCCCTCCATGCTGGTGTAATGTCGGACTGACTTTACTTAGCCAGTTGAATTATCCAAATACAAAATCACCATGTTTGAGAAAAGAATGTTGTTCCTTAGTCGGCAAGAACAGGAGATCTAAACATCACAGCTGCATATCAACCAAATCCCTGACCCTGATCGTCACCAAGGAATTAGTCACAGTTCTCGGCTATGCTACATTCTCAGGCTACAGTGAGAATAAAATAATTCATTCCAGGTAGCCCTTTGCAGCTACCGTGATGCGCACAGAGCCCTTCCTTCTCACTGTGTGAGCACTAGGACAGCTTCATTTTAAGAGCCAGAATAAGAAGAGAAAATGAGTACCTAAAACTAGAAACATGTATCTGCTTATTACTGGAAAATTTCTCGCTCCCTGAATGCATTTTAAACGGTACAAGAGTTCACACAGCACGTACTAGAGACTGTATTTCCTCAGGCATTCTGTCTCCCTCTCTGAGGTGGCAAGTATGTGTAATACATACAGCTGTGGTCACTATGTGGTATACATTATACTTATTTTTATTAAACAGCAGATTATGTGGTACTGTTAAATCTATGGAAGACAGAGGAAGTGCAACAGTAACATCCACAAAACCATTCCAAACCACCTCCCCCTTCAAAGAAAGGGTGAAAGGGCCCGTGCACTCAGCACTGCGGGTTTCACAGTCTTTGTCTATTGATCACTTTGGAGACAATCTTTAYGTGCACTGCTAAACGACAGAAGTGCTCAAAACTTTCAAGGGCGCTTTTGGAAAAACAGCATGTGTACGGAGACTATGTTTATAGATATATTCTCCCTAGTATGCCAGCTATGTATGCCAAATCACTGAGACTGCTATGGTCATTTACATAGGGGAGTTGTTTAAAAAACAGCAGTCTCTGCTGAGAAATATAATGGAAAATGCAAACAGCTACAGTTTGGCCCAACAAAAGCCAATCTCCTAAGCTCATCCTCTCCCTTCTAACTACTAGTGTTCTTGATTTTTATATTTAGCTTCCAGTAATAGCACTGGTCTGCTTCCAGACCCCACATATGGATCTGTTCAGTGTAATAAAAAATTCTGTTAGGGAAGAGCAAGGAAAATCTRTGGCCACAAGAGATGGATGCTCATGGCTGCAAAGACTGCTGCACATCTCAACATATTCAGTATTTGCTGTGTCACTGGGCACTCTTGAGGGTGAAGTGCATTTAGCACCACATTTGAATTCAGCAAGAGCTGTAGATGTTCACACCGGTAGAAATTAATCCACTTCAGCAGTAATTTAGGTCCCTTCTGTTTGTTTGGTGCTGAACAATGGTATGAAATTTGCTAAGCACCGCTGAGACTATGGCATTTGATACAAGAGCATGTGCCTCACTGGCTAATGAAAGTGGAGGATTAGACCCCACAAGCCCTCTGGTAATTTCATGCTGGCCGTGTATAACACAAAATACAGGGACATGCTCAAAATGGAGAGCCTGAGAGTTTGTTTCTCTGAATAAAGGAGAACATGGAGGAGTAATAGGCAGCTATCAAGTAGAACTGAGATCATAYACCATGTGATTTTTCTCCCTCTCCCCACATACTAATATGTATTTATTTCTCTGCAAAATCTTCAGGTTCTGAGGATTAGAGAGAGGAATTTGAATCTTACCTTTGAACATACTGAAGCGGAAAACCTTGCTGAACTGATACCCAGATCTGTCAAATTTGGGGCTTAATACTCTAACAGCCATCCTGCAGGCAGARGCCCTGAAAAGATTCAGCGAGCACATTAACACCCCAGTAAGTTTACAGTCAGTTTGTTTAGAGAAGGAATGCAGATTTTCCTTACATTTCTTGGACATCTGGAGCTGTGCTTCTCCCGAGAGCCCTCAGGTAAGAGTACATGAAACTTGCCACTTGCATGCTAGGTTCCTTCAGCACAGCGTCAGCTAAYGTCATCAGAATGGGAAGACCTGGTTTGGTTTCAAGCAAGACTAAGGCAGCTAACATTCGGAGCCGAGGATGCATTTTGTGATTCAGGAACATTTCAAGAGTAATAACCTGTACCTGAAAATAAAAGACACGTTTAAATTTACCATATGTTTGAACAGTTCACCAATAGCTGTTCATTGTCAGTAATAATCTCTTCATCTCTGGTAGAGCACAAATCTGTATTAATTTTTAGGGCAACAAAGTTTCTGGTTTCATAGTTTGAAGGCTGGGAAGGGCATTAGGGTAATGTAGTTTGACTTCCTACACAACTGAAGCTGAAGAACTTCTTTGAATAAYGTCTACATCAAATTTACTTTCCGAGCTAGAGAAAAATATACCCGCAGCACAATCACCCTAGGAACAGACTTCATGACCTCACCACACCTCACCACCGAGAGCCGGTTTCACCACTTGCCCCTACCCATAATTGCAGGTCTTGTTTTTAATCATTTGATTTCCTCAAGCCTTTTACGCTAGGTTAAAAGTCAAGCTTACTACCAGAAGCCTCTATGCCTTGTATGCAATTTAAAATTTAAAACTGTAAATTAATGCAACTAATACAAGTCCACATTACTGCTGGTGACCAACRTGTTTGATAGAGATCTACAATATTTATTAGTAGACCAGACTAATTTCATACTTCACTYAAAGCTTTGACCCCAACCTCAGGCCAGCCTTGGACTGTCCGATACCTTCTGTCCCCACCTGCACAGTGCACGTCCATGCTCTCTGAGGAGAGGTGTCAACACACTTGGGAAACAGCAGGGACAAGGATGCAGTGGCCTCATTCCGATATGACTGCCTTGTCATGTAAGACAGACCACATGGTAAGACTGTGTGGCTAGCCACAAACCAGGGATTAAACTGCTTTGGGGACAATGAAAGATAGAGCCACCCTCCTTAACAAGCTCCAGATCAATTCTCTCCAGAGCAAATGTACAGAAAAAGGATGCTAAACAGTGGCCTGGGTCATATGTGGGAAGCTGAGCCCAAAGGTACTAACAGACACAGCAYCTTTTTTAAACATCAAATCAACTTCTTTCTTTCTCAGAAAATACCCCAGTTCCTACCCTCATTAGTCTCTCCACCTTGTCGTTTCCACATTTAGCTTCTACACTTTAGCATACTGCTTCTTTATTCCTTTGCTTAAAAGAAATCCCTCTCACGCTATTGTTGTGGATCAAAACATGTGCTCAAATTGGGAGCTATATGCAAAAAAATGAACGTAATGGAAAACTGATACAGATTAATAGGAGAATGGCTAAATAAAGCTTTTTTTTTTTTTTTCCTTTTTATGTTAAGAATAGTCTTATACAACAGAAAAAAATTGAATACCAGGAAAAGAAATCCTGAGAAAGCAAGGTTTCCTCTTAGATGCAGATTGTTTTCAGGTGAAAATGATAGCAGAGTGATGTCTAGGTAGATGAGATTATGCCTGTGTTACCATTGTATGTGATATCTAATCATTACCTTGTTCAGGGACAGAAGTCACATTTAGTAAATGCTCTGTTTATGACTTAAACCCACCATGTCTGTAAATTTGTAATTAGGATGCAAACCTCTAGTATCTATTTACAATAAGATCTCGTCTTGAATTACAATTAGATGTGACACTCTGTATTAAATGTCAATTCTCTGAAAACCTTGTTTTGTGGTTCTCTCACACACCAAAATTGAACTAGCACTAAACACATTTTGGTCAATAATTTAGCTTTTGGTCTAATGTCCTCGGAAAATAAATGTTTGCAATAGAAATGCTGCTTTTTCTTCAACAACAGAGTAATGAATGTACCCTTTTAACAGAATTTTTTGCTGCATTTTGAAATATTAGAGGTTAATGTCAAAAGGCATAAGACACAATCAGGTAGGATTGGCTAAATACCTTATGTATTACAGCTACATGTGAAAAACTGGCGTTCCTGGTCCCTGCCTCCGTCAGCAGTTAGGAGCAACATGTACAGTTACYGTAAGTGCAAGGCAGCCAGCTTTACTTCCTTACCGTTTTGGGGTCTTTCAAGCCTATGTTTTTCAGTGCCATGACAGCAGTTGCATGAACCCTAAGGGGCAGATCTGAGGCRCCAGATGCATATCCTGGCAAACATTTTTTGATGTGCTTGATGCTGGCTGGATGTCCCACATTTCCAAGAGCTTTCAAGAACAGGGAGATCTCTTCTGTGTTAGACTTGCTCAGTGCCTCTCCTGCAAAGCCATGAAGTAGCTAAAAACAAAACAAAACATTTTTCTGTTCAGTTACAGCTCTTAGCTATACCCTGTCCCCTCACCTCTGTTTGAGATTTGACTGTTCTTTGATGGTTTCCATTTGTTCAACTCACTTATTTTAAATATTTTGAAATTMTTTTTGTTCTTATGAATAGGACATTTTATTCAAAGAATGACTATAGCCAAGAGAGCAGCAATGAACAACTTCTTCATCCCTAGGCCTTATTGACTGAAATTTTTCAAGACAAAAATAATAGGGTCTAGTCCCACTGCCTTCCAGTGCAGGTTAGGAAGCTGGCAATAATGCTTTCTGCATCTCTCTCCCTACTGTTTAGAGACGGGTGCAAAACTGCAGATGCAGCTTAGTTCCTCATATCCTTATATACGATTACATTCCTGACGATAGAGTTAGTGGTAGTGCCCTTTGCCTCCAACTGTGACATCAACTTTTTAGTATGGATTAATAACTGGGAATGAGATCTMCAGGTCATTCAACAGTTTTCCTTGTAAATAACCAGATCACATATTATATCAGTGGCAAGATTAGAAAAGATGTCTGAAGACTGTGATATATACTAGTAGAAAGCTGCTTTTCATGCTGAACAARGGCCCTAAAGAAGAAACTCTGAAATACCACAGAATAATTTCARTCCTGTTCCCATGCTTTACAATATCATATTTGAGATCCAGTGAGGCTGCAGAAACAGAAATTTGGTATTTCTAACCAAACTGGAAATTTGAAACCCACTTGAATAACCTGTACAATTATTTGCCTTGGTCAAAAATTTTCTATTTCCTGACGCTGRGCTTCCTATATTTAATTAGCTGAAGACTGCTGGTGGGAACTGTAACACAGGAGATGGACACAAGAACAGCAGGAAGCTCTTTGGGTCTTTTTCTGTATATCATAGGAAAAAAAAGAAATCACRGCAGGCGCACAGTATATTGAGAAGTCCCTGCTCTTACCAGAGTTGAGGGTTTTCTTTTTCTCTCTACTGCTGGCCAGGTGGATGATCTCCAAAAACCACTGCATACATATCAGGAATGGAGAAATACTACTACTTAAACTATTTCGACATACACTGATTTAAGAGCTATGCAGAACAAGTGCATATTACTATTATTTAAACTTTGTACTGGACATAGATGATGGGCTCYCAGCTCATCTCTGGATGAGAAACTGATGAGCAGCACAACTTTGGGCAAAAGAAAGTGCTTTTCTGTCAGTTAGGTTAGATATCTGTTAAGCATCTGTATTTAGAAGTGTTTTAGAGCAGTGCCATGGGGCTTCATTAATAATTGGCAATAAAACACTCAGAAATACTCAGARAAGTGCCGTGAATTACATGCTTCTTCCTTTCATTCTCTTTTCTGTGTTAATCTAAAGATAAAAATGCTGCATTTAACCAACTGGGGTTCCTTTCCCCAAGGGAAGTGAAACACAGATTTCTGAATAGAGAAGAGAGAGCTCTAGGCTTAACTTTTCTTTTAAAAGATAAATAAAAGTSAGGTTACCTGGAGACAGTCAGAGCAGGAATCCGATGAAGAACACTGTTTATGGCACAGTGATGCATAGCTAAGATGGCAAACCTTTCCAAGTAGAGTACTTGAGCGTGGGCAATGTTTTCTCACAATGAGCTAGAGAGAAAGTAGTTGTTTATTAGCACAACTAAAGAAGAAGAAACAATTTAAAAAATACATTTCTGCCAAATGCAAGGCAATAGCCAGCTTTCAATACTTTTATATTGATGGATTTATAGTTAATTGGTTGGTATTACTGTATTTGATAAGGCAATCATAATGCAATTCTAAGGAACATCTGGAAGGCAGATCTGTAGCTTTAATAGTCATTCGGATTTTTGATTCTGTATAGGCTATAATCCAAAGGGACAGCTACAGAATGGAGAAGTGCACATTATTCAAAAAGCACTTGTTTTATAATTGCCTGAGCTATAGGCATAAAGAAAAATTGTGATGTATTCTGAGTGGACTTCAGCATGGGTAGGCAGGAGCCTGAGAGCTGACAGGAGGTAGCAACCCACCCCTTGCTCAAGTGGGCAGCACAGCATTACAGCAGCAACAGCTGAGCTGTGACAGCTTTCACAGAGGGCATGGAAGGCACAGAGGGGGCAAAGAAGGTTCCTGCGTCAGAGGGTGGAATTGGAATCTGCAGAAGAGCCATAAAATTATACAAAGTCATTATATTTTCTTGCACATGGGCTTCACATTGGCATAAGCCTCTTGAGTTTTATTAGATCTGCTCAGATTTATTCCCATTCTGCTAAGTCAATCAAAAGCAATATAACAAACATGTATTTTTTACTCCCTAGTCTTTGCAGAGATTTTCAGTTAGAGATCCCATCTGATGCAACTACAAACTACCTTCAGACAAAGAAAAGCTAGAAATCACTTTTTGTAGCAATAACCTCCAACACTGAAGGGTATTTCTTTTCTGTTTTCTGCYGGACTCATTCATACCCCTTTGGCTTGAATTCTCCTCCCTTAAGACAGCCAGGAAGTAAATTCCTTTTAACCTCACTACAGGCTATAAAACCTTTGTATTTTCAAAGCCTTTGCCATCTCGTCAAAGGAATAAATATGACATTCTAAAATTAATAAAGAGCAATTAGATAGTGTTTAAAGAATCCTACTGTGGCTTCCTCCATCACATCACGAGTTGGCACGCTCGAGTGCAGGCCGACAAGCAGTGTCTGAGCTGCTTCCCAGTTAGTGAGTTCTTGCCTTTCCATTTTATGCCGTAAGAATCTGAGYGCCTGATGCGTGGCAACTGCAGGAATTATATCCAAAAGGTAGCGCCTGGAATGGGAAAGGCAGTGGTCATTTCCTGGATCTGTATTGGAACACAGTAACGTCAGATCGTCTCCAACAGATTTTTTCAAAAGAATCATTGCTATTTTTTGCTACCTGAATGCCGGTCGACTCGAGTACTGTTTCCATATTGACTCGTAATTCTCCTCGCTTGCTGCACGGAAAAGCTGCAAAAGTTTGAGGGCTTTTGCAGGTGCATCACTGGAAACCTGTTCATGTGTGCTTTCGACCAGGTCTTGCAGGCTTTCTGCTATCTGCAGGAAGATCAAAATACACAGTGTTCACATGTGCTTTTTCCCTCCCAAAATACAGTGATTCTGGCTTTCAGCAAAGAATCTGTTCAGTAGCTAAAGCTGACCTGGCTTTCCACATTTTTTATCTTGAATAAATGGACAGGAAGCTGAAGCAATTCACTGCCAAAMTGGTACTGCAGTGATCCACGTTTCCAAAACTCCTTTGGCGGGATCTCAGGCATCTGCTTTTGCACATCAGTCAATATAAGCTTCTGCCTGGAATGGAGGAACTGAGCAGTTAACATCACAAGATGCAGGGGGGAGAAATATATATATGTATACACACACACACAGGAGAACAGTATTTCTGCCTCTTCTCATTGCAATGTAAGCGTAATTGTTCAAAAAGGGGGTAAAGGTATTTAAAAAGAAATAAACCGGGACACAGCGCCCAGAGCTGTACTATGGGAAGGTGTGCACAGTGCTCAAGATGAGAGTTAGTCATCGTCATCTTTGGGATCAAGATGGTTTGAGAGTTTAAGGAGGAGGTAGGAAGTGAGAAGCTGTGGTTTAAATAAGATCATAGGAGCTCTGCATTGTGTTTTAAGGAGTAAGAAAAACAGTTAATGAGAAACTTTTTCAGAAATTATCACTTAACTTCAACCTTTTAAAAAGTCCTTGAATATCTATGCTTTTTGGAAGCTTCAAAAGAAACTGAAATTTGTTACATACAATAAGAACAATTAYAGTTTTCTTACTTGAGCTACAGCAATTCCCTCCCTATTTTGCCTGGCAAGCTGAATGACCTGGGGACTACAGAAGGTAAAAGGTTCTCATGAATCTTCAAACTGCATTTTCCAAACAAAGAGGGCCACATAAATTCAAGATTAGACTTTGGAAAAGCATTCAAGGTTTTGGAAACTTTTCAAACGGTACCAAACGTTCAGGGTTTTTTTATTAAGAATAATTCCAAGGAGATTGTCTTCGTAAACATTTCCTATGTGTGCTACATTTTCAATTTAAAGATGCATCCTATCCTGCCAATTATGTCTAAAATCGGTCATTTAGGACAGTGCAATAAAGTCAGGCATTTTTATGGAACACCTGAAAACATTCCAAAAGCAGTATCGTTGTACTGCACGGTGTCTCAGAATCTCTGCAGAAAATTGGCATGTTTATTTTGGAATCTCTATGATGATCTTTTATATCATTTCTTTCCACCACTTCTACATGGATTTCACAGAACTCCTGTGGAAAATATCACAAGCACTGCTCTGCAGAGAAGCCACTGGAATCCCACAGAATCAAGCTAGATTTTTTTCTCTCTTCAAAATCATACAATATTCTTGGAAGGGCATTTGGGTCAGAATATATAGTGATAGGTACACTTAAACAGATTTAAYTCTGCCTTTCAGAAGAAGATGAATTTACTATGCCTTCATCTCCAGTGTTTTTAGAAGAGATATACTGACTTAGAAAATATGGAAAAATGTTATATTCCAYGCAGAAGAGCAAATGAATAMAAAGATAGCATTAATATAGTGAAAYAATAGCAAAACATCTCCTGATCATATAAGCAAGTAGAGGCTTATGCTGAACAGGCCTGAAAATTCAGTTCCAGATGTCCTTGATGAAAGATTTCACTATACAATGAAAATGCATTAGAAAAATAACTCCAGAAGAGTTGGGTGACAGATCCATATCTTCCCAGCTATCATATATTTGGCGCTTTCTGCTGGGCAGTGCAAGAGATCCAGAGAAAATAAGGAAGAATGAAGGCACTACTCTTCCTGTGGAGGTCAATTCCCRAGGAGGAATTCCCAAGGAGGAATTCTATGCAGGCTTGAAGAAGAAAGTTGAAATCAACAAAGTTTCACTGATTCCAGATCAATGCTCTCTCAAAGCAGCCTATAAWTTGATAAAGTTACTACAGTTGTATCTACATTCGCCTTGGCTGCATCAAATAGTAAAGTTCTTTCACCCTTTTTTTTTTTGCTTATCATGTTAAGCTAATCAAGGATTTATTGACACAAATCTTCTAATGTTTCATTTTCCAAAATGGTACATACTGCAAACCAGTAGGTTTTTACAGAGGTTAATGGCGATGTTAAAAAAAAATTTAAAAAAAAGAAAATAAAAAAATAGATTATTTTGATGCAGATGGAAAAGCYTTCAAACTCTGGAAGTTTAGGGACTTGAGTTAAAAATAAGCAGGGGATTCACTTCTTGGGCAATCATGTTCTTGTTTTGCCTAAAACTTCTTTAAGAAATATGCAAACTTTTCTGTGGGAAAGAAAATACATTTTACATGTCCTGTGCCCAATCTTTTTGCAGTAAAACCCAATTTCCTATCAAGAGACAATTTTGATGGGAGATTTGCAAGCAGCCCACAATACTTGGGAAGTATGCTGGAATCCAAAGTCATATCTAGGTTTCCAGTGAACTAGTCTCCAGGGTCTCTTACTGCATTATTATTTTCCAGGGAACTCTCTTTCAGTGMGTAACTGTCTTTCAAAGTATTTTACTGCAAATATATTAGTTCACAATTTTTCAGATGGAATTACATTTGTTTTGGCTTTTATGACATAAATCAAATATCCCTGAGAAATAAGAGAGTCAAACCCTGCCAAGTTCAGCTAACAAAATTTGGATAGTGATGTGCATGTTTCAGATTTACAACTAACAGCAAAGGTTATTTTTATGAACTGTTTGGGGGTTTATGTAATTAAATACTGGCAAAAAATAGGCCGTGGAAATAAAGGATTTATTTCTGCTATGGAGTTTGACCAGATTTCTGAGATGCTGAGCTGCTGAATTAAAGACACATGTACAATACCTTGCTTCTACGATAGCATTTCCTCCTGCTATCTCATTGAAGGGTGCAAACTGGTGGATTTCCTCGACATCGGCTTGTGTAATTACAGCTTCATTGCGTGCATATTTTATTTTGTAGTTGTAAGTAGCAGTTGCCCGGTAATTCTTGTTTCTCTTTATAAAGAAATGTGTCAAAGAAAAAAAGGGGAAGCCATTTAACTTTAAAATTCTGCGACTAGACACCATTATAACACCCACTCCAACCTGCTTATTCTACAGGGCTGTTTTCTTCACTGTTCATATTAGCAGTTTATATGAATTCTGCAAGTACACTTCCATGGGAGAAGCCAGGCTTTTCTTGCTAAAAAGTGTTAGCCTTCCCCAAGTATAGGTCGTYGGTTATTCCCTGAGCAGCAGTGGGAGCCACACAATTTCTTATTTCAAAGACAGGAAGCTGAGGTAAACACGGTTTATGCCTATGCTTTGCATTGTAATATGACACAGAAATATCTGTCTGGAATACCAGAAACTAGACACCATGGCTAGCTATGTTACTCTACAGAGGAGATGAAYTAAGTTATGATGATAATTAATGCTTTTCAAGCTAGCTGGTTCAAGGCAGTTGAGGAATCTCTGCAGTATGTGACAGYTTATGCACACATCACTGCTGCTCCACAGAGAGGATATTCATGTAGAAAGAAACTGTAGATAACTAGATGCAACAGATATGGCTCTACTAAAAATGTGTAACATACACGTTTATCTTTTAAAYATAYATAAATACAAATAAATAAATAAAACTGTATTTGYAAACATAATCCTTCCAGTTTACCTGCTGGCAGGTGGGGCAAGGATGAGTGTATGCTGAACCAGTGACCATTTGAACTTTTTCTTCACAGCTGTTCAAGTCCTTGGATTTGGTCACATACACCAAGTTTGCTCTCTTGTTTTCCTGAACCGTGTAGGTAGTATTACAAATTCCTCCAATGCTGGCCTGGCAAAAATTTAATAAGATCAGAGAATGTTTATCCCTGAAGAGAATGCTTTCCCCTACGCAGAATGACTCGAGTTCCCCATATAACCTGTCCTGTTCCAACTCAACAGCTTCAAAGTTCTTGTCAGAAGAGCATACTTTTTTAGTTATAGCACTCTCCAGAAGGCAAACCAGGATGACTTCCTTCTCTTTCCTACGTGCACAGGTGAATGCACAGTAAGCCCAACCTGGGAGCGCTAGAACTCTCAATAGCTTCACTGAGACAAGATTTGGAGCCTCAGACAAGATGGATAGTAATTTCCGGTGGAACTGTGGATTATACAATATGATTTGAAGAATATTAATAAAAAATGCCAAAATAATATGATCAGCCAGAATAAAAATCCAARCAGCAAAGTATTTTAAGGTTGGAAATGACATTCTGCCCCTAAAATTTGCTTTTATAGACAGCTTATAAATGCCTATAGAACAGATCTTGGAATATCAGGCCATCTATCACAATATGAACAACAATAATTAAAAAGAATTTCAGAATAGCAGACTTCTGATTGTGGGTCTTTTCGAGTTTGCAGTTTTAACTGGTACCTTCAGTAATATTTCAAGCATATATAGTCATAAGAAGTCTTAAATCAACTCAGCCAGTCAGGAGATTTTGGAGAGGAAAATATCTGATTGCATTTTAGAAGGAAGGGTTATTTTCATGATTCTTTTATTGTTATTGATAACGCAGCTGTTCCAGAGAGGARCTCTGGGCTATGTCAGCTGAGTCAAATGGTGATGTGGTAGTTTGCAAGGGAAGATATATCTGCTTTAACAGTACTCCTGAGGGCACTATGGCATCACTACGGGTTAAAGTAAGACCACGTGCCAAAAGACTTGCACTCTGCAAACACAGGCATGGGTGCTGCTCTGCAGGCTTAGAAACATTTAAACTTAAAATGGGAATGCCCAGTCCCATGGGTCTGGCACAGGATAAAGTAGCCTCTAGCATGCTATAGCTGGACATCTAGAAAGTGCTATTTAGGCTCTGGCTCCCTCAGATACCATACCCTACCCTCTGCGAGCTGTGAAGCAGACAGTCCCAGGTTAGTCACTTAAACCTCTGCGTTTTGGGACTAATAATGGTTGTCTTCCTTTATAGAGTGACTTAGGACTGTCAAGGCAAGGGTGCCAGCACTCATAAAASAGTCTGATAAAAGCAAAGAAAACATGGAAAAGATTTTAGGAGGTGAAGTCACAAATATTGCTAAGTAATAAGAGCAGGAGATATTGCTAACTGAATTAGAAAGAATGAAGATGTAAAACTAGATTACGAGAAAATAGCTCTGCAAAATATGCGACACCACCAYGCAGGTTTTTATGTGCAACAAGCAGCATGAAAGTACTAAATCATGTAGTTCCCTTCTCAGAAACAACTCTATTCATATAAAAATATATTTWAAAATAATTTAAGTTGCTCCAGTCTGCATTTTCAATAAAAATAACATGAAAGCSCAGTAATTTCAAGGATTTTGCTGATCTCTGAATCAAATGCAGTCTAATCAATGTAAATATGGTTTTGCAAAAGCTAAATACATTGCAATTTCTATGGTGAGTAGTAATATCAGATGATTTACCTTTACTAAGATATTAAAACCTAAAAAACAGGGGATATTCCAACAGAACAACTGCAGCTGTCAAAGCTGTTAYAAATAATATCATGGCATATATACTATTTTCCTCTTTAAAATAGGAGCTAGAAGAGATTAAAGTATATTTGATTGGTAGAAAAGTKAAATTGGTGTTATTTTAGCTTTACTCTTATGTTGCATATTTAAACCTGTTTTAACACAGTATTCAAATATTATGTAGGTTTCTGCTTTCCTATGAGCTTACTTATTCCAGAATAATACACAATTTTTCTAAAGGTCTAATGTTGCAAATGCACTTTCTGAAATAATTTGATCAATTAGATTAACAATATATTTACTTTGCTGCCCTGTTTACCTATGGCTCCACCAGATGAGGTCTCATAAAAATAATGATCATCTCCTAAGCTTAAGTGTTTCTTTTTCCTGAGGATTATGTCAACTGTGAATCCAGTAAAAGAGAAGGGCTTATTTAGTGGCAGACAACCATAATGTGCAGGACGAAGCGCTCACCTCCTGGAAGCTGTATGAGTTGTGCATCTTCTTCACACTCATTTCGAACAGGCTCAGGACGCCTTTACAGATGTTGAGACCATCCTCGGAGACAGACTCGGGGGCCATCAGGTTTCCAACATGGCCATTGCTGTACTCGAAYTTGATGGGATTACTCAGCTGTCCTGTTAGCGCCTGAGTGAGCTTGAGTGACCGAGAGAACGCGCTCGTGGGCCAGACACCGTTGTAATCTGCTGCTTCGATTGAGTGAATCTACAAGAGAGAGGAAGTGCAATTTCTCTTTTTTTTTTTACTAACTTTTTTCAATACATGCAAATAAACAGTGCAAATATCATCTAGAGCCCTATTTCCCGCAAAAATATAATTTTAAATAACATAAAGCCTCYTTAATGATACAACTTAACTTTCAGTCTAAACATAGTTACTATAAAATGGATGTTTATATATACACGTTGAGAAATGCAGATCACTGTATTGATATTTCTAAGTCACTGTGCTTTGTTCTATTTCACAGATAATCCCTATTGACAAAGATCGACTTGCACAAAGAAAGAAAAAAAAAAAATAGAAAAGAGCCGGAGAAGAGCTGCACGAAGCAGGTTGCTTCCACCCGAAAGCAGGGTGGAAGATCTGCAGGAAATCGCCAGAGAAAATTAATGTTGCATCTAAAACATCGTTAACTCCTGTTGTGAACTCTGTCACCTCCCTCATGGGGTCACAAAGCGCAGGCAGGARTCACTAATAACAACGTGGCTGCTGGGCCAGCCACGTAGCTGTAAYTAGAGGAGCACCAGAGGGACGTTACAAGGAGTGTCCTTCCCTTCGTATTTCTCCGCGCAGCGTGAGAGCCAAGGGCTCAGGCCAACCGGTATCAGCCTCATTCTGCACTTTGTCCTGTAATCTTAAACCTGGGGCCGGCCTAAGCCAGTAGAAAGTTACGCTATACATAACTTGAACTATTTCTATACTATGAGCATGGGGCGGCTTTACTTTTTTTGCAACACTTCAGGCTGGCAATGTGATGCAGAACCCAGATGAGTTTCCCCCAGAGCCGCACTAAGCCCTCGTGCCGCAGATGGCTGGAGACTGCGCTTCCATACCCATCTGTGTCTCCTTTCTCGTGGAGGTCATTGCAGCCCCAGCCCGTGAAGCTGACGGAGGACGCGGACCCGGCGCAGGTCCCTCCTGCTGCCTCTGGGACACGCTCCTGGCGTGTCGGTGCTGCCGGGTCACCGCCAGCAGCAACCCAGCCTCGGGGCCCACGCGGTACCTGCAGCACTGCAGGCGCCTCCTCCTTGCGGGTTTGCGAGGAGAAACTGCCAGCTGGAAACCACCCGGGGACCAGGGCTTTTTACTTGGGCTGCATGTGAACTAGTAGGCTAAAGATGAAAGATTAATTCCCTCAACGATCCCTCCAGACTGCCTAATTTAAATATAACAGCAGCAAAATAAACTTCTCGCAATGCAGAAGGGAATATGTGTATCGTTACCTTTCACTTAGAACTTGCCCAAAATCTTCTGACTTCTTTTTCTTTTCTCTTCTTTTTCTTGCCAGAAAATGTTTATTTTTTCAAAGTGAAACTTTTCCCCAAGTGCCCCAGAGCAGGTGAAACAGCATCAGAAAGATCTGGGGAAYGGGAGGCAATTTTGGGGGAAGATGTAACCCAGCACAGCAAGGGTTGTTTCACCAGCACTGGTGGGGCAAGGACAAGACCCAGTCCTGCCTCCTCTCTGCCAAGGAAGCCTTGTACTCACCAGGACCGTTGTAGGGCTTTCTATTGCTATTGCATGGGTTTTACAAAAATAAAGACAAAAAGAAAAAAGAAAAAAAAAAAAAAGAAAAAAATCCAGCCACTTTCCAAGGTCATGGAAAAGCAATATTTCCTGTCTATATCTATTATAATTTTGAACCTACAGAAATACCTAGTAACAGAAGGTTAGCTGAGACTTGAATGCAGCAGCATTTACAGGCATTTATCAGACAGTCACCATCTTTTTTTTAATCTGTGGTTTTCAATTTGCCAAATAAAAGCTTTTAAAAAGACCATTTTTCTTCCACATACACAGAAGACTGAGCAGAATTTTTGTCAAGCAATTGAGGGGTATGTTTCAATACATTCATTAGAAGCACGTAAAGACCTCTGTTAAAGGCAGAAGTGTTTTTCACATAATCAGAACTCTTGGTAATTACTCAGCATGCAGTAAAAATATACAATTGAGGATGACAAAGGATGTCATTTGGGACCCTGCAGCAAAAGAAGCGACCAGAAGACATTAATTATGCTAAATATTGAATCGTGTCCAACTCCTGGCGCATGTTTTATTGTTTTTTGTTTTCTGGTTATGAAATCAGCTGATTAAATAATCCTAGGTTGTACAGTTTGGAACAATTGGATTGATCCAGTAATATATTATTGTTCATTTCAAATTACATTCCATTGTCTCCCTGACCACAAAGCAGAAGAAATCCTTCAAGCCCAAGGTTGGCTTGAGCTGAGAATTACCTAGCAAAGTGCAAATAGAATTTAGGGCACTGAATAAAAATAATAGGGTTAGTTACATTCTGCCTGAGTAAGCACAACATATGAGGAAACTTAATTACTTCCAAAAAGCTTTAAAGAAGTCAAGTATGAAGGTATATTTTACCTTTCAAATTGGATACATTTTCTTACCCTAAGAAAACAAAGTTTTGGCCCAATACGACTGATTTCCACTTTACTTCTTATTCTTATTCCAGCTCTTGCAAGTCCTTTCTCTGGGAGTCCACTGAGAAGTATACTTTCATAATTATATGTAAAAGCCTTGTTTTCACTGAAATCAGGTTCTGCGAAGAAATAGGTCCAACAAAACATTATACAGACTGCACACAATGTATTAAAATACCTCTGTTAGAATGAATGAAAGAGGATTTTTTTTTTCATTTTTGTATTATATTTGAAGAAAATCTGGTATTTTAAAGTCATATTAAACAGTGATATATTTTAGAGATTCTATTTTGAGTTTCACTCAGTTATATTAGCTGGTAGGAATATTACTTACGATAATTAAGATGCTGGCTCCCTGAAAGAGAAGGAAAAGAAAAATGAGTAATAAATAATAAAAAAAAAGAGTAATGAAATGACAAAGCAAGAATAATCYAAAATTTCATGAAAATCTACATTTCAACTTGTACATATGATGTAACTCTTTCAAGTTAACTTGGAATATAACTTAACAAAAAAAGTAATAAATTGGATTTTCCTATAAAACTTTAAAGCTTGTGTTTATAAATGAATCACATTTTAGATTCTGAAACCTTTTCCTGACTCTTCATTATTTTAAATCATCACAGKAGATAAGTTACTTACCCACAAGGGTTAAAACCAGGGCTAATATCAACCCCCTCATGGTGGGGACAAAGTAGAGGTGAACATGTTGGGCTCTCTTTTATAAAGGCATGTGCTATCACATGTTTCTTTTGGCATGTTGTATTGACAAATAAGTATTTTAGAATGTGTATTGATCAATCAAAGAATAAACATTTCTAAGAGCATGAATGCTGACCACTTAAAACTTCAYGATGCCAACTAATTTTATTGTGTGGTACAGAGGATTTATTTTTGAAATATCTTAATTCATATTTTTTAGTTTCTGAACATTGCAGTTATACAGCAAAATAATAGTTTAGATATTAAAAGAAATCTAAGTAGTTCTTCAATTATAACTAAATTAGCTCGGCCAATCCTAGCTCTAATCATATATTTGATGTCCTGTTGAATTGCTCTTGCTGAGGACCCCAGCTTTGTTTACACATCTTAATCACTGAAGAAGGAAATGTACTTGAAGAGGTAAATTTGCAACTGATTTCATATTATAGCTGAGATACCCTTAAGCTCATAGTCATTCAAGGAAAAGCATCTTTCCACACACAGTAGCTCTCATGGCCTTCTTCGCAAGTATATCTTACTGCCTTCACCTGGGAAAGATCTTCTCRCTATGCCCTTCACATCAGGTTCTGGCTAATAAACACGGTTTATATTATAAAACAAGCAAATAAATTAATTATCCACTTATGATTCTAATAAAAAACAATACTTATGTTTCAAAAAGCATCTCTGTCAGGAGGGTCAAGTTCTCAATAGCTTTTGGCTGCAGAGGTTCTTGGAAAAATGTAGCTAAAGGTTCATTTATGTAACAACATTTAGCTCAATTCTCAGTAAAAGTGGACATTTAGTCATGAGTGAATTTGCTCCCTATGCTCAGTTATACCTACTTTGTGAAACAGTTCAGCACTCATTTTAACCCAAAGCTTGCCTTTTGGCCAAATGGCAAATTTAATATCACACGGAAAGCATCTCCTTTCAGTGTCCAGGCACGGGGCTGTTCAGGGGGTATGGAAGGAGGACTTGGAAACCCACAAGGAACGCACACTGGCAGGGAGCTAAACTCCCCTCCAGGAAAGGGGAGGGTTTCTTGGSCTGCAGCTCTTCACCAGGGACGAGAGGGGCCAAAGCAGAGCTTGCTCCAGAAGCCTGGGAAAACACTCACTGTGGGYCCCTCCAGCAGCTGCTTTACACTCTTACTTCACTTACCTGGAGTGCTGCCACCGGGCTGAGGAGCAACGCAGCTATTACTGCGGTGCCAGGGCACACGGGGCAGCTCTGGACGTGGCTGGGGCACCACTGCAAACACACAGCACGAGCTGCTCTGAGCAGCTCCTCGAGGCCAGGACCCCCCTGCAGCCCTCCTGGAGCTGAGYGGTGGGCAAAGCCAGGGAGACCCACCAGCCAAACGAGCACTACCTCATCTGGGCACCYTCGTTACTAACTCCCCAGAAGTCTTGGCAGTTTTTGACACTYGGAAATCTCACTTTTTGTTTTCATAATAAAACAGATGTATATCTGSAGCAACAGTCAGATCTTCCTGGAAATTAAATGTAAGTGAAATTACATTTTGAGAAGTTGGTGACACAAACCCAAGGAAGACAGTGCTAGACTACTACAAAGGGATCAGTTCACATACCTTCCATCTGATACTTTTCTATCAGAATTGGATGTAAGTGGAAACGAGCTATTAAAACTGTCTCAGTTGTAGCATTTTCATACTTTTTTAAACCTTCAGTTACACCAGGCTGTGGTTGCACACCTATTTACTGAAGGTAGAAACACCTTGTCCCGGTTGTATCATTTGCAGCCCATAGTGGCAGGAAATGCCCAGCACCAACGTAATCCTCTAAGTGGTACCATGCAAAACCCTCCTCCTTCACTTACCCTGCTTTTCTGGTCCTGTCAATCACCGACACAGCTTGACCTCTGCAGTAATTTTGGACTACGTTGTACTATCCTGCTGAACTCGCCATACATCCGCAGCATACAGGACAAAAATTATGTAACCAAGAGTATTTAGTAAGATTATTAACAGCCTACTGAAATAACGTCTAAAGGACATTTAGATATAACCCTCTCTCTTTTATAATAGCTCATTTCTGTCCAGGTCTGGGTTCTGGGGAATGAGGAGAAAGTGATCTTGAAATTGTTGTACCTATTATTACTTTAAAAGGACAAACTAATAAATTCAGTGAGTGGAAAGGAGAAGCCTCTAGAGTTGGAGGGTCATAGCACTGAGCTCTAGTCTTTTCTACAAGGCAGGCAGGTCCTCCCAGCCAGCTCAGAGAAACACAGGCAATCTGTTAGTTTAGGAAAATGGGTAGGAGGAAGAAGGATGAGAGCCTGTCTCTTTCAAGTCATCATGATGGCATGATAGCGAGTGCAAAAATACCAGAAAGRTAAATAAAATGCAATTAAACAAGCCTTCTCCAAATAACTAATTTGGTTGYTGAGGAAAGGATTTTAATGTGCACTTTCTGCGTAACCTGCATCATAACTTTTTTTGGAGCTATAATCAAAAGAAGTTATTGAAAAGTGATGGTAAATATCTAGGATTTTAAGAGAAAGAGAATATATGCAGTTGAGTGTAATAGAGAGGATGGCAGCTGTGCAAGAGGGCTTCGGGAAGATGAGGTAGGCTGCTTTGAATTTACAGGGTACTTGTACCATAAATGAAACATGAATGCAGCCTAATTAACCTGATTAGAGCTATTGCTTCTACACTGCAATTGTCTTTACATAACACATTCTGCTTGGGTAACGGAGTCTTATTATCTGCTGTTGTACTGCTGCCGATAGCTCCGTGCTCGCCTTGTTCTGTATTCATGTTGCTGAATTATGGTGCAGCGATGCCATTTCCATCCTGCTAATACACAGCCTAACGACAAAGCAGGGATTAGCAAAACAGCTCCCAAGCAACCATAGCAGGTTAAAACACATACAATCAGTTGGCTAAACTAAGYGATTTTTAGCTTTCAGAATTCTTAATTTCTAAAGAAACCTTACTTACATTATATAAAAAAGCCAAGCTTTCCCCCCGCGCCAAAATTTCATATCAATTTCAAATTTAACATTCATTCCTTGATTTTTTTTTTTCCCCCAGATATTCAGCATTTGCTATTGTAGTAAAGCCTCCACCACAGTGTTTGATATTCTCTCTGGAGATTCTGGACAGTGTCTAATGAATAAGAATGTGTTATGGGTTGGGCTAAATTGCCATATGCTGATTCTTGTACATTCACAAAGGGTTTTTATTACATTAGCTTGATTTAAAAGGTAATTTTTGATTTTTATTTCTTTGCTTTTTATTGGACTTCCATTCCTTTCCCTAGAAAGGAACAAAAAGCCCTCCTGTTATCCCACACTCATGTTGGCACACCACCAATGAAGCGCTAACTGCAGGAATCAGATAAAATATTAGCAAAATTAAAGAGGTAGAAATGATATTTACACTTTGTCTAGCTCTTGCAATATACATGATTTAAAAGAAACTGTTGATATAGTTTATAGCACAGCTACTGGAATTTATTTTCAATAAATTTGATTCTCATTAATATGTGCAGTTAAACCTACAACCATGCACTACATTTTTGTGCATTTCAATGAACTTTTCAATAGGATTGTTTCTGCTACTTTGCATGGTTTTACCTGTCATTTACAGAGAAAATAATGAAAGTGAGAAAAAGAAAGGACGACTATGGAATTGAAACTTCTAGCATTCTCAATGTGAAAATTAATTACTTCAATGCAACTTAGTTTTATTAAAATGTTAAAAAAAATCTTTTAAAATTCAAACACATAAAACGTTCTGGAGCCTTATAATTCACAATCATTGCTATGATCATAGCTCCTCAGCTAGCCTACTAATTAAGAAGCTTCAGGACATTTTCTCCCCCTCTTTCAGTATACACTATTTCCCAAGTCATTCATTAGGGTTAAATGTCAGCCAGCTTGCCATCAGARATTTGAGCCATGTCATATCTGAGGACTGGTGTTTGCTATGTAATTTCCATTGCACTAGAAGATAACTTCTCCAAGTTTATCTTAACCCTAATTTAGCCTTCACGGTCACAGAGCGATTAGCTTTTCCTGCCAGTACCAAAGCTGCAAATCCAGCAGCCCTGACAGCCCTACCCTATCTCCCCCTCAGTGATGCTGCAAGGAAGTGGTCACTGCACAGGACACCAGCCTGGGAGCTCTGCACTCAATAGCCAGCTATACCTATCTGTCTATCTATCTATCTATATACATATATATATATATATAAAATGTATTAGCCAGCTATAATGGCAATCCACCACCCTGGAGAGGATCCGCGATCCACAGAGTAAGGCCAGAGGGGCTGGCAGAAAAAAAGAGTCTCACGTCTTTCTTCTTTACGTGAGGCCAAGTATATTAAGACACAAAACTGCAGACTCTCCTGAGAAAGGATTTAGGCTTATTATTAAGTGTGGAGCTGTACAAATATTAAAGGAATGCTCCAAATTGTTATTTATTCTGTGGTTTCCCCTAAAAGGTATAAGATTCTTTCTGAAGGGAAGTATTGACTTTTTCCCCAGGAGCCAGTTTCCCAGCCCATTTCTAGGTATAGTGATTATTATTTTTCCTTTTTTTAGACCTTCCCCTCAGTAATGCACTCCTTCACACCACTTGACCACTGTCACAGCCTGATGGATCTGGATTAGTTTTATGTTTTACAGGATCAGATAAGTTAATGACATCAGGATGCAAGCTCAATATAAACTTACTCTAGGTAATATATGAGGAGTGTGATGCCTTAGTTTCACGACACTAGGTCACTGTGACACCAGGTCATGGGCCAGATAAGATAAGCAGTGTATTATTCCCAAGGAAGGAGCAGATAATACTTTGCCAGGTCAAACAACAGGCATTGACTTTACCCTCAAAAAATGCAAAATCACCTACCAGCATGTAATCAATGGCTTGGACTTGCAAAGATTAAAGGGTTTAATCATAAAAACACTAAGAACATGATTTTGTCTTTAAATTAGTTAGTTCAGTAATAAATTGAGCACCATATATTTTGTTACTTTGAAACAAAGCTGCTACATACTTGTTCCCACTATAGCATAAATTAATCATAATCCCATTCTCTGTACAAAACTGTTCTAGGTTAGAACATTAAATGGAGCACTGATATCTAGCATGCAAACGTATATCCTCTACAGGGTGAGGTTTCCACATTGTTCATAAATGACATAGGACAAAATTAATTCTTGAATATACCTGGATAATGTTATGAAGATTTCCCCCCCTCCCCCCAATATAAAAAAGGAGGTGAAAATATTCTAGTACCTAGTTGTTGTAGGTCCAGGATGCAGGCCTGCAATTTACAGATTATTGTTTTTCTCAAACAAATGCATTTCTCCCATCTTGCAGAAAACTTCTTACCTATCTGACTTTGTGTTGGAACAATTCCAACTTTCTGTGATGAAGACTGTCCTCTGCAGCAGGAAGAATTTTACACGGCCAGAATGATACAATTTTCATCCTGTAGCATGGTGYGTGCAGGATTAATGTTTAGCAGCTCAAATTCTATTTTCAAGGCTTTTTAGCCTGCATATAGGCAAAAGCTAAAGGCAGATTCTGGCTCACTACCCTTTCTACCCTGTACTGAAGTTAATGGGATCTGATCACTGACTCTAGCTGGAGCTATGTCTAGTATTACTGGCGCTAATTTGCTCTTTGAGTAATCTCTGTAACTTTATTGCTAACATTCTAGGAATTAAATAGTTCTGAATATGAATAGGACTTGAAAAATTTGCTCTATTATATCTAAGAGCATTTTTAGAAGTTCCTTAAGACTTTATTAAGACTTTCTAAGTGTTGGGTTTTTTTTTTTTTTCTTCAAGCAGTAATACTTAAATTCATTTCCTTCTGCCCACCTCTGAGGAAAACAAAACACTAGGAAGATTATTATTTCCTCGGTACGTAAAGGCAAATGACAGGGAAAGCAACTTCCAAATTTAATTTTCAAGCAACTCATGCACTGATCAGCAAATAATGCTCCTCTCAAAACTGAAATGGGACCYAATTATTCAATTATTTAATTCTTCAGGGAAGGCAAGAGAATAAAGCCAACTAGAAAGATACCTTGGACAGTTTCTGTAGCTTTGTCCTCTTGGCYTTTTTTCCTCCTCTGGCAAGTTAGTTGTAATTCATTCATAGGCCAAYGGTTTCTTCTGGGAGAAGCTTTATGCAGTTTAGTGAAAGTACACGAAATTGGGGAATATCCAGCCAAATTTTCTTTTTTTTTCTTTTTTTTTAAAAAAACTTAGATGTTTCTTGATTTTACCTTTCATTTTTCCAGTGATTTTCTAAAAACAACTGTATTTCTTTGCCCTGATTATTTGTGTTCCATGGAACTCATGTTGAAAAATAAAGAAACGCAAGAGCTATCACATAGACATTGTGAAGCATGGGCTCCAGCATTCATAACATTTTCCCCAGAGGTTTTGGACACTGATGCTAAAGACAATGAATGACAGAAGTAACAGTAAACAGAAATCTGGCAAACTCTGCATTTAAAGTCTGAGCTAGGACCTGTCCTACCGCCAGAAAAACTATTTGGCTTCATCCACTTGTAGCTTTCTGAAGTAAATTAGTCAACTTTACAACTCCACTGTATATGCATACCCTTAATAAATATAAGCATATAAGTATCTACAATAAAAATATACTTTTAAACGCATATATTTATTTTAACACTGGAGTAGTTATAAAAACATCCTGTACCCCTTTGTCTGAGGACCACTTAGCAATTGTCCTTCAGCAAAGGTACCTGTGGCTGCTGCCTAAAATGCAAATGAAGCAGAACTGCCAATTAACAGAACCCAGGAATCTTAACACCATGTATTTTTGTGTAGCTCCTGGGCTTCTGCTATCCCCAGAGTGCCTAAGCCCTTGGTCTAATAAATTATAGCGATGTCACTGCTGAATTTAGAGTCAAAAGATGTCACAGTTTTAGGTAGAAGAGATGGTGCTAAATAATTCAGTGTCTTTCTGGAAGGTAACAGCCCTATAATCTCTTAGTTCTCCTCACCAACAAGCCTACAAAGAAATTTTGCTAGGAGAAGCTGGGGAGCAGTGTGGGAATAGCTCGTCTTCCAGGCATAGAAGTAACTGCTGCTAACAACAAAGGGAAACTAAAATACAAGACACACAGCTGTAAAAGAAAATATGCTCTACATGAAAGCACATCAGCAATTCCATCTATAATTTCCATTCACCCAACACGCTGAGAAATGTATGGAAAGATAAAAGGGAGCGACAGCAGCGCATGCAGCAGGACTTAGGCAGTGTCTGGGGTAACAAACGCGGTCTTGACGACGCACAGAAAGGAAACGCATCCGGGAGCAAAGTTGGAAGAGCCAGGCCAGTCACCTGGGAAACAAACAAAAAACCAAACCAAAGAAGAAGAAACACAGGCAAACAGGCTCTCAGCTCACACCTCAGAAGTTTTCCCTAAATAAAAAAGTACCACATACCTACCAGTTAGTGGTTAATAAGCTCTAAAATTACAGAACGGCCTACACTATACGTGGAACTGCGTATCGAGGAAGGTAATTACCGAAGCAGCCAGTTCAAAGAACATTAAAGGTATTTCTAGAAATGTCTCCGACTCAAAGGAACAGTTTAGTGATAGTCTTAAAATAATCTGCCTTTTCACCTTGAAGTCAGAACAAATGGGAGTGMGCTGCCAGCTAACAAGTAAATTGCCTCTTGCTCACAGACAGGGCAAGACCTCTCCCCAGATCTTCAAAGAGGACCTGGATTGAGTCCCTGAACCTTTGGCTGTGAGAAATAAGGTGCCAAGAATCCCCACCAAAGGTAAAGGGAGGCAGTGTGTTCTTTAAAGGCAGTGGAAGGACCATCGTGGAAGTTGCCTTGAACGGCTTGCAAGGAAACAGTGGTCCAAGGGGGAGCAAAGGGCTGGGGAGCTCCGGGCGAGGGCAGCCCCAGGGGAGCTGCCAGGTTTTCCAGCCGTTCACCCGGAGCACATCTTTCCTCACTAAGAGCAGAGGGAAGCTCCCAGGAGGCCAACAACTTCTTCAGCTTCACCTGGAGAGAAGGGAAGAGACACSAGCGCTCCCAGGGCCACCTGATTCCCAGTCATGGCATTTTGCCRCCACTGTCATTCATTTTGCTCTGAAGTTTCAACCCAAACCAGGTGTTTTTGTCCCACTAATGACGCTTAATTGGAAATTTATTGTTTTTATAAAGAGTCTCGCAGACGTCCTCAGTGGACAGAGTGAAATAGTGGGAGGAACAAAGGGATTTAAACTGACACACGTATGTCAGTTGTATTACCTTGTATTAAACYAAGTAGTTTATTTTTGGCTCTATATCTTGTGAAAAAATGATTTATTAGCCCATGTAAGCAAAAGAAGATAGGGAGAACTTCAAAGAAATTAAATAAATACAGACCAAAAACTACTTTAGAGTAGTYTTGAGAACAATTGGAGAATAACTTGAAGCAACACAATAAAAGAGACAAGATATATTTTGGAAGATAATATACACAGAAATACATGTACTTCTCCAATATGAAGTCTATTTAAAATTCTTCAGAGAAGGCTTGAAAAAGGTATCTACTCCAGTCTCTTTTCTGAAGCCATGAGCAAGTGTACAATGCAGAATAAAGGAATCAAAAATATATTTTTTTCTCTTTGATCCCTCCCCGCATCCCTCAGAACAACCTAAGAGCTCTAGGTATTCTCTTTTTCTTAATCTYGCACTTCTGGAGGACCTCTGAACTTGATATATTCTGTTTTTTTCCCATGGTCTTTTCTCTCTTATCCAGAAGAGGTTTTCTAACACCGCTCTCCATTTTCAGCCTCTCTCTTTACGGCATTATAGACACCRTGACTCTGTCCCAAACTCAAAGCTAAATGAGAAGCACAGTACAACAATATCCCTCAGATGGTTCCTTTATCTCTTAAACAAGTCATGCTGCAGTTCTCCAAGCTGTAAGTAATTTGCTACACAGGGACTTAAATTGTACTATGAACAAGAATGAAGAGAACCAAGAGAGAGGAGCAGTCCCAGCTGCCTACAGGATGGAAAGGGAACTCTATTTAAACCATCTTTTAGGTGCTGCTGCCTCCTCCTGCAGCGCGCTGACTACACCACCAGCCAGACTTTTACCTTGTTCCTTCCCCTCCTTCCTTTATACACTCAGAGATTCAGGAGCCACTAACTTCCCAAACCTCTCACTAAACTGTACTTGTGTTTACCAGAGGCCTTGCTAGTATACAAACACACCTCCCAAAGTGTCCACACAAAACCCTATTTGTCTTCTTTGGGTGAGTGCCAATTACCTGGCATGTTAATGGCAGCCTAGCAGAATGCAAATGCCTATCACTGGAAATAGGCTGCGTTTATCCCATGGGGACTTTAAATGGGAAAAAGCCCAGCTTCATTCCAGCATTAAGGATCAAGAGAAAGTGAGAAATGGCAATTATTTAAGATGACAATCCAGGGATCTGATTCCCTTGCTGCAGTGTGCGACTTAACTCCCTTGCTGTGGTGGGAGGAAAGAGCTGCCAGCGGGGATACAGCAGGGGAGAAGGGAACACCGACTTGTGAGCTCCAAGAGCCTCGCTCTTACAGATGAACCTCCCAGAATGTGTGTGAAGTACCAGAGACAACACTTAAGGCATATCTGCTTGGAGGAGGTTAACAGGAAAGGCATCACTCTAGGTATTTCTCTTTCTATATTTCATCAGATAAGAACTCTCTTGCAACAATATATCTTAACCTCATTAGCAGGTTCTGACAACTGCTTTCTCTCCAGCGTTGCTTCCTCCAAATGTTCATGATCAAGCAAGGCACAGTTCAGTTTTCCCTTCCCTGATTTTATTCATTTTCTTTCTATGAAAGCCTGCAGTATGTAATGAACGATTGCTGCCATGAGCACACTGCAAAGCGTCTCTGTTACGATTATGTGAGAGGTTCACAGTCTTTCACGTTCCATGGTAAAGAAGCGAGCCTTTGGGGCACCTCAAAAAGTTTTGAAACACTTGATTTCATTCAGGGAAGAATCAAAGTGTTGCAGTAGAAGAGATTGTCTTTACACACCTTAAAAAAAAAAAGAGGTTTCTAAAGGTATCCTTTAGTTAGATGACAGAAAACCTGCATTTTGTAATACCGCAGGGGTTCTTTTAATAAGTCACGGAAAAGTTCCATTTGACGAGTTAAACCTTGAATTTTTTTTTCATACTTATTATAGCCAAGGAGGTGCTAACCTAATACAATGGGCAAAGGAGTGTGATCACAATACAATAGAGCAGAGTTAGTACAATACTGGGCAATAAGGGATTGCACTATAATGAGTGACAGAGGCAGTGCCTCCAACATAAGAAGCAGGTTTCAGAAAAGAGAAAAGAAATGTGTTTGGTTTGTTACTGGCCATTTTGCAGCTGCAATTTAACCCAACAGAATGACCTCAAGATACTTAAGAGTCTTCTATAAAAAGTGGAACGATCATTTCAAAGGTTCATAGGCCAAAAGAGAGCATTATGGTATCTAAACTAGGGGCCGCAATAAAATAGGCTATAGATTTTTGCACAATGTTGCCTCTGTCTAACCTGGTAAATTGGAATTGTATCAGCAGCATTATGCTGGGGCTTATTTTGGGCTTGTACTGCTCACATTGATGCACAGAAGTGTTTAACAGACTAGGGGAGTTACTTCTAGCTCCTGTTTTAATGTATTTGATAGTCATTTGCAAATAAGAACACGTCCGCAATCACCTTTTATTCTGTGGGCGCTTGGTATCTATCTGCATGACCCTTATTATATTCATGGCTCCCCAAGTCACTCCTCCATTTATATTCACTTCCCATCTCATGCCTAATTTTCAAGGCTCCAGCAGCATCAGGATTATCCTACGGAAATCATGAAAGAGATGTATTTTGCTAGAAGAACATTCCCATCTGCCACATCACTGTAAAGCACAATGTGGGCAAAGGCTTCTCAAAAGAAATTCATACGATGTGCTATATGTAAATCTCCACAGGTATTCAGCAAACTAAACTCTGTAAATTTATGTGACCTACTTTTTCAGATTGTTTAGCACCTAATAGTATCCCTGCTGCCAATCAAATAGCAACTGCAAATATAATATATGCCCTTGATCTGAGAAGAACAGAACTGTCTATGGATAACTTGAATAACACTTGGGCTAGGTGTGTAGGAGAAAATGAGATGGGTAAGAGTTCGATTCTGCAGCACTGTTGTATGTATGAATCCTTGGCTGGGAAAAGTACTGCTCATTCCCTTCGTAAGTGGCCAGACTGAAGTATGTAGGGTAGAATAGTGACATTGAGCATAATTATAATATACAGAGATACAATCTGTGATCACTTAAATATTCATGTGACAGGCATCTGAAAGTCCAAATAGCACCTTTCCTGAGTGATAACCAAAAAGCCCTAATACAAAGCTCTCTTCCTGCAAAACGGTGACATGCTTGAAAATATCTGTCTGCGACCATAAYGTACGATGCACTAACTTCTCTGATGCAAATATGAAACAAGGGCAAGCAAAGTGCGGTTGGAGATACTTAATGAAGCACGAGTTTCCTTACTTCTGGAGCCAAATTTTTAAACAATTTGAATAGYTTCCTGTTGAGGGAAGAGGGGGCATTCATGTGTAGCAACAAAAAGTTCCTCAGTAGCCATAAGCTTAAATGTGATTCTGTGAAATTCAGCCATGACAAACACAACAAAATTAATAACATTGCTAGCAGCACACAACTCTTCTGGCTTCAGTAAGACCCCATTTATAGAAACTAAGAAAAAGAAACTCTGAAATATTCCTGAGTTCCGATTGCTAAAGAGCCTGTAGGAATCAGAAAGCTGGTCCTGAGGGAAAGGATATGTGGCCTGAGAAGAGGTGGTTTTAATTCATGCTTCTATGTTCCTTCACAAATCCCTTGCAATATAAAATATGGATAACACATTATGGCTATAGGATTATAAAGTTTTAAGACAAGGAAAAGTCTCTCACTAGGTTAAAACTCAGCATTTACCCCAAAAGGATTATCTTTCTTGACTGAGAGATGGAGGTACCCCTATATTAGACACACAAAAACAAGTACTTTTTGCCTCCTGTCAACCTCCACCCGGTTCTGCGATTCTCTCAGCTGTAAGACTAGATACACAGATTTCAATTCTGCACCTGGCTTRCTTGTCATGTTGGGCATACACAGTCCTTACTCGTTAAGGGCAAGGGGCTGGTAACAAAGAAAATGAACCATAAAGGAAATTGAAAGTAGAAAAGGATGAGGAATTGATCATTGTTGGGAGAAGGGAATAGACTTGGGTGAGCAATGTTTGAATCTACTGATGCTTCTGAAGCTGAAGCTCGAGCAAAATACAAAGACTTATGTAAATGACACAGGTAGCCGAGATCGTTCGAGCAGCAGGATRAAAGACATTCTCTTGTTCCTTCCAAGCCAGGAACAAACAGGGGGTTATTCTAGTGTCATAAGGTCCAATGCTTATCCCAAATGTCTTCTGCTTCACAGTTTGGCAATGGCTACATGAGAAGCCTAACAGATTTCCTGAAGCAAGTATCTGCAGTTCAGGAGAATGCACAAAGGATAACAAACCACAAGGATCACAGCATTGTTTTATTTCTAGTCAGCACTCAGTGCAAGAAGACAAGAATTGTCTTTTGCCTATTTGATGCTTTGTGCAGCATTCACCATCCTCCTTTTCTAGTCCTTTTCTTTCACAGCTTCCTCTGTCCACATAACTGCTCTGTTTGGGGACATAAGCTGACACCCAGAATAAGGGCTTATGGTTTCAGGAGATGCAAATGCTTTTCACTCATTGTGCTGAAGGAAAAGGGCATAGGTTAAAAAATGAACTGCCCCCACCGTCAGCCTTATTTTCTCCCCTTTTCAAGGGACATTGGAGGTATAACGTGATGGAAAGACATGCTACAGATGGATAAAGCATGGCAAGAAGTTGTTTTTATCTGCCTATAATTAGACAGTGATAGAAAGGACAGACTTTTCTGTACATTAAGGGGGAAGTTTGGTTTGGCAGGGTATTTGAAACTCAGTCACGTTTTTTTGTTTTGTTTTAACAGCTTACAAAAGATAGTGTATTATAAGACTGTTTACGATCTGCCTTGAAAAGGGACCAGGAGATGAAGGGTTTTGGTGAAGACATTTTCAGATTATGCCTGAAAAGATTGGCAAGAATGAGGAAGGCAGCTTTGAGCTTGGCCCTTAACCCTGGGGGACTCAAAGCTGGCCACTCTATGTCTGTTCTTTAGTTCCTTCTGCAGTAGGACAATGGGTGCTACCCTTTCACCGTGGAAATCCAACACAGTAACCCTCACATTCCTGAGCTTTTGGTGGATGGCAGCAACTTTTAACGTTATATATGCAGATCTATTTATTGTTAAGGGAATCCAACTTCCCGTTAAGTGCCTCTCAACTCCAATAGCTCTGATTGTTCTGTCTTAAAGATGGGAGTCGTGCTTTCCTTTTCTTTTTTTTCTTGGTGAAAGCACATAGAAGAGATCTATACCACCAAAGACAACTTTTCTTACTTCTTATCCTTTAAAGGCTTTGCAAAATGTTCCTATTTAATAACAGTTATCTTTATGTAGTAGCTGAATCTTTTCATAAGCTAGTCGTCATAAAGCACTACTTTGCTTAATGATACTATTTTCCCAATATAAAACAGGGCTAATGGGTGTCAAATGTGAAAGCAATATTCCTGCAATTTATCACTTAAGCCTTCTTTCACTCTTTTGGGGTGAATTGTTGTATTTTTAAAGGGGAATTGATTGCCTTGAGTGAATTCTTTTATTCTCTCACATTAACAATTCATGAATGAATCCAATAGCTGCAACACAATCTTCAGTTCCTTGTCCCACCAATAACCTCAGCTGTGTCCTGGAGGGTAAACTCACACTGCATCAATCAACCGTCTTCGTGGTCTGCAGCACAGACACRTGAACTGTGGCTTACACTGTGTTCTTGTTTGCTCTCTTGACTTCTGGCAGTTGGGAACTGCACGAGAATGAATTAACTGTTATGAAGTTTCCTGGCATGCTGTACTTTACATGATTGGAAAGCTGCACTACAGCAGAAAGAACAAAGAATACAGATATTTACACCGAGTTTCATAACCAAGTGTCAGTGGTCAATAATCCTCCTACACCTTTCTTTTTTTCTGCTGTTCCTGCCGTTGTTAAATGATGAGCAAGTCCAGATAAATGAAGAAAGGTTTGGGCAGATGCAAGAAGTCTCAATAAAGGGACATTTTAGACTACTTGTTCAAGTGTGGGAGAGAGAGAGAGAAAGAAAAACAAAAMAACAAGCAAAAAGCCCTAAAACCAAAATACTCCAACCAAACTATAAAACTGAACTGGGGAAGGCAGAAGCCAGCAGTTAAGAACACATTAAGATTGCACCTGCAAATGAGTTCATTCCACCTCTTTCCATGAGCAAACCCTGCGCTTCTATTCCCCTGTGACAAATAAACACGCGATGCTGGGCAGGCAGGCAGGCATCCAAATGCCCAGCGTGAGCAGAGCCAGGCGCCTACAAAGCCCGCGACAGAAAACGGCAGCCGTGGTCACAGCCTGCGCCCTGACTGGTGAAGCCAGTTGCTGCGAGGCAGACTGACCCAAGCGTGTGTGCACGGACGGCCTCGACTCGCTGATGGAACTCATTCCTAGCACAACCTTCTCCTCACCGCTGCTGCCCCCCTTCCTGAAAGCAACTTTTGCTCAGCACCTTTACCTCCTTTACCTTTAAAACATMTATGTATTTTTTTGGCTCAGGGTGCCCACGTCAGCATGTTTGTGCACGTGTGTGTGCAGCCCTCTCAGGCACCTGCTTTTTTCATTGTGGTTTCTCTCCAGGCTGCCTCAGAGACTCCTCCACCAAGGTCATGTCTACATGCAGATGTCTGTGTGTGTGTGCAGATCCCACTATGAAACAGATGGAAAGGCTGAAAATAATGTGCTCAAAACCTAGCAGAACTCAAGTGCTATTTTGTTTTCTCAGAGAAACGATGAATGAAGAAGCAAATGAGTAGCCCACCCTTGTTACTGAAACTGTATTTAAGAGAAGCTGTTATGACTTCAGTTCTGAAGCATATGATGTTGGGATATATAAAAAAATATAAAAGATACTATTTATTTGCAGATTGTAGGATAACAAACACTACATCTCAAAATATAAAACCAATGATGACTCTTCTTACAAATGATCTTAAGAAGAGCTGGTACCAAGAAAAGCAAAAATAAAGAGGCACAGAAAGGATGCTAGACATGCAGGTTATGTGAAACCTAAGAAAAGACCTATGGGTGTTTTTTTTTTTTTTTTTTTTTGATTCATCACCACCACTTCTAAAACTCCCCCAGTAATTTGGTGTCCACCTGCATCTACACCTTTCCCCCCCTCCTTCAGAAATATCCACAATTGAAACAAAATATTTCAAGGTTAAATGTTTCTTTGTCCTGATTTTTTTTTTTTTTTTAATGTTAACCTGAGGCCTTAAAACTTTGGCCTTCTTAGACATCGTTAAATAAGTCAAGAATGCAAAAACAAGATGCTGGCATCACAGGGTTATAAGCAGTATCCAAAAAAAAAAAAAAAAAANAAAAAATCAAAGAAAGATGAAAAAGTTAGGATGGTGCCATTCACAAAACTGAGCAGAACAAAGTTCTGGACGCACAAAAACTAGACTCAGGTTTCACTTCTATCAAACCTGCAACACAAACATTAACTTTGGTCTCCTTGCCTACACGCCTGCCATTTGATCAGATAAACATTCAACAAGATTTTGATTATATGCTCATTAGTGAACAATTTGTAAAGCAAGGTCCACAGCTCTGAGCCGAGATCACGGCGGGCTCCACGTATGCCGGGCAGCATTCAAAGGACAGCCTGACCCCACTGAGCAGATGGAGATCTGCACTTTGCTTCTGAGCAGTGAGAAAGATGTTGAAAGGCTAAAGGTTTCTCATCTGTCCAAGCAATCCCTAGAACCGAGCTCAGAAATCCCAAGACACCAAAGCCAGAGGCTTTTCTGAAGAATATTCCATAATATGCACTATAAAGACTCTTGCTCATGCCCCTGAACGTCTTTGCTCTTTGAACTGCTGGTGCTGAGGCTCCAGGAAMGCTCTGCCCACGTAACCTTGATTGACAGAACATTTTACATGGACAAGGGCAAGGCAAACCTCCCCAGACTGGGCTGCAGTGTCATAAACGTTTCCAGGATTGACGATTCCCTCCAGGGGCAGACCCATGCTTGGCTGTCCTTGCTGCATACCAATTAACAGCAAGTCACTCACCAGCACAACTGAGTGTGCGCTTTGGTGTGACCTCCTGCTTTGGGACATCCATCAGTGCAATGTTCTGTGGTAGTGGCTGTCTGAAAATCATCTGGTACATGAATTTTYACTCTGATTTCACTAAATCCAATCAATAAGGGCACAGAAGTTTATTCACAGAGTAGGCATATGAGAAGACTAAAGTAAATTAAATATTTGTGCAGCTTTTTCTGATTCATTTTAAAGGGTCTGCCCAGTAGCTGGAATGTGCCAGCAGCTAGAAGGAAGGCACTAATGACAATCAGTATTAACGTGTGTGAACTGCAAAATTGCTACTTTTCCTCAACATTCCTAGGGAGGAAAGTAAATCAAAAGACAATGCATACTTGGAAGAAAGAAAGAAGAAAAAAGTAAGAAATCTTGAAAGATTCATTTGGCCTAACTCAGTATTGTACTCTGACGCTGGACACCTAGTCAAAATTAATGAACATTAAATTAAGGGATTATAGACAGATATTCAAGTAAATGCATATCCTAACAATACTGAAATCCGCATAGGAACTTGCTGAAAAAATTCTCTGCATAAAATACTAAGAAATACATTATAGGGGAAATTTGTTTTTCTTACAAGCATAAGCCAATCCTGATTACTTTTTAATTATGGAAAGATTAGACAAAAATGAAGCTATTGTTCACTGTGTCACGTGATAAGAAAACCAGGGGAAATCAGAAGAAAGAGCAGGTAGCAGTTTCAAAAGAAATGGAGATACTTCTGTACTGAATGCATCAAGCTCTGAGGCTCCTTGTCACACGGTGCTATGGATATCGAAACCCAAAAAGTAATTAGAAAGTATCTGAAGCAAACAATCATTCAGACTACTAGATACAAAGTTTCCACAACTGGATCAAAAGAGAGCAATGCTTCCAATGGTGGCGCTGAGAAAATATCACAYATACTTTCCATTTTCTTAAGCATATTCCCTGGTATCATCTTTTTAGTTAGCCTCACAGGACTCATGGGTACATGAATCATAGTAGTACTGCTTTAGGTAGGCAGCACTATTCTTCTGAAACGTTACATTATTGTTCTGAAAACATCGTCCTGCTAGAAAAATGCAACAAGACTAAAAACTACCTCAAAACAAACAAAAAAAACCCAAAAAACCCCCACAACCCTCTGAAAGTTGGAGAGAAGGTTTTGCTCTTAATCTTTTCTAAATACCTGGCAGAGTATTTATGATTTACTTTCTAATATTTTACATGGGACTGATCAAACAAAATGACTGAGTGTGGAGACCAGAGCATTTTAAATGGAATATCGCGATGATCGCCAATTCGATATAAATGCTGATCAGGAACACACAACAGGAACGCTTTCTCTTGTCCAATGTTTTATTCAGATAAAGCTGCAGGTGAAGGCCACTTTGACTTCTTTCTCCTCCTGGTGTGTTTTTTTTTTTTTTTTTTCAAAAGGAGGCCGCAGAAGAGGTGGGGGGAGCGGGGGTGGTGAGGAGGTTTTTCCTAACCTTATCGAAACATCTTACTCAGTTTTTTTGTTTGTTTTTTTGTTTGTTTTTTTTTTTTTTTTTTTGTTTTTTTTTTTTTTTAACTTTTTTTAGTCAGAAACAGACATTATATTAAAACAGTAATTTAATTTCCAGCTACAGAAGTTATGTGATATGCTTGAGTACTCAACAGGAGACTGACATGGTCACAGGCATTAAAACAGGTTGAAGCTCTTTTAAAATACTCCATCTCTCCAGTTTTCTTATCGTTCCTCCCATCTTCTTCCCTTCCAGCTTTCCACAATTATAAAAGTAAATGATTTCAATATGATGCAAAAGAGTAAATAAACCCTGCAATTGTTCTAGGCACTGTGAAAGAGCAAATAATCATTTTGACAGGTAGACAGCAGACAGGTCAAAGTGATCTACTAAAAGTCTGCCTTTAAGAAAGGTCAGTAATGCAAAGCTTCTTTCCTCTTTTTTTTTTTTTTTTTTTTTCCCTCCCTCTTCCTTTTCTATCTTAAATTTCAGAGTCACCCAACAGCATCCACAGATCCCGAGCTAAAATAATCCATGACTTTGTTCATAACATTGCTTGATTTCTAAGGTTGTGTTCCCAAAATATAGCATTTTTTTTWAAAATAAAGCATAACTATGAGATCTCATTGATTTTACATAACGGTGCAAGAAAAAAGAGAACAACAATAAAACCATATCTCACAATAAAATACACTCTGAACAGTAACTTCATTGAGAATTATAAAGGAAGAAACTGTAATCATTCTTTTTTTTCTTCCAGAAATTACTGAAGTTTGGACACTGAAATGGGAAAAGCTGGATTTACTAACTTTTATCTCCTGCTTTCAGCACTACACCAATGCTCTTGTAGGAGAGCCCAAAGACCAATGCTYTGAAAGAATGAGCCAGAGCCCTACAGCATGGAATAGCTTAAAAGTTAATGCAAATACTGCAAATATCTACACACACATATAAAAACATATATATAAAATGAGAATGTGTGTGTATATATGCATAATCATATTAATTTGTGTGTATGTAAATACAAATCTATGTGTACACATTAATTTATAGRGGAAATGTGTAAACATGTGTATGTAATACTCCTTTTCTTTTTTGGATTATCCTTAAGTACCTTCTGCTTTGAAAATGTGTCCAGAAGCGGCTTACAAGTTCTTCCCCTGCCCAGACTATGAAGATTAGACTTTCCCCCATCTAATGAAAGCTGGCACCATCCTGCAGCCCTTTGCTTCTATCAGTTGCCCTGTTTTAGGGCAACTGCCAACCTGGGCGCAGGGGCCAGCCAGGACATTTGTTCTGGCACTTCAGGGGCTTCGTGCAGTTCACRAGCAGGAGGCCACGCGAGCAGACTGCAGCGAGCGGGGTCATCTCATCAGAGCCCTGCCATGGGGTGGCAGCCAGGGCTCCTGCAGCCTCTCTGACCTGGGCAGCTGGGAAGGAACACAACACCCGAGGGGAACAGTGGCCCAGTGCTGGCTGTCACCGCTTGCAGACATGATCCTCCTGACCCGGCAAAGTCAACAGAGCAAAGACGTTCTTCCAATCCCACCCCAAGGAGCACACGCAGCTCACGCTGCTCTCCCTATGCGTGTGGACAAGGCAACACCGCACGCAGGCAATGGACACTGCAGATCCTCCTGTGCTGGTAGCTAGCGACTATGCCTTTGCTTGTGTTATTGTTTCATGCTAGCTAGATTAACAAGGGTAATTCTAGGACAGGCTACAACGGCACTTTCTTTATGCTGTGTAGACATGCCCTTTGACTATTTGATTGCAACTGGCTTTGGATCAGGGCCTGCAGCCAAGGCTGTGTCGCTAGCATAGCATGCAACACTCCCTGCAGAGCCTCCAAGTATAAGCCATCACCTCTCTGATCTAAAACACACATAATTGCATTGAGCTGGGAGATCCTCCAGCATTTCACAGCACATAGAAGAGATTTATTAACAAAGATTTTCTGTTTGCAGATACAGACACACACTGAARGCCAAATTCTTAGCTTGTGTGAAGCACTGATGATCAGAGTATGAGGAAAGTATGAACCGCTGGTGTGTGAACGCATGCTGAGCCCCACCACTTCCATGTACCTCTTGGTAATTCATTGAAAGTWACTCCACCAAAGGAACTAAAAATCCACAACAAAGTGATTGCTGCTTTTCAGTCCAGTTTGGGAAGCATCATGGCTAACACTAGCTCAGCTAAACACATGTATTYCACCTTCAGACACAGCATGGGAGTGCCTTGGTCAGCGTCAGAAGCCTCTCCGTGGCTCTCCATGCTGCACAAGCCAGGAGGACACCCCAGTTTGGTCCCAGGTGTCCATGAGCGATGCACCTCAGGGAGCAGCAGCACCGAACGTCATGGGGCGATCAGCACAAAAAAACGTCAAACCCACGAGTGCCTCTCTAAGGCCTCACTCCTGCTGACATCCACCTAACCTGATACACCCTTTGCACTGCCTTTGTACACGTATCAACCCATTGCTCGCCCTGGGATCAACATCGCACTCACTAAAAAGGGCCCAATGGGTCAGGCACRGTATGGTATTCACGGCCTTCTCCCCCCACGGCTACCCGACAGCACATTTCATGTGAATGATGCTGTTAGACACGCAAAACCCAAAGATGCAAGAGGGCCAGATGAGCACCCATCCACCAAGGCCCTTCTAGTACCAGCCAGGGCTTGACGGGGCAGCTCATCCAAACCCTGGATGAAATCCCGCTTAAACAAAGTGCTGTATGGAATTTTTCAGCTTCACTCTTAACAGGGGCAGAAAGAAAGGACCCATAAGGAAGCCAGTGCTCATGTCCCGCTCCGTCTTTCCCCTGACYCCCCTCAGGAATGCCGCCCTCGCTCCCTGTGGCAGCGGCGCCTCCCACGCGGCGCCGCCGCTCCCTTGCGGGCGCCTCCCGGCAGGTGGCAGCCGGGCACCGCCGCTCCCGCGGGCCGCCATGAGGCGGGGGGAGCCGCGCACGTTCCCGCGCACGTCAACGGTCGCGCCGGGGGTTCTGGAACCTTCCCCGCCGTCCCGCGGGTGAGGGCGCTCCAGGGCACCCCCGTCCTGCGCGTKTCCCCCCGCCAGGAAACGCAGCCCAGGGCCGCGTTCGGCGGCCTCGGGCGGGCCCCCCTGCGCCAGGAGCTGGCGATATAAGTGCAGGCTGTAGCTCCCATTGGTGTTAATGGGAAATACGCCTGTAGATCCCCAGGCCCCCGTGTGCCGCCGTGAGAGCGTCCTTGTAAGGGTCTGAAATATGCATCTGAATTACGCCTGGCTGTTGGGGGAACACTGATAACGCTGCTGCAGTTATTATAAATTTATACTTACTAGGACTTAGGTTTTACCTGAAACAACAGCAGCCGAAGTGTTATTTGTTCCAGCAAATTATTTTGACACTCAGCTCACAGCAGGACAAGAGGCTCCTCAGCTTTTTGAGGATCCTGGGCCGCATCCAGCTTTGGGAGCAGCTCCAAAGGCAGCGCAGGGACCCTGGCAGCAGGGACAGGTTGGCAGGAGGGTCCCCTCTGCCCCCAGGCTGCTGGGGAGCAAGCTGGTTTACCGAGGGGTTTATTGTAGCTAAGGGCACGCGTCCTGTTAACGTCACCTTYGCATGAGGAAAGTGCCTTTCGTGGGAGCTTGGGTGCTGAGTTTTGGGGCAGATTTAAGCCTGGACGTGCCGTTAATTATTTTAAATGCCAATCTCCTACTTTGAGCTAGGGTGCGACTCCCAACAAATTCACTTTTGAATCTTGTAATGGAAGTATTTTTCAGCCCTCATTAAAAACACCACCAAAGCCACAGCAGCATCGCTGTGCTCTTTGCAGTGATTTGTTTCACTGATAGATCAAATAAGCTGTTGACAATGGTTGACTGCAACTGACAGCCTCTTCTAATAAGATAAAAAAGTACATTTTATTGATTACAAGGGGAACTGAGTTTTTGTCCCTTTAAATTTTTTATTGGCTACAAAATGGAGGACTTCTGCCTTTGAAATTGCAGCTTGCCATGACATTACAGTGAATTATAATCCTAACCTATTCATGCTTCCTCAAAGGCCTAACCCATTTGCCTGCCTAGTGAGTGTGTTGTAAAATGCCCTGCATTTACATATATATTTTCAGGAGCTTTTTATTCAAGAACTGCAGCACACTGGGAACAGGGAAAGGGCTGGATGGGCAACATTTATTGAGATCCTGGGATTTTAACAGACTTTGTATATATCATTGCAAGTTCTAAGCTTGAGGCAGGCATATTTGGATAAGGATCTCAGTTGCTGGTTACACAGGAGGTGAAATTTTCAGTCTTTTCTAGTTCTGCAGATCTGTGTTCCCAAACAACCTGGGAATGAAGCTCATCTTGCCAGAATAAATCTAACGCTATCCAGACCAATATTTGGGTCAGACACTGGAGCCAGTTGCTTCCAACCTGTCCTCTCTTGTGCCCGAGGCACCTCAAACAGCACTTTAAAGGGCAGACCACCAAAATCATGACCTCCCCCCCAAAAAAGGTCTACTTGCAGCATCTCTCTAGCARCCCTGAATGCTTCCTGCCAGATCTTAAATTTCTGTGCCTGCTTCTAGCAACATCTGTGCACTAGCACAAAGCCAAGATGCGACATGGGAATCCTGACACGGTTTATTGTGACAGAGCATCTGAACTGTGTCCGAGATCTCCTGTGGCCATTGTTCAAAGGGACAGTCCAGCAAAAACYTACAGCCACCAGGACAGAACTTCCCAAACAAGTCCTATCCTGCTCCTCTAAAATAGCTAGAAAATGAGGGACAGGAGTACAGAGCAGTTGCTTAGTCTCTACCACTAGATTATAGAAGTAACATCTCAACATGTGAAAGACCCACCTTAACCCTTAAGCCGAGCAGGTCAAACCCCACGTAATTTGTATATCCTTGATATATCCAAGCTACTCAGCAGTAGGCACTATCACTCTCCCTGCTGGGACTCTCTCTTTAATCTGACTTTACAGCTGAGCTGCTGGGAGTGAGAAATCCYGACTTCTGCTCTCTAGTTTTGAGGCTCCGTTCTTTTTCCTTCCACATTTCCTAGTCAGCCCCAGCAGTTGGGCAGAGAAAAGCAAAAAGTCTTGGAAGGAGTTACTAGAATACCAGCTACTTCCTCCTGGTTCTGCTGTATGCTTCCAAAGCGAGAGATTYGTGCCCTCTTTAGACCCTTGAATTTGCACTTTTGGTAGCAGAGACTTGCCAGGAGAAGATGCYGTCTCCTCCGAGTCCTAGCTTATTGGCCAGCTAACATTACTGAGAAGCAGGAGATGCAGACCTGAGTCCCTGCAGGACACAGAGTGTGCCCAGCGCAGATTCACTGTTCCTGGTAGATAGGGATTCCACCTTTTAGGAATGCCTGATCGAACACACACTGTCTACCTACGTGCTACCTGCAGCCTTCCTGGCCATCACCTCTCCTTCAGTAGGGCAGAGCTGCCCCCATCCACCCCACTCATACATGTGGAAGAAGGGAGGAGAGGGTAGAAAAAAGCAGCCGTATGTCAGATACCACACCACCCTCAAAGACATCCTTCCACACCAAGTCATGAACCGATGTCTTCACAAGCTCTTATCTTCAGCCTCCTTTAGCAAGGGTGTGGGAGAGGAATCACCCAGCAGGTGACAGAGGGAACGCTCTATTGAAAACTTCCATTTCCAGCTTCCAAGTGCATTAGGACAAGCTCTACAAGTAACTGATGAGTTCTTGCTAAGCAGAGGGCATTTTAACCAAATGCCACGATCCTGTAACGGCCACAGAGCTCTCATCTCACAGCTGCTTCCACCACGGTGCCACGAGCAGCCTCCAGAACAGCACCCTGGTTTGCTGCTGTGGTTCTGCTGGGTCACAAACCAGATCTAAAATGCAGCTCAATAATCCGCACTTGCTCACTTCCAGCCAAGGGTGGCAACCAATTGATTAATAGTGTGGCATTTATATACATATATATATATATATATATAAAAAACTTTATAATGTATCTGAAGTTGCTTACTGACTCCTGAATGTCAGACCACCGATTTCAGTGCCAGTGTTTGGGCTTCGGACACTCACTGGTTGAAAATTTTGGCCCAAGTACATAGGTTATTATCAGGTAACAACTATTCACTCCCAAAGCGGATCAGTTAAGAGAAGATTGCAGTGCAATAGTTCATTCTATCTCTGTCCTAGAGGGATTGAGAGTCTTTTGGTTTCTTGTTTGTGGATCGGGTGCTTTTACCAATCCTCAAGTCAGTCAAAGGAGACAAAAAGAAAACAAAAAAAGCTTCATAAAAATATTGCATTCTTTCCTAGAGTGGAGGCAAAGCAAATACAGGTTTAAAGTAAACAGTCTCTAGCAGCAGATCTTTCCCTCTTTTATTGCACAAGTTAAAAATGCCCTTCAGCCAGAAGAAGGAAAGTTCTGCCAGGGGAAAAAAAAAAAGTTATTTGAAAGAGTTTAAACTTTTGTTTGCTTTGCCACACATACAAAGGGGAGAAGACAGCCACTTTCTTCCAAGTGACTTTGCTGCTAGATGGGGAGCAGGGAAAGAAGGGGAATAAACCTCTCATTTTCAGCTGATACAAGGCCAGCAAAAATAAGGCAAATTACCTCATGGTCCTGGCTTTTTGTTCACCCGTGATCTGGGAGAACATTAGAAAAGATAAAGCAGGACTGTCCTGTTCACTTAGAACATGCATACTAAACACATGGGTTTCTGATCATTTCACTGATTTAAACCAGCACAGAGCTACCCAAGACAAAAAAAAATCTAATAAATCTGCTGAATGAATCTTTTTCTCCTCCTAAACCCATGTTCCTTTTGTGACAAAGAAAAAAGTTGCATTCTGATTTCATTCATACTGCTGTAAATCTGAAGTAACTGTAAGTCTACTGGAAGAGAGCTCTGTAGTTGGATAGAACAGAAATTCTAACTGAAAAATAAAGCAGTTTCAAAACAACCATCACCTTTTGTGAAAAATGTTCCCATTTTCAAGCAGTTCTAATGTTTCCATTTGAAACAGACTTCTCAATCAGAAGTTAATAAAAGAATGTCATGTGAAATGTACAGAACACTTTATAAAACATGTAAGAATAATAGGGTTGTGTCCTGAAGATGTTAATGCACAGAATAAGAAACAGAAAAGAACCAAAGAAAGATAAAAGGAGATTTCTAGTAATATATAAGCAAAGCAGGATAAAGCTGAATAGCAGTTGGATTAGTGCAGCATGAGTTTGTTTTTAAAGTACATCCCTTCTCTGCACTTCCACCCTCTCCCCCCTGTCTGTCCCACTGCCCTGACCTTGTTCCTCCCCGTTTCAAAGCGGCTGTCCCCCCTCGTTTCCCTTTTGACCCGCATTCCTCGCTGCTGCCTGAAATGTGGCAACAAAGATATCAGTAAACCCAGCCAGCTTGCCTAAGATGAGAAGATAGGGAGGGTGCTGTTAGCAAATTAACTGATGGGTATAAAACAAGAAAGGAGAAGAATCTTCAGGAAGTTGAGAACTTTTGAACCCATTTAGACAAATGAGTGACAGAGGAGCCAGCTTGTCCTTCACAAGAAGACAGTTCGCAAGAGCCAAACCATGCAAGCTAGGACAGTCAGATGGAGTCTACCAAAGCAGCCCCTCTTAGGGGGARTAGGCTGTTGAAGAAACATGAAGGAGACATGGGCACTCAGCTGTCATTCCCACTAATCACAAGCATGTGCTTGGCACCCTTGATTTGCTCCAGGCTCCAACTGGGCAAAGAAACAGTGAAACCTCTTCATGCACTCTCCTTATGACCACAGTTTCAAGTGCCCTAGACTGGCAAAGCAGGTGTGCYACCCTGAAAGTTGGTGCTGTAAGACCTGGAGATGCACAGTCTCATTCATTTTATAACATTACCTGGCATTCCTGCTTTTCCATCAGTGCCAAGAGGGTTAATACCTTCCTGCTGGGCTGGCCTCCAGAGATTCTGCTCTCCGTGGCTCCAGATGGCTTTTGGAAATCTCCAAAGTTCTGCTGCCCTCATTAGTGACAGATGTGCTAGTTATAATTTGCAATTTAGGTCCACTAAAGTAAAGCATTGTGAAATCCCAGGAACTCACAGAAAACTCTTTAAAATGCATCAATGGTATAGATCAGAAAAAACACACTTTCATGTAATACCGAAACAGAAACCTTATTACTAACATCATCGTTTTCCTTTCCTTCTGATCACTTTATCTCAGTCTTTCCGTGCAGCCTTCCYGTGGAGCCTCGTGCCTGGCTTTTCGTGGCTCTCCTAAAGCAGCTGCCCACAAAACRTCGCGGTTCTGCTCCCAGTTAACCTTGTTATTGCAGTAAAGCCTCATCAAACACCCAGAGGAGCCAGCAACCAGATTCAGACTCAACCACAGCTTCTGTTGCCAATATGGACCAAATGGTTTTTTAGAACCTCCTTATGGTGCATTTCTAAGMCACTCTCACAGAAGGCTTTGGTTATGAACTCTGACTTCTTGCTGTCATTTCTGAAATGGCTTTTATGTGGAGAAACTAATTCTCCAGTCACTCAGGTAGTTCAGATAAACATGGGCCATTTGAAAAGACAGCTTACGTGGGAAAACAAATATCAAAAAAGGATTTATGTTGCTTTTTGTACAAATATATGTACTATGTGTAAGTGCAAAACGTATTTCTGTTCAACCTTTACATTGAAGACCCAGAACTAGAGGAGAGGRTGTCTGAGATGGATGCATCCTAAGGTTGTCAAACCCAGAAGGAAGCTATTCTTCTGTGGCTTAAGGCATATATATATATGCCATGCACACAACTTCCTTCTGGAAAAGCAATAGTTTAAGAGAAGGAAAAAAAACCCCACCTGACAGCACAAGAAAATCTCACAGGTTTATATGGTTTCATGGAAGCTGAGCAGAACCACAGGACCTTTTCCCCTTCCTCTGTTATTGCAAACTTTTTCCTGCTGTTCCTGCAGGATTATGCTGTCTGAATCACTGCCCTGTAATATTTGCAGCCTAGAAGTGTTGCATCCAAATCATTCATTAAAAAGGTAACATATAGGATGTCACCGAGAGTTGCTTTAAGATGCGGTTGATGCCTTTTTCAATTTTGTTTAGCTTCAGGGGAGACATCCTTACAAACTGCTACCAATTGATGCTCTCTTATCTTCCCAATAATCCATAAATCTGTTTGTTGTCTTCCCCCTCCCCCCTTCTAAATGCCTCCTCACACTCATTATTCCTCTTCTCTTTTGTCAACTTCRGTTATTCAGAGAGAGAAGAAAGTCATTCTCTAGATGTCAGCTCCCCGCTATCTGTTTTGTCCCTGAATTTATTTTCCCTCCCTATGAAAACTTCACACTGGAGAGCGGGCAGGTAACAAAGGYGCTCACACACCTGCCAAGCATCAGCACCACTTCACCCTCATCTGCCAGGTTCTCTCACCCTCTGCCTCCCCACTGCAGCACTGAGGCCACATCCTCACCTCGAGGTGCCGGCCCCTAGTTGAGCTGTGAGGCTGCTGACCGGAGAGCACCTGCACGTGCGTTACGGGTCTGGGTGCGAGGCAGAGGGGAAGGATATACAGATAATACAGGTCCTTGTTAGAGCCTGCCAAAGGGGGCACACATCTGTATCATCTGGGGTGGATCTCCCCCCAGCTGTGCACAGCGGGCTGTATACATCSCTGCTTTTGAGGGAGGCAAGTCACCCTGAAGTTGGTATGAGCTACATTACAGGCATTAAGTCCCAATTACAACAAAGCAAAGGAAGAGCTGAACGTAAGRAGGAGGATTATTGCTCACTGGGACATGGCCTGTAATTGCAATGAGATTATACTTTGCATTTCACTGCTTTCATGCAGCACACCAACTGAAGGAGTGTGTGTAGGCAGTCTCTCCCCGAACTGGCATGTGTACCAAATGTGTTACAGCTGCTACTAATTTCATTTAAAGCCTAACCCCTTGATGACAGAAGCCATGAATTGTGCACAGGTGTTCAACGAGTCCTAGCCCAGGCTCGCACATGSTCTTTCTGCAGCTCTGCTCCAGCATGGAATGTACTTTCAGCTACGGAAGTATGACCTGATCTTTCATCACTAACATTAATGAGTTATGCCTAGTGTGGTTAAGGTGGGCATTTATAAGTGCGTTGGGGCAGGGGAAACACGTACATTAAGAACAAAAAGGTGAAATCAGCATTGGCTCACAGGTGGTAAGACAACCAGCTTGGATTTCACCTCTCTAAAACAGGATTCCTAACAGCAGTGAAAGAAAAGCAACTTAAAAAAAACCAAAAAACAAAAAAAAAAACCCAAAAAACACTCCACTATTGATAGTGAGCAGGGAAGCCAGCACTTGGAATCACGAATTTATGCAAATCTGTTATTACTGCAAATTGGCATACGAAGGCCCTGATCATGCAACACTTGCGCATATGCTTAACTTTATGCACATGAGCAGTCTCATTAACGCCAATAGACCTAGTCGTGCAGAAAGCTGAGCAAATGCATGAGTGTTTGTAAGACTGGGACTTAAACACCAGGGATAGAAAACAAATTTACTGTATCATCAACAATTATTTCTGAAACCCAGCAGACACCAAGGTGATGCCAGAAGTCTGGAAAGTAGAGAAATACTCAGAAAGAGGAATGGGATTTTGAGGATTCTTGCCTTTAGCTCAATCYATTAGTCCCCATAATAGTCAGCCAAACATAGAGAAATAAAATCCCTATCCAGATTACAAATATACCTGATTCATAGGTATTAGAGACAGAGTAATTCCCACACATTTTAATAAATAAGTTGGATCACCCCTTAAAAAGAAAAAAACAGAAATAGCAACAAAACAAAACAATCCAAACCACCAACAAAAGACCTAAACTTTACTATGGATGTTCAAGCTTGTAAAAAGGCACTGCTTAAAACAAACCTGTATTTAACCAGATTATTCAGAACTGTCTCACAAAAGTCTTATAAAATTAATTTAAATGATAGGAGGTTTATGTGAATTCAGAGTTCATGTGAATTCTATGAATAGCTGTGAACAAACACCTAGGATTACTTTGGAGAGAAGTAATGCAGGAAAGACTGACGGCTGCCCTCAGAGCTAATTTTAGTAAGAATATGCAGCAAATTCTGAGAAAACAGAACTCTCTTATACTATAAAACCTAATCTGAAAAAAATAAATACAACAAAACTGGAATACTCACCAGCAAAGAGACAGAAAACTGCAAACCACCTTCCAGGAGAGCCCAGCTGCTGACATTATTTAAAGGGTGGCTCTGGAGGAGGAATTGTGGGAAGAGGGAAGTCCTATGTGTGAAGGTGCAAAATTCAGGCCTCTGCCCCTAAAAATAAGGCTTTACTGTCATAAGTAGAAATAACCAGAAATCATAGTTATATTTTATGATCTTTTCTGTGATTTGGGGCTTTTTTTATTTATGTTCCAGGAAAAAAACAAACAAACAACAAAAAAAAAAAAAACAAAAAAAAAACCCCAAAAAATCCACAAACCACACCGAGCCTGGATAGCAAAGGGGCTCCTGGTTCGGGCTCGGTTTATTCTGGAAGGTTTTCATGGAGATACAGAGTCTGCAGCAGGCAGGATGGTCCCGTCTATGCAGAGGGGCTGCCCGCAGCGAAGGCCCAGGGCAGCGGAGCTGGAGGAAGCCGGGCCACTTGTGAAACTGCTTTTGCACATTTGCACCCGGTGCTTGGGCTGTGCTTAAATGCAGAATCAGTGCATCCGTGACCAGCTGTATTCRAGCCTGCATATATCCCAAAGTCTTAATTTTATATAAACACGTGCAACATTGCTGTATATGCCTGGTCAGAAAGATGTGTAAATTTGCAAATTCCTGGCCTCTGGGYACCAGCTTGCTCCAGGGAGAAGGCCTGTGACTTGGTTGCTTCATTTTGGGGCTGAACAGAAGGGCTGAGTAATGAGGATGTCTCTCCATCCTCTGTTTATTTAACTTACCTTGTAGACAGCAGGTTTCAGTACAGATACTTGCCAGGGTAAGAGCTCCTGACAGTGGGTAACACGGCGTGCCCACAGTTCCAGATATGCCTCTGTCTGCGTGCATGYGTGTGCTGCACAGACTGGGATCACCCGGAACCAGGATGCAGCAGGGCCAAGCAGAGACTCTGCAAACACACCAACTTTGCCCAAGTAAGCAATTTGCATCCAAACAAACAGCTGACTCTACAGCTACCACTGCACACGCGAAAGCCCATGACTACCAAGCATGTTTAAGGGGAAGAATAAATGGGTTTACTACAATGTTGCCTTTTAGAATACAACTGGAGAGTGGAAAAAAAAAAAAACCGAAATGAATTTGAACAGTATTTATGGTATCTGGGTCCATAAAGCCTGCAGAGGATCTGTAGATGAGCACAGCTCTGGCAGACCGAAACTCCCCAATCCTCGATGGCTGCGATGATAATTAACTCCTAGAAGTTGCAGCTTCTTTGAAATGTACTTCCAAATCTTTGAGGAAATAATTATTTCTGAATAAACCAGTCTTTCTTAAACCASACCTTACTTATTATATTGTGAAGCACACCTTGAAATGCAACACTGAACACAAATTTCTCTTTGATTGGTTTAATGGAAACAATTTCTCTCTTCAGCAAGCACTTGCTTTCAGAGTGAAACCTTAACATTTATTTTTATCTGTCTTGTCAATCACTGATTATTTTTCTCCTGCTGGCCCCACTTGGAGATGACATACACCTCTCCAAAGCCTGCAGTCTGAAAAGATGCAAAGTTTTTGTTTTTCAGTCAACTACCTACCAGATGATCTCACAAATTTTCTTTCTGTAAAAACAGTTTGTTCAGCTCATGCATGGCACTTGAGTACAAGTTTCCTTAGCAAAATGATAGCTAATGCCCAACTGCTGTTTTTCCAATTTGATATTTCATAAATTCACAGCATCCTAGAATACCTCGGGCTGCAAGGGAGCTCAGAGGGTCATCTTACCCATCTTCCTGGTCGAAGCTGGAGAGCAGGTTTCTCGCGGCTTCATCCAGTTGCACTTTAAAATCTTCCAGAAACGGAGCTGCAGAGCCTCTCTGGGCAACTGTTTCCAATTCTTGACCATCTTTACACTGACAAACGATCCCACTGAAACCTCACTTTTTTTGGTTTTTGTTTTTCCCTTTCTGTCCATTGTCTCTCACTTGCCTCTTTTCCCAGTGGATTCAGGCTTGTGCTACTCAGGGCTGGCACAAATCTGCTCTTGTATGTCTGCTCAGGACTTCCGCTTGCATTCAAAGGACAATTACAGTCTCCTTCAGGCTCTAAGTCAACGAATCTAGACTTTTTTTTTGCTGCTTCATATGTGCTGTATTAAAAGATGAGCGCTCCTCTTTGCATGGAGGGAAAACAGAATTTCACTCAGGATCTGACCCAGGGACCGGAGAGCACAATTTTTGTATAAAAGGTCTTCTTTTAATAAAAAGACTATTGTAGCCTAAACACTTTATGATATATTCTCATTCCGAGGAACTTTTTCAATCTCACTGAACATGCTGAAGTCATTATACAGTTACTAGAGATACTTTGTCCAGACAGCCTTACTATAGGTTACGTTTCTGCAGGAGATTAGAAATGATGTATTAGTACATAGCCTTCTAAAAACACTCTTTTAAGTAATATATTTCTGCATCTTCCCAAAGAAAATATAGCAAATAATTCATGGCAAATAATATATAACCGTGAGAACATTTACCACTGTATTTATTTAAACGACGTGAAACATGTTGAAATGTGAAAGCTAAGCATTTCAGTTTATTCACATATTTTACATTCAGATGTCCGACAGCAATGATTTCTTTAAAAAAAAAATCCACTTGTGGCTTCCAAGATTTGACAGATACATGGGATCCTCCTACCGAAGCATGTTGCTGCGCTGCATACTACAGAAGCCTGCTGCATGTGGAAAAAGATAAAATCACTTGACCACTACTTAGAAAAAGGTTTCCTTTAATATAAATACAGTTCAGAGTGTTTTATTTCAACAGGCAAAACAACAGTGGGATTTATTAACAACTCCGTATTTACAGGGTCCCACTGGTGAAAAAAGAAAACCAAAAAAYGGGGCCTTGTCTGAGATGCTGGACACTTCCCGAGAAGGCATCGTGGACTGGGGATTGCTCTGCACTTCACATGGGCCAGGTGCTAAAAGGGTGAAACTGGAGCACGCTCCTGAAGGGATGGAGATGGCAGAGCGGCAGCGGCTCATGGGACATGGTTCTGCCCCGATCCTGCACACCAGGCAGCACAAGAGGTCCCTTTCATTTCAGTAGTTCTACGTATGTTCCTAAGGTTAAACACAGGGCAAACATTTCAAAATGAGGAACCTGGGAAGAAGACAACTGCTYGACTCAAAGATGCTACGAGTAGAGAGAACTCCTGTAATGACATTTTTGCATGAAATGGAGGCACATCCCTGTAGATTTACAGTAGTATTCTTCTACAGAGATAATGTCTACTGCTTTGCGTTAACTTGATCCGAAAAGGCCTGGATCCTAAATATCTCTTTCAAATGCTAACACTTGTGAAGGCCTCTCCTTCCCGCAGCCTCCAGAATCATGGTGCCAGCTGAGCCGATCTCAATCTGTTGGCAATTAAATAAGAACCAGATCTTTTTCAAAGTAGTCGCAAGGTAATCTGTCTCACCATTCTTGTATCAAACCTGACATCACTTCTTTAGATCTAAACAGTTCCTTAGGAGTTATAAAAATAAAGAATTGATTAATATACAAATATATATTTCAGAGTGATAAGAGAATAATATTAAACAAATTCCATTTTTAATCTATTTTAAATTAAAGAGATGTTTTCAAAAGTCTGGGATGAAACAGATCTTTATCTCTCGGCTCTCTAATGGAACCCACTCCCTGCAGATGGCCACATTCAGCTTCACGGCGGGCTTCTTTCCACCAGCAGAGCAATTCACGAAGTCTCCTCTGCCAGGTGGAGTCTCGTGTCTCTCTTGCAAGGACTGCAGATATTTCTAATGCTGGAGACAAAACCTAAGTCGTGAATATTCTTGTACTCTTTCAGAAATGTACTCCTTACCCTGGTCTGCATTACCGCTTGTTTTCCAGTATTCCAGTTCATTTTGTATACGGTTTGTATACAGCATAATATAAATGCTCTGCATGAATGCACATGTATGTACAAAACCAGTCAGTTATTCAGTCGCGAGCGATGCCTGCTCACTGGGTCATTTCAGACTTTCACAATGCCGTATTTTCCTGTAATAACCATAACAACATCGTGTAGGGTGCTCCCTTCTTCCACTGGGGTGCTCGTACAGGTTTTTCTTCCATTTATCTTAAGCAGCCGAAACAGCAAGGAACATTTTTGAACAACCTATAATACTCTTCCTGAATCTGAAATAAAAATATTGAATTCAAACATGAAATAGATTTATTAAATAGGTTTGTATGTGCTTTAAATCATTTTCTACTACTCCATATGCTTAATTTTGTCAGGTAAGGATGACTTTAAGAYGAGCTACTGCAGAATATATTGCTTCAGAACAATGTGAATCCTGGCCTCTAAGTACAAGGATTGGCATTAAGTTTTATTACACCCATTGTCTTATTTCATCGGGATAMTGACACTATAATCAGCTTTACAATTTTTTAAAACATTATTTACTGTTTTGTATATTGTTTTTAAAACATGGAGAAAATATGGAGGTCGGTAGGAATCTGGGCAGAAGTTCTGCCGCTGCTGAAGTCAACAGMAGAATTTTCTCCATGCCCTCTGCATCCCCTATGGGGGGCATGGGGATTTCTGCCCTTGCTCTGGTCCCAGGTTTTACCCCTAAGCCTCCCACTGCAGCCCCAGGGTGGAGTGATGACGTGTCAGCAGCTGCCCAGGTCRTTTCCCACGAGCAATGGGACCCTTACCTTTCTGGACAGCACACACAGAAATATGAAGATGAACATCCCCTGAAACGCATTGAAGATGGTGAAAAGATAGGCGGTAACCACAGATCCCTGGACGACGTGGAGGACCCCGAAGATCCAGGTAGCCCCGAGGAGGAAGAGGAGCGCAAGAGCACCCCGGGCGCAGGACCTAGTCAGGAGGGAAACACTGCAAACAACTTGCAGACAGAYGGGCTGTTTTGTGTCCTGAGCTGCTCTGAACGCTGCCCGGGCGGGTTTCATCGGCCGAACGGCCTGGGAGACGCGAGTGCGTGGCCTGTGCTTTAGGGTGTGCTGTAGCACCGTGGCACGAGCGAGCTCCCCTAATCGCGGCGCAGCAGCACGGGAGTAAAACTGGAGGACCTTAAAACACTGGCTTCTTTAATCCGCAGATATGTTTTCTCTGGTGTACTGCAGCACCATATGATTTGATTTAAATCCACTGTTAGTGTAATTCCCCAAGGAAAAACATATGTCTGTTATGAAGTATTTCCCCCACTTCTCCTCTCCCCTCCTTCTCCTCCTCAWAAAATAACCCAGAAAAATGTACAGTACGCTCGTAGGTCAGTGCATGTGCATGACATCAAAGGGTTCCCAGGCTGCCTCTCAGGTTCACTGCAGAAGACACTGCCAATTGGAAAACTAGACTTTGTTTCTCTCATTCGTCCTGTCTCTAAAAAATTACTTTTGTTTTCAGAACACAAATACTCTCAGATATTTCCTGGGTCAGTGTATTGACGCTTTGAAATTGTAAGAACTGATTTGCTGTCATTTTCTTCCTAACATGCTGAAGAGCCCTGCTTACAGACTTGAGCAAATTACAGCATGTTGTCTTGGAAATGAAACCACTGATTACTTTCTTATTCATTCTTAGCGCAGTCATTGCAGGACTCCTTTTGAACAGGAGACATTTTTAGCACTCTTCCTCTGAAAATGAATAATTTTCAACTTCATTAAAACCAGCTCACCACATGAAGCTACGAAGGGTGAGGAATAAGAGAAAGTAATCAATCAAACAATTGCTAAATCCTAACTATAAATCTAGTGCAGTGCATTGAAACTGCAGGAGTGTTCCTAAGCAACACAAACAGTAAGTTGTTTTCAATGTTCCCTGTAGTACACTTCAGCTTTTCCTGCACAAACGGTTTTCAAGGTCCCTATAAATCAGTTTTAAAGAGAGTGAGTTGATGGAAAAATCATAGCAGCATGCAAAGYAAAAGTGGTGGAGAGCCCCGTTCCCCCCAGTGCCGCAGAGTCCTGCTGCACTCTTCACAAATACGCGAAGCACTACGAAGTCCCCCTGATTTCTGTTACCAGTGTGTAACTACACACTTTATTACTTCACAGCGTATGTTTTGGTGGCAGGTCAGGCACGGATTTCCAAGGCTGTTTTGGCTTGCACAGGGGTTACAGGAAGTACTTAAGAAGGAAGGAAAATCACTTTGCGTCTGTCTTTACCCTCTTGCAGAGAAGGGGCCGCTCACAGTCTGTGTCCTTGATACAGCTCCCGCCCAGCCCCACTGCATGTGACCAGGTCAGTGGGAATAGAGATCACAAAATCTAACCCCCAAATTAAGAGGAAGGATGGAATAACAGGAACATCTTTCTTTTTCTACAAGTCTGTCAGAAGAAAAGAACATCTAGTTTTGAATAATCACTTTATATCTGGCTCTATTTAAACTTCTGGAAGAAAAGAGTATGTATTAAGTAGCAAACTTACCTTATATTTTCGTAACAACTAACTTCTGGTTTTAACATTGCAGTGTGTCGAAATACTTTATAAATAATCACTCCAAAAGCCAGCAAATTAACCTGGGAGGAATGAAGAAAGGATGGTCTTTTTTAGTTCAAAATAGAGCGCTTTAGAATTTCAATAACTGATACACTTTTAAATGGAACAAGTCAGATAAGGTTTCCGTGTATATGAAACCTAGAGAAGCCAGTGCCGGGAGGGGAAAAAAAAGCCTTTCTGATCCACTTCTATTAAAAAAATATGAGCCCTGTAATAAACATTGATCAAACAGGGCTGTAACTCTACCTTATCTCAACAGTATCACTACCAACAGTCTGCAAATGTTTATTGATTTTATTGGTAAATCTCTTCTATTTCCTGCTGAGATTTTTTTCTCTGAGTAGAGATGTTTAATAAAAGAGAAAAGAAAGAAAAAAGAACAGAAAATGAAAAAAAAAGGTAGGAAAAGGGAAAATAAAGGAGAGAAAAGGAAAAAAGGAAAGGAAAAGAATAGAAAAGAGCAAAGCAAAGAAAAAAAGACAAAAAAACCCCAAAAGTCCTGCCTTGTGGATTTTATATCACATAGTTCTTGAGAAAATGTATGTCTTCTGCTGCTGAATAACATCATGTACTCAGATGTCTTTTATGTGTGAGAATTTTCAAATGGTACCAAAAAACTTTGAGGTTTACACAAAGAAAATTAAAAAAAGAAGTATTTGGTTGAGAAGTTCTTTGCTGGGTATTCTGCCTTACATTTTACATTACATTTTCATAGGTGATTTATTTATTTATTTCTTAACCTACCTTATAGTGGCACCACTACATTGGAGTCTGAAACAGAAATATACGACTAAATGAAGCAGTTTGGCAAATGATGTTCAATTATGGTTCGGAACCTCTGTTTGCTCAGATAGGCTTCACTGAGCCTTCATTTACATTTCTCCTGCGTTCCTTACACAGTGTGGATGGCTTTGCTTTCTGCCTTTACAATTGCATCGTCTTTTAGTTTAAAGCATTTAACATCAGCATCTGTTAAAAACGTTAAGAAATGAACCAAATTCTAGCTGGATGTCTTCCAGTTCTATTCGTGGACCCTTCCTTGTAATCCCTTACTTGTTTCCTGTGGGTTTACAGCTCTCGACCTGTAGAATTACTGTCTACTCCAGCTTCTTTCTCCAGAAACACTGGGGGTTTTCCTCCCTCCTTCTTTTTCTTAATAATAATATCAAAAAAATCCTCCAAAATGAAAACAAAAACGTGCTACAGAAGTGCAGCACCACTTAACAAATCACTCTGATTTGTTAACATGTGTTATGTATGTCCTTAGAACATTTCTGTTATGTTGTTACATGGGTGGGGGGAGTATCTGATATTAAATGCAGGCTCTGCTTTAATTAGCTGCATGCTTATGCTTTAATACAGCATAATGTATTTACAATTTGATAAGACAGGAGATAGAGCTGATTAGTAGTTTGGGGAATTAATCCTTCACTGAATACCTTGTACTGATCATGAGAGCTATTCTGAAGCTCCTTATATTTAAAATTGTAATCTATAATATCTCCTAAACCAGCAATTTTTCAAAGTTAATTATAAGTCAGTCAGCAGTTGTAGGTAATTATACGCAGACTTACTTTTTTATCTTATATTTGTTGGCGAATAATATATCAAATAACTCCGTGCGTACACTGTAATCTGCATAACCCACCTCACGTACTTACTGAAAGCATCTGCAACAGGTGAGGAGAAACGCGGTGCATCACGAGCAGGGAGAGGAGCCTCGGCTCCCGCTTTGGGGACCGTCAACAAGACCGCAGCCCAAACCGTGCGGCCCCCGTGCCCTCCTAACAAAAATCATCAGAGGGGTTCCTTGAACGGGGATTCACTGAATAGGGACAGGAGAGGCTGAAGGGGACGCCAGGAATGGGGACATCTGGGGCCTTGGGGCAGAGCTCTCCGTTTCTTTGCCTTCCAGTGGGACTCGCTTGCCCCAAAACTATTTACACAGTTGTACGGGATAATAGGATTTGGTCCCCTACATTAAAGTAATAGCCATTAACGATGATCCTTTCATTCGCCGGGCCCCTCTAATGGGAGTAATCAGTGCGTGTGGAGGGAGCAGAGAGGCAGCCCGGGCTTGCCGAGGCTGCTCTCGGAGCCCGGTGACGGCCCGAGCCGGCCCCGGTGGCCACGCAGCAGGCAGAGTTCCAGGGGAATGAGGTGAGCTCAACTTCTGATGCACCCCCTCAGTCCCAAGATTTATTAAAGTCTTAAGGAGGTTTTTACCCCATTTTGAGGCACTGCATTAATAAAATATATCTATAGCCAAGTGCATCGACTGCCTGTATGCAATGTTCAGCGTCTTAAAACAGAAGCTTTTAGGCGATTTACCATGTTTTTTTTTTCTTTTTGGTGGAAGCTAGAATACTCCTATTTTGTGTGCGCGCTTTTTGTGCTTTTTTTTTCTTTTTTTTTTGTGATATTTATGACTGTCTTGTGACACTGAAAATCCAGCAAAACCTGAGGGACAACACTAACAAGAACTCATGGGCAAATCCAGGCAACAAAACTAATTGTTGATAATTTGTGAGATGTGGTCCTTGGAGAAAGCTGGAATCCTCATGGAATCCCAGAATGGTTGAGGTTGGAAGGGACCTTGGGAATAACAGCATCACATCCTGTATTAAACTCCAACTCGGTCTGGGGAACGTAAACATTCACATGGGGCAGCTGGACTGAGTCGGAGCGCAGGGGAAATGATCATCTAAACAGCAGGAAGGGAGGTGGAAGCAGGTCTTGCCCTGGATATCTCTGCTTAAGGCATGTGCACTTAGACCCAAAACTGAGCCTCAAACGGAGGGAGCAGGCTAGGGACAGCACCCTGCAAAATATAGACGGCCACCAGGAATCCTGGATCCCAAATCTTCCAGCTGGGAGATACTACAGGAGTTCTGAATGAGAGATACTGGAATATCTAAAGAGGCTCCAGCTGCAACCAATAGGCAAATAAAGTGTTTTATACTTAGTTTGGCTGTAAACTTCTGCTTTTGTTTTGGTAATTAAAGCCCAATCTTAAGGTCTTGTTGGAATAAACCTTTGATGACATTATAATTAAGTCTGCCCTGGGGCGACAGGCAAGGGGAATGAGAACAAAATGTCAGACCTCAAGTCAGCGGTCTGCAGGCCGGCAGCAAAGTGGAACAGAGCAACGTGTGCAGGCAGCTGTGAACCCCAGCGCAGGGCTGGCTCTGCTCGAGCCCGGAGGGGGCCAGGCTGGGGACCGCCGCTGCACGCGCCGGCATCGGCGTCGGGTCCCTGCACAGCGAGCAGAGCCGCTCGGCGCCCGGGGGCAACGCCGCCGCAGGGGATGCTGCGGAACGGCCGCCGTTTTATCGAGTGAATAATGATGTCACGGCGTGACACGGTGAGCGCTCGAGCCTCTGCTTGCGGGGTTATTTCACGGCTGAGCAGCCAGGGAAGCTGCTGCGTGTCCTGAGAGGCGGAAGTCTCGAARTCAAGAACTGCACTCATTCCAAGCCCAGGACTGAATCCTCCTCCTCCCTTTTTTTTTTTTCCTTCACTTTGAATAAACAACCCCAAACTGCTACTAGGTAAGCAGAAAACTCAGGTCTCATTATTTCACAAAGGAAACCTCTGACTTTCTCATTTCAAGCTAGCTCCATGAGTGCTGAGCAGCCTCAGCCCCCTCGAGATTGCCGCGGCAGTCAGGCTTCACTCAGAGTGCTCAGGTGCTCTACAGGACGCGTTTTAATAATTACTCTATTCCTTTCTTTTAAGTGGTTAATCAAAGACAAGGGCTGATATAGGTACAGCCTCCGTTCATAGTATCTTCAGGGAATCATTTCTCCTTAAAGAAATTTGTAAACGCATTTTTGGCTTTCCTATATTCCAGCAATGTTTTGGTATATTTATGAACAAATGATAGGAAAGTAAAAGTATGCTTAAGTAAAGTAGACCTTATATAAGTGTAATTATTAGGTTTCCATGAAATCAAGATGAGCTAGGTTTTGCTAAGGGGAAGACGCTAGATGTCTAGCAGAGCTGTCCATACAGAGATCATCTGTATGAAAGACCAGGAAGATTTAGGACTTTGGAGTAACTCCTGCCACACTGAGAGTGCAGGAGTCTTACTCAGAGTAACCGTCTCCAAAGACCCACAGGTAAGAACAGACACAGTCACTGGTTTCACTCTCCAGAGTAGCATTTGCTAAACACGTATCGTGGATGAGTGTCGAGGTAGAAGAGGACAGTCAGATTTCCCTGAGGTTGTCCTTGGGGGATCTCCACAGTACCGTTCCCATGACTGTGACCATGCCCTTGGTGGCACAGACCAAGCTGCCAGGAAAGCTTCAGCTCCTAGGGCCATGTCTGGACCAGAGCCATAACTTGGACAGCATTAGTCTGGATAATTTATCCACTGGTCTGGATAAATCTGCCCGGAGCAAAGGTATAAGCCCCACAAACCTGTGTGTTGAGGTCTTCCTCCCCGTCTGGACTACCCAAGGCTGCCAACGTGGTTCCCCTTCAGCTGCTGACACAGGTACAGCCAAGATGCTGCCGTTGTGGCCCTCCTGCTCCTATCAGTTCTGCAGCCCTCATGGTAGAACTTCACCCACAGCTTTTAGCGGGGAATTACAGAACCGCATCCACACCAATCCGTTACAGTAGTTCCTAGGTCCTGTTTGCTACGATGAAGATCCAGAGGAGCATGGAAAAAGTCTAATCTATTCTCTAAACAAATTACAAACTTCCTTGTTGATCACTAACTGTATTTTGTAAACTAAGTAATAGCATAAAAATGAGCACGTAGGTCCTAAAATGCTAAATGTTTCTAGCTGTTGGAGTTCTGCTAATAGCACATTGCTTAGCAACTGCTAAATTTTAAATAGGTCCTTAATTCCACTGTTAAAATGTATGTATTTTACATACAGCTAGAATAACTTAATGTTCTATCCTCAAGTAAATAGGAGTGCTTCACACTGCACAAAACCATTTCTGTGTAGGTGTAGAATGATAGTTATTTTTAGTCGAGCACTAAATGGTATGAAATACACAAAATTTTATAAAGCATGCAAAATATCTACCTGCAAATAAAAATATTTGCACTCATGTTGAAGAGTTGTAGTTTCTTTCATAATTAATTACAATTAAACTGTAAGATCCTAAGTGAAGTGATACATCATCATTTTACTCCATCAAAGTAGCTGACAGCTGTCAAGTTGTGCAACTGAGAAACCTTTCTTTCCTTTCCTGTTTCTTTTTTTATGTGACACACAAGAGCAGCTGAATGGAGGGAGATGATCCGTTTTTCATGATGCGAGTTCAATTGGCACCTGGACATTTGGCAAAATGAAACAGTTAAGGACAAGAGGTGCTCAAGAAAATGTTGTCTGAACATTTTTTTGTCGAAAAATACCAGTACATCAGAATTGAACATTCACTGCTTTAGCTTATACCAACATTGGGAAGTGCTTTCTGAGAGCTTTCCCGGTTCAAGTGAGGACGGACGCTCACTTCTGGATGGTGCAGATCCCACCAGGGTTGCAGGTATGGGGGCACCTCTCTCCTGTGCGTCATATTCAGCCTAGGACACGGCCCTTCCTTTCTGCAGCCCTGCWGGATCTGATCCATTCTGTATAAATAATTAAACATTCGCTGGAGCAGGGAGACCTGGATCTCCCACACCCCTGAGTGTCTCAGGCCAGACTACCTAAACGCAATTCCCTTTTCAACTGTGAACTAATTGTTCARTATGAGACAGTTTTTTTGAGGTTATTTCAAGTACACATGTATTTATAGAATGAAAAAGGAATTGGTAATTTCATATATAATATTCTTGTGTAAAAGATACACTCTAGGTTTTCAAAAGTTATTAAAACTCTTTAAACACGAGCCTTTTAAGGCTCTCTAGTGCTACAAAGGACAGCGAGTATGAGAAAGAAGCAGCTAATTCTGAAGGTTCAGACATTACTAGTTCTGATTCAGTCAGAGCACTTTACATTCAGACTTCAAAAATGAAGCCCCCACATCATTCCCTTTGCCTTTCTTGGTCTCTGTCTCAATAATTGATGAAACCATCTATATGCTGATGTCAGATCTCACAAAAAAGAATGAGAAAATTTCTCCTGCTGCTCTCTTAGGCATATACTTGAATTTTTTACATATATCATATTGAATTTGGCTCTTTCAAAAAATGTCTGAAGATCAGAGCAGCTGTATCAGTATCAGTCTTTACAATGACCCTCATTATGAGGGTTTGAATTAATGAGCTTGTGATGGTCTGGATTCAAGCAAGAGCTTTCTGCCCGTCTGCCGGGCTGGCTTAGGGCAAGGTAAAGTGACAGCGTTCCCTGGYCATCGTTATTGCAGTCAGGGGAGAACAGCGTTAAGCGACTACGAATACAACAGTTTAAGCTTCAAAATGAAAATATATGCCATATTAATTGCATGAAATTGGACACAAGCTGGCAGTCAAACGGTCTGGGTTTGTCTCCTGACTGATTTATCTCATTACTGTGTCCCCAGTGAATATACCGTCTCGAATGCTTAGGTATACAACAGCAGTCTTATCTAGCAGTGGAAAATGTTACAAAAACATTCTTAAAACTCTTTAGGCTGCTTCGGAGGAAGTATTTTCAATAATACAGGATTAGGTTTTTATGATTCTATGATTTTAATAATTTCACCGGTTTAAAAGTGAAAACATAGCTAAATGAGTTTATTTCAGACCCTGTCTCAGAAAATACATATTTTTCACATAGACTTGTTCTTTATATGTGAATACATGAATATTTCAAAGTTTTCCTCTTAAATACCCAAAGCTATAGACTTAGACTCAATTTAATAACTAAGCAGTTTTCTTTATATTTTAGAGCATTTATAGGAAGCTATAAATAAATAAATGGGGGTTCCATATTTTTCAGAGAAAACAGCTTCTCAGTCATTCTGGATTCAATCCTATTTCTCACTATGTTGCAAATTTAAGCACAGATTCACCTATATATCTTTAGTTACCCTCAATCCTGCAGACGGGGGCAAGGGGAATAAGCCAATAGAGAGTTGCATCTGATTCTGGCCATAAGTTTTAGCCCAACTGTATGCAGTGGTCTGAGTAGGGTCAATCATTGCTCACAGCATAATTACTAGATATAATTAATTACTTCTGCCTTTCTAAGCAGGTTTGGAGGAGTATTTACTGGGGAGATAGTTATGACGTCAATCAGGTTGGGTGATGCACCACTTCTAGGTCCACACTAGGCTCTCCTAAGGTATCTTCACCTGGTGAAGAGGTTGAATATGACCCCCCAGGGCACCCACCATGCTCCCTGACAAGGTGGCAGAAGGGAGGGAGCACCCACAGCACAACTGCTAAGATGCTGGGCTGCCCACGGGCTGTATTTGCCAGCCTGGAGGTGTGAATAGGTGGCAGGAAGCTGCCCATTCCCTCCATCGATCATCAGACCTGCAGATAACAGGTCTGAGCATTTGGCCCCTTGTTTTTCAGAAGTATTAACGGTTCTGCCATGGGCCTCGTCACAAGGTAACACTGCGGTTTCGGATCATGCTCCAAAGGCCACACAAAGTCTATCCTAAGGACTGTTTCCAAAGAGGGTRTTCACATGCAGTCACTACTGAAAATATAACCTTGCCACCCTAAACGTCTGCAAGAGATGAATCAAAGGAGCARTAGAAGAGTGGAAGAAAATGTATATTTGACAGAGAAAACACATTCATCACTCATCATCAGTCTGTATTAACTGTCCAAAGCAAATCCATAGATTCCTTTCCATGAACAATTTAGAGCTAAGTGTTTATAGTGAGGGTATTCATAGCAGGCAATACAACAATTCACCAAGAGCATACGAAGTAATAAAAAAGAAGGTGACTCATTCACATAGWTATGGCTTTCCCAGAAAGGGAAAAAAGAAAACCCACTGCGGCTGAACACACATGGATCCACTGAAACCCTGGGCATGGTTTATCTCATGAGAGGAGAACGATGACTGGGACATTGACCTGATCGGAGCGGGGATGTCCCTGAAGGCAGGGGACATCCCTCCCCAGAGGCAGCTGGGCCCTTCGGCAGCCAGCCTGTCCCTCCCCTCCTCTCTCTSCTTGCATCACCCTTCACGTTGGAGGAGATTGGTCCCTCAAGTCTAATGTCCTTCCAGTGAACCTGCGGAAGGGCTGGCRTAGAGGAGGGAAGGGAGCTTTTCACATGTTGTTTTCCTATAACACTTCTCTTTAAGTTGATGGGTGTTACCTTTATAAGAATTTTTAACCCTATGTTGCTCCTAGTTGGTCCCATGTGCTAATTTAAAAGCAGGTGATTTCCATTTGGTAGACCAGTGGCCTCTTTTTCTAAATATTTCCAGGGACATTGACACAGGGGCATTAGTAACAGTTTTCAAGAGCAGAGGGAAGGATGGAAAAACCTTGCTTGGACATCAAAATAATGATCTTGCYGAGAAACCGCATCCATTGATATGGCAGTATGGAAGCTCTGCCTTGGAGATTAGAGCTGATTTTGTCCACGAAATGGGGCCAGTGCTTTCAAACCCAGGGGTTATTTAACTCAGCAGGTCCTGTTGGTTGCGGAACAACATCGCATTTTGAGCYAATCTGTTCCAAGCAAAGTTGCAGACTCGGTCTTTAACCATCACTGTGTAATTAATTATTTCCACCTTCTCCGTAATGACAAAAGCACAGCAATGGAGACACCTTTAACGAAAGTCACAGAGGGGCTAACGAAAAGGGGACTATTATTCTTTCATAAAGAAAAATAATGGTATTGCTGTCCCTGCAGGAAATTTATTCCACTACACAAGCAGACTGTGGAACAAGAGTAAAAAAAATCATTAAACCAGCTTATGTTCTGAAAAAAGCACACTGAACAGCACAATCTACTCTGCACTGTGTTTAGGAAACATAAACTGAATATTTACCACAAGTGGCCTGTAGGAAAACTAAAAAGAACATTCCAAAGGCTAAAAAAGTGTGAGATGGTGGTAAAGTTCATCATGACAGAGAGCAGAGATCAAGGGGCTTTTTCAGTTGTACCCCTTAGAAAGCAAGAGCAATGAACATGRACTTCTGCACCAAGGAACAGCAGTAACGCTGCGAACAAGCCCTCAGAGACAGCGCCCCGGAGTGCGAGTATGGCCGTGCCGTGTGGTTCATTTAGAGGGGCTGCCGGTTTAGGTTCTATTTTGTTTAAATGGGAGCAATGGACAATTAGACCACGCTCACTASTGAAGTTGGGGGAAATGCAAAACTTTGCCCAAACTCTTCAAATATTTACTYTTTTTTTTTTTTTTTTTAAAAAACAAGAAAGATGTTCATTCTGAATGGCCTAGATTAGAGTRTTAAGTACATGGAATTTGTGAGTATATGAGAAAACAGCAGAGTAATGGATTTGCCTGGAAATTTTTCTGCATTGATTGCAGCATTATTACTAATCCTGAATCAACCTAAATGTACAGAACTGAGTAAGTGTTAGAGCTGTCCAGTAGCATTTGATGAATGCACCATTCCATTAATTTTACCTTTTTGTTGAATAAATTATTTGACAAATAATGGTAAAATTCATCAAATAAATTATCTGATGAATATATTTTTTAAGTAATCGACTAGTTCTAATGAATATGCAGGCAGTTCCTTAATGAAAAGCATTACTCTACTGTTAGCCTGCTTTCATCAATCATATGTCACTTTTTTGTATTGTGCAATGGCAATCTGTATATATTATTCATTCACCCATTCATTTGTACATGGGAAGTTCAAAACAGTGTGGCTAATCAATCACTGCACTTCTCAGAATATTTTTTGCTTTACAGTTGATTATTCATTACATTCCCATAAAGGAATGCTTAACAAAAAGAGCTGGGCTTTTCTAAGGACACCTCTCCCAAGAACTATTCTTGGCTTGTTCCAAGTCAAGTTTACAAGAATGCTCTGCAAATTGCAGGGTCCATTTATAAGCCATTTCTCTAGTTGCAAACACTACAATTACCAATTGTTTCAAGAAACTGGAGCCTGAATCCAAGCCAGACACTTCAAGGACCCTGGAAACACATATTAGAGGAGTAAAACAAAGAGGAGGCTACAGCAGCAATCTCCTCACGGCACAGTGCTGAGGTGCCTGGATAAAAGGCACGGAGAGGATTATTGGGATGGTGTGCAATTTTGGAAACGTTCCAGTGTCAAAGAGCAAGTCTATATTTTGCTATTACAGAGGTGGTCTCAATAAATGCTACCGTTACACTGTTAAACAACAATTTGCACCTTTTAACACTGAACGTGTCCTTTCCAAGGCCTGGTTCCTCGCAGAGGGTACCCCGCTTTCACAGTAGCAGCGACAGTGGATAGGAGAGTCAAGTATCTACCAAAACCGTAAAGGTGCAAATCATGTTAYATTGGTCCCCTTTGAACTTACTGCACAAAGCTCAACTAAACAGACCTGATAARGGAAGGTCCTGGCAGAGATGTATTAAAAGATGCTCCATGGGTGCACCTGGCCTAAGTGATTCCYCTCAGAGTTTTCCTTTCAGTGGCACAACGACTTCGGGTTCGGGTCAGCATGTTGCTGCTCCTTTTGACACTCCATGGGGCATGATGTCTCTGTGCCGTAGGTGTCCTCCACCACAGGCATGGCGCAGGGGCTTTATCTTTCACCCCCCAGACAAGGTTCCCGGCAGCTTCGGCGCTGCAGAATCCAGCCCTGCCCAGGGGTGCCCCCCATGGGCACGGGCAGGTCTGGGAGCACGACGGAGCTGCCGCTCGGCTCAGCAGAACCGCMGCCGCGCGGCCCTGCACACAGACCAGCATCCCATTCCACACGCTTGCTATTGCAGGGAGATCACTATGGTGAGAGTGTATTACGGAAGGAAGGAAAGTGTTCCAGGGATATTTTTTTTTCCCTTCATTTTCATACCTTTTATCTCCGGAGCTTATATTTGTATTTGCCTCAATCAGGCAAGGGTTGTGCTATGTATGAATGTTTGTCCCTTAAAGCCTCTGCTAAACTCACTTTTCTATTAAAAAGTTTAAATACTTGTTATAAATAATTTCTCCATACTTGTATGCTTTGATCTAATCTACCACATAGTTTTAGCTAAAATGGTTGTGGTTCTAAAGATTACAAGTATTAGGAGGAGGAAATAAGTTGTGGAAATTATCTTCAGCTTGCAGCTTGCTTTACAAAGGTTTTAAATGCCTTTTCTTTGCTAACTCCATCTAAAGAGCTTCTGACCCACTCCTTTTCATGTACAGTCACCAATCTAATAATAATAATAATTTTTAGATGGGATCAATAAGGCCACTGCTTTACTCCTAAGAATTCTAATAGAACTTTAATATCAATAAGCARACACCTTCAGAAGAAGTGTTACTCCTTAGGCAATCAGAGAACTTAGGTTGTACTTCTGATAAACACTTGAGCTCCTTATGCTTTACTATTATTATTGCAGATTTAAAGCCCATGGATGTGTTTGCAACAGCGTGCCCAGAGGCAGAGAATCCATGGGTACAGAACCTGTGCTGTTCTTAATCATTTACACGTTGTTGTCCCAAAGGCACATTATGATATAATCTAAACCACAAGTCTCCCAGGGCCCCATTCACAGAAACGGAAAGCACCGTTTGGGTATGTGGGCTTTTGTGTTGACAATGAAACTCTTTTGTGTGGTTTTTTTTGTGTGTGGTGAGCTGCTCTCCAGAGATTTGATCCAGACTCGCCAGGCTATCTCGGGAACCCCTCATGCTCACTGGTGTTCATAGATGAAGCTCAGGATTGAAGGCAAGCTTGAAGGTGCCAGGGTTGGTGGTTTGGTATATGAAGGTGGCAGTGCTTGACTATTTGGTTATCCCAAGCAAAAGCAACATTTCCTTTCCASTGTGCCTAATGAGGTTTTTTTTTTCTTCAGATAGCTATGTGTGGGGTAGGAAGCTTGGAAAGAGGTAGGTTTCTGTAATTAAAAAAAATCTTCTTGATTGACATTACTTTGGAAAGAGATTAAACTTCATTATATTATCCATCTAATACACTAAATAGGAAGGCTGGACAACAGAAATAGAATTAATGCCTCTGGCACGTCTTCTGCAGAGCAGACATGTAGTACCAACTTCATCTCCTAAAGTCAATATCAATGAAAATATGAGAAGCCTCATGAAAATAGAAGAATAATCTGCATACGGTGACAGCAAGTTAACCAGCTCCTTGCACCCTTTGAAAAATCTCTTGCATTTCARGCTTCAGTTTGCATCAGCAGCAGCAACCCAGACTTGCAGCACGCAGCACAGCCTGCCTCGCTCCTCACTGAGCACAGGGCACGTTTCCTCCTGCACGTGTGCAGCCCTGCCTGTGTGCAGGACTACGAGGAGACGGTGAGCAATGCATGGGAATACTCTGGAAATGAATTATCACCAACTGCTGTCATGACAAAAGTAAATATACAGCCAAACAACTGCAGGGCTCTCTGCTGTCCAGCCACACTCTGTGGCTCCACTTAGGCAAGGGAGCTGGAAGGAAAATGGAGCTGTCTGGTTGTTACTTTTTTCTGTAGGAGGAATTCATTGGTGCACTGGGCCTGTATCAGCATCTCTCACCTCCCRTTTTTTTCTTATAATTCTAAAAACCTGCAAGATGAACAACTATGGGGCTCACAGCCTGGCTTGTAGGATGTGCCTCTGCTAGACCTGTATCAAAGCTGGTGCAGACCTGCTCTGCTTTGGCACCAAGCCCAAGATCCTGCATTGAAATCCAGCTGGATCTCAAAACACAGCCACAGACACACAAATTTGGAGCTTTTCTTTACATTTTGATAATAGAGCTTTCCTATATTAACAGTGATGCATTTCACCTGAAGGTAAATGAGATATGTAGAAAACAAGCTCCACAAAATCCCAACTCTCCAAATTACCTTTATGGAAAAAAAAAAGAAATAAGGTGCAAAGAAACGGGAAATCTGTAGCATAAACCCAAGAAGTTTAAACATTTTTCCAGTACCAAATGGCCTTTCTCCATTACTGACTGTCCCTGCAGTAGCCTGTGAGCTGAAGGCACCGTCTGACCTTRGGGCTGCTCACCAGGTTGCTGGTGAGGGGGCTGCTGGTTGCCCCGCTCGAGGTCGGCTGGGCTGAGCTGGGAGGCAGGAGGCTGCCCCACCTGCGGTAGGAATTTGGGGTAGAATTGGAACAAAATTAAACCCGATGCTTTAATCAACCTTGAAGTGGCAAATCCGCTCATATAAAACTGTTTTGTTGTCACCTTCCCTTCACTAGGCACCGCGACATTTTCCTCGTGAACTCCTCATGTTTGTCACCAAGCAGCTAAAATAGCCACRAAGGGTTATAACTGGCCTGGCCAGAGATGTCACGAGGCTTCACCATGTTACCTTCTTCTCCTGCTCGCTCCAGCCTATTGCCAGATCACTGTCAGCCTCGTCACACACAATAACGCCCATTACCGTTGGAATGGTTTGTTAAACTTCACAGCACTTAGAAATGCTCTTGAGGCACCAAAAATGTCTTGACTTAGAAAGGAACATATAGTACCTGCCAGATTTGCAGGTTTGAAACCGCTTCCAATGAGAATTAAAAAGGCCCTCTTCACAGCTAAAATAGGGCTATCAATACTTGACTTGTCTGCCCGTGTGAAATAGCGGGTTCTTTTCTCTGACGTCGCAATTTAGTTCAAAATAGCTTTGACGATGACAGGGTACACAAGAATGATAAAACCGTAAAGATGACAGTCTAATCTTACCAAGATGACCGATCACTGATAAGAGATTAAGTCACACAACATTTGAGAAACCAGATTATCTGTCTGCGAGGAGASGGTCTGCGTGCACCTCCTGCTGAGCCATGCTGATGCCAGTGACACACGAAGCTGCTGCTACTCCTTAAAAACCAAAGATGCTGCACAAAAATTTTGCAGGCCGTGRGGTTAAAAAAGCAAGCAAGAAAAAAGCTCTGATCTGACAGAGGGKTTTTTTTGTCAAATGTTCATTTTTCAGGCTAGTGAAGTATTTAGATGTACAGCATATAAATAATTTAAAGACACCATAAAAGGGTCTAAATTAGCCAATTCTGCCCTATAATTAGCGCTCACAGCTACGCTGRCAATGGGTGGGTGATTATTAAACACCTTTTATTATCGGTTTTATGTACTACCATAAAAAAGGAAAATTATACTTACAAGAATTATTAGACATGCTGGTCCTATAAAACTCCATATAAAGTTATTCTTTGTGCTGAGCCAACATCTGAAAAGTAAACAGCAGAAAATGTCTTGAAATACGCTCCACTGCTGTGCCTACTGCATCCTTAYATAAACCCAGTTTGAACACAGAGACAGCAACTTACACTTCTGTAGTGCCATAATACTTGTATCCTAATGCAGCAGAGATTCCAACTACCACGGCTGGACTGACATAGCCAAAGACATAGAARTTCTTGTGCAAAAATCCCTTGTTGTAGATGACTCCCACGACGATAAGGTAGAGATGAATGCCTTCRATGCACATCCATGCAAAAGCAGCTAGAAGGAAATAATGGAGTAACCCAGCAGTGATTGAACAGAAGAGCTAGAAAGTCAATCAGAGAAAGCAAGAGTCATAATTCCATCGATACCTCTCCATTAAGATTATAGAATATGCAAAGCAATCTAGTGATGATAAAGAAGTGGTCCAACTGCCCAGATGTCARGCTGCTTGACACCTATTTGGCCTAAACACTTAAGCACCCTTGTTCATTAATTTTTTTATGTAGCAACTGGCAAAATAAACAGAACACATTCAACTTTTAAAATCAGGACACACATTGGTGTCTGTCTTCCCAGCTAAACTACATAAATTGTCAGTGTTGATCCTATAGTTACAGCTGAATAGTCTATAGGCTTTGCTGACTTAGAGAAAGTGTGTTTTTATGATTTTTATAACACTATGAAATGGCAGAGCAAGCAATTGTTTCTGAAAGAGCTCTTTTACTATAAAATATTTGTAAAATTATATTCTGCAGTTAATCAATACTGGAGTGCTGTCTCAGGCATTCCAGTTCRTATTTTTTTTCAAGTAACTTAGATTGTATTCAGCCATTTAGAGTAACTTTTTCATAATATATGCATCATTTAATTTCCTAAAACTAATCTGAAATGCAATGTGAAATATTCACATTTCTGTATGATGTTTCTCCACAAAAGAAGCATTTTTTCCATACACATTAAGGAAGTTTTCTCACAATAGTTAGGAGTATAAAGATATTACTTTGATCCCCTCTTAAATTTAGCCATTTTTGGTGAAGCASTCAGGAATGCTAACCAGCAGTTTAGTGCAAGATCTGAAGAATCCCACTTTCCTCCAAAACTGGAGTTTCAATCTAGTTAGGCAGAATATATCTTGGTGGACTATAATTTTTATGGCCTTTAAGACTCAATAGTCCTAATTGTACAAACAGTGACAGGAAGACATCAAGACCTTAGAAGTGAAAGAYCTCCCAGTCTAAGGCCTGATTTTTTAAGGAAATCATCATCCCTAGAGCCACGGGGCTTCCTGCAGCATGGAAATTGGAGAAGTGCAATGGTCAAACACACGGAGACAACAGTGTTGGTAAAAGTGACAAAGCTCARTGGAAATCAATGGAACAGACTCAACTTGGATCAGTTCAGAGGATGGCCCCCCTCGTGTAAATACAGCAAGCTCCGTTGTCCATTTYACGTTTCCCATTGCTAGACGTGGAAGTCAGTGTCACTACAGTATTCATACTGACACTGGGAGACACTGCATGGAGGAGGGTATCTAACACTATTTACAGCACAAAATCAAGAGGCAACAAGGAAAAATTACCCACCTTATTATTGTTCATATTAATTCCAATCAGAAAAATAAGTTCTGCCAGGAAGAGGCTGCAGCAGAGGTTTTTGTGAATTGTCGTTCTAGTGCTTTGAATTTCACTGAAGAACCAGAATGTAAAAATGCACATGGAGAGGCAAATCAACGAAATAATTATTCCTAGCTGAGTGATTCTTGTAAGAATGTTATAATTTGTAACACCCTGGGGGAAAATTATAATATAATATTTAAAAGAATARCTCTGTACCTTCTCAAGAAAGACTTCATTTTATAATACAGTTCTTTTCTTCTTTTGTTCAATATATTAATCAAAACTGTTTGTGGAGTTCAGTGCAAATGTACACTTTGGATAATCTAAAAAGTATTGTTTTTTGTGAGGGAAATATAATTCTAGGGGAATTTAGGAATGAACTGTATATATTATTGCTCCTGTATTTTGTGATGTGTTATTCCTTAGAAAAATTTTGTGTTAACATTAATATCTCCTGATATGATTTAAAAAAAATCAGATCATTTTAGTGAATGACAAATACATTGGCAGTCAGAAATAGATTAATCTGACACGAACGCTTTGTAATATGAAAGGACATATCACAGCACTGCCTTARATAAGCTAAATTGAATAACCTTCCTACCGAATTTGCAGCAGGATCAAAACAAGACACTGAAATACCAGTCCCTTCAAGCCAATGCTACTTCCAGATACGTAACAGGAACCTTCTCTAAAAAATGGTCTATTTTAATGAGTGACTGGGCGTATTTTCTGTGCAGGAGCACAGCTACATTTGCTGCTTGGTATTCTCAAAGAGCATCTCTGAAGTACRTGACTACACATCAGCGTAAGGGCAGCATTCAGCTGACCCTAAAATGCACCTAGGCATTTTTTTCCCCCCTAAATAAAGTAGCAGAGATTATCCTGCTCCCCTCCTCCCTTAAAAAAGGCATAAATACCTACAAAAGTCTTAAATCTGAACCGAAGACATAGGATGCTATTTAGCAAGCAGGAAACAGCCTCTGTCAGCGTGAAACGCACAGTGTGGGAGCACTGTCTCAATACGATATACTCATGCTAATATTTGGCTTGCTGTCAATTCTGATACCTTAAATAGCTGCCTCCTGAGGCAGAATCCCGGCTCCTGCAGGTCCCCACATAGATCCTGGAAATCTATGGGGCCTCTGACTGTAGGAAAGACATAAACTGAGTGGTTATTTTCCTGGTTCTGCGGTGGGCAGGAGGCTCTGTGCTTCAATGCTCATAAACGCYGTTCTGCTTACTGTTGCTATATGCTTTTCTGATACTGCCAGTGCAAACTCTCCGGAGAGAATTTAAGGGGACTTTTAGATGCCAAGGTAAGACAAATGGGTGACAAAGTTTTGCGAGAGAGAAATTCTGGGCCATATGGTTGCTGACCACCAACGAATGCCAATTAAATCCCATGGCAGTCTTAAAGAGGAATTTAAAATTAAAAGCAATGCACCAAAAATAAGTACAACAGCCTGTGTGTTTGGAACACGGGTGCTTTGCTGCATCACTGCTCTGTAATACTGCGGAAAGGACATAAGGAAATTCAAACACATATGGGAGGAATTTTGTTTGCCCTGTGCACAATAAATTGTATGTTTGCCGAATAAGAGAAAGAGACACAACCTAAAGGGGGAAAAGTATATCAGCTGCACTGAAATAAAAACACAAGCAACGAAGATGGAAGAAAGTAAAACACTAAATTAAAACAGCACTTACAACAGAGCCACCTGAGGACATCARAACTGCAAAATGAGTCAGATGATTGCATTTGCATGAAATGTGAGTGCTGTTGGAATGGGTCAGCTCGCAGCCTTCTGTAGCCCAGTTGCCATTCATTGTGTCTGCTGAGTAGTTCCAAAACGCACATTTAATATCTTTATCTGCAGTCTGGAACAGAAACAAGATGTTTTACTGATGGCAAAAGGCAGGATATTTCCCATCTAGAGACCTTTCCCACACCAGCCAGAGCRATTCATTAAAAACTGCATGTTTCCATTGGAAGGCTGAGAAACAAAGAGCACGTTCTGCAGGGCCTCTTCCAAGCAATTAAAACATGGCTCAGGATTGAGAACTTTATTCRCACAGCTAACATCCAACTGAACATGCAGGCTAATCGGATTACTGAACCCTTCTGGCACTCAGGAAAGTTGGAGTTTTTTTGCTACTGAGAACATTGTTATATGAACACCCATGCACCTGCTGGAAATGGACTCAACCTCAAGGTTACAGCCACATTGCCTGCCCTGCTCAAAGTCCCTTCCAACTGAAGGATTCAAGAATTAAGACATATCCTGTGCATGGKATGAAGCAATCGAGGAGAAAGCCAGGGTCACATCACACCTGGCACATCAGGTGCAAAGAGCKCAGTGATAAGACCATTAGTATTATTTATTACTGACAATGTTACTCTGAGWTCAGGTCCCTGCTGTATTAGATACRACACACATACATGCAAATATAGATAAAGGTGATCTCTGTCTCCAGTATTACAAGATGTGGCAAATTTAAAAGAGGGATAAGCAAGGTTAACCCATTCCCCAATGTCCCCCTGCCCACCTCCACAAACACCACCACCTTGTTGATGTTTCTGATCAGGTCTTTGTGCCATGTAACGTGTTTCTTCACATGCAAGTGAAGCTAGAAAAATCTATTTTGCACACTGGAAGCAAAACCCGCAGTACAAATTTCAGAAATAACAAAGTCGTTATAGTGTAAGTTCTGCTATTACTTATTTGCTGCAGATATTGTGCGACTTGAAACTTTTTTTTAAAAAAATCCTTTTCGGTAAATAGCTTTAAGCATCTGATAAAGCATCTGAAAACCCACCCAAATACACAATAGTCACAATATTCTCTGGTTCAAGTAACATTTTATTTACACAGCACCTCAACAAAGACTTAGTTGTTGCCCTTCCTTTAGTCTAGTAGCAATTTTCAGCAGTATCRTGTTCAGTACTTCGCATTTATGGTGCCACATTTGAGGTTGTCATTTTTTCCCTCTAATTAGATTAAACTCTAATCAGCCAACAACAGCACTATGTCTCAACACAWCACAGACTGCACGTGTGCTTACATCACATAAAATAATTATCCACTGCTTTCCTTGAATTTGAAGCCGATAGCAATAAAAATAATAAAACCCCTTACCTTGGCATACTTAAAGGTAAATATTATTTTCTCAAGCTCATAGAGCGTGGGTGGATTTGAGCTAATTGCAACAGCTATAACTGATGAGCTTACTGTCTGTCTCCGCTCCGAACCGTCTTTCGAGGAGCGGTTCTTAGGCGAGGAAAGCAAGGCACCAATATTGCTGTACCGCAGGAAGACGACGGCGACGGTGCCTAGCATCAAACAGACCACGGTTAGTAGTTTGTGGGGTTTTTATTTTTTATAGAAGAACGAAATTGAAGACATTAAGGAAACAATAAACAATAGACATTGTTACTGCTATTGCATAAAATATGCAAAACAGATGGAATCTTTGTGGAATACTTATAAAAATGTTTTAGAGACAATGAAATATAGTTTTATTTAAAACAATGTAACTGCCATTAGAATTAAAAAGTGTGTGTTCACGCTGGAAATTCTAATTAGATATATGCAGACATATATTTTTTCTAGAGCAATATATGCTTGCTGCTGTGCTGCAGTTGGCWGCATATGTGACATCAGGTCTTGTAAAATAAAATGGTTAAAACCTGAGGTAAATACTTGGCCTCTCTAAAGCACAAGGCTTGCTTTGAGCTCCATTACATTGGAGCCAGAATGGAAATCACACAGGGAGAGAGAAAGCAAAGGCAGTTGATGATGTAGGGGTGATTTGAAAAAATGCAATGCTTTTTTCCCCCCTCTTATAAAGGTTTAAAGTTAGTTGATAGTGACACAGAGAGATGAAGAGGCCAGTCTAGAGTGACACGGAAGGTCTGTGGCCTTCCATAGATCAGGATAAAGCCAAATCTCTTTGGTGCCAGTATCCAGTGTTTGAACTGGAGAAGTRTAATTTAGGTAAGACTGTGATGTCTCATGATGAAATTCTCATATTTTCATCTGGGCACTTCTCATCTTGGAAGACATGGAATTATACTGAGATACAACATGTGGTTTTCAGTCTAAGGTGGCTCAGCCTTGTGTGAGGGAGATTTCATGATAAAGATGATTTGTTTTTTATCTACCAGTACCACAGTCCCCCTGTTTCCTTGTCCCAAAGGGGAACTGGCAGGAATTTTCCTCAGAGCTGCTGGGGATGACTGRTCCAACAGAGATACGACCCAAGATGCCTCTCCTATTCTGATGGTTTTGCAGGAGAYCCATCTGATGACAGGAAACCAGGAGCTTATTGTTTTATACCTCTGTTCATCCCTGTGGGCATTGTGGTCAGTCTAGAAGATCTCCTRTATCTGCCTTATCTCAATTTTAATGACTTAGTGTAATAGAGCTACTAGATATATACCTATCAGGAATAGAATTGATATATTTTCTGGGACAAGTATCAGGTTTGTAGATGTCATTTTTACTACATTAATATCTGCATGACACGTTTTTTAACGCAGATAAAAARGGCTGTATTCAGGTAGAAACGCATAAAATCAGAGTCACTGAACCTCTGGCTCACTGCACCACTGGATATAAGAATAGAAATAGCAGTGCTGAGACAATAAAGGGGTAGGTGAAACAGCAATAAAAACGCCTCGACTCTGTAGTTAGCAGGACTGCAGCTCGCTCTGACTGCAGGCTGCACATTTTATTTCTACTAGTGGGTACAGAGCTAGCAGAGGTCTACCCAAGGTGTTTATTAACCCCCCTACACTCTAATCATTTTTTCTTACCATTAGGATAAGATTCCTCTTTCTTCTTTGGAGAGATCTTTATATAATCTCCTCCCGCGTATACATGAGGGTGAATGTGTTTCATGTGGTGTGAATCAAAAGCAAAAACCTTGAGTGCTGCAAAAGAAGAAAAATTCYGTACAAATCACAGCTCCATTAAAATCTAACATAATTTACACTTGGGTTAATAAATGTGCTATTGGATTGCGTAATTATTGTAAATTTTAAGAATATATCATTCTGCCAAATATTTCAAGAAAAAWGCTATTAATATAGCATGCTTGCTTAAACCTCTAGATTGTTATTTTCATCCATACATTTCGCTCCTATACTTTTTACTCTTTCCATGAAAAATACAGTCTTTTATTTACCTTGCATTAAATTAGGCACTGGAAAGAATAATGTAGGTTACTTTGGGAAGAGCTATTGCTTTATTAAAAATGCATTTCTGAAAGAGACCACAAATCACAATTATAAAAAGCAAAGGATAAAATTCTCTACTGAATAGCACCATTTGATAAAAGCCAATTTTTGAAAAGTGTATATTTTATAGTTATCTATCCACGCTACCAAATGCACATTGCACCATGAAATAATGATGTGTGTTGTCAAAAAGCAAACAAGCAAACATCACCCCTCAGGACAAAAAATACATTAGAGGACACAGAGCTCTTGGTTCATTACAGTGCTGAGTTTCAATCACCCATGATGGGAACGACAACAAAAAAAGTCAATCAGGCCTGTTTTTAAAAACAAAACTGCAACAAACAAATCTAAAACTTGAYTGATGGAGGAATATCACTAAGCTAGACCATCTGCATTGCTTATAGCACAGCACACAAAAATAATATGAGCTATTCAGTAGACCAGCTGTCAGACAATGTTTGTCAGGACCTAAGAAATAGTTTTTGTAGCTGGAGTTTTGAAAAACTTGTGCTTTGAGAACCTGCACCATAAAAAGCAGTGAGAGGAGTAATTCCAAAAGTCCAGTGACAAAACAGATGTGACAAAAATATGTAGAACTCTTAGAAGTTCAAATTTTGGAATAAAACTCATTGAAAAAGGGTCAACTTTTTGAAACAGATTCTTCCCCTTTCTCATTATTTGGTTTCTTTGTTTTTGTTTGAATCATCTTCTGACAGGGGTCTCTAGCACCATTAGATTTCTCTTTCTTTAAGGGCTTCACTTCAAGGCCTTCAGCTCCATATCCACAATAGTCTCTGTYTTCAGAGAGCAATGAAGAAAAAGAGGGGCTTTTCAAAGAGCACGTCCCACCATTCTTGATCTGCTGCAAACCCAGAATGACTCTGAACTAAAATAAAACCACTTTTACAGAATTTCTGACATGGAACAATTCCCTATTTTTCCATCAGTTTTGCTAAAYTAATTTCAGAAAGCTGAGGAAAGAACAGATGGCTTGATCTTCCTCAGGAACAAAGGAGGATTCTTTCTTGATAGCTGGTCTTATAAAATGGCAAATTAATAGCAAGAGCAGAGCTAGTGAAGGACTGGAGTGRATTCCAAATAAGAAATTGGGTCAGAAAAAGTTTGGGTACATCCGGAGGGAAAGAAAGTAAAGAGTGGCATTGCCAAAGGAATAGCAATACTTTATTAGAGTAGGATTTTTGAAAGTGATTACTGCTAATCCTATACTTCTCCCATTGAAGAAGTAGTAAACCTATTGCTGTCAGATGAAAACTGGAAGGAGCTGGTGTGAAGACTCTAGAATGCAGGAAGAGCAGAGGAAGCAAAATGATGCAGTGGAAACTACCTAATTGTTTTCTGAAATTTCTCTGAAAATCAGAAATCTCTCTGAAAATTCGGCCACACAAGATCAGAATAATGAAGTTTAGTCTTTTTCGGAGTTCACTTACAATGCTTTCACTGAACCCCAAAAAGTCTTGTTCTGTTGCTCTTTCCATACAAATAAGATTCATAGGGTATTTTTATGTGTATGAGAGGATTCACGGAGACAGTGCGGCTATAACAAGAGATTGAAAGAGAATCTGAAAGGACAACTTTCCATAGCCTCTCTAGTTTTCTCTCAGCTCAAATGTTCAATATTTGACAACTACGATACCTACACTGAAAGTCAGGTGTTAGTTATGAAATTCAYACAAATTAACACCTGTGTGTGTTATATAACACCATTTCTGCTCTGTATAATTGTGCTGAAAAACTCTTAAGTGTAATTCACATCTAAAAGATTCCTTGGAGTAATTTGCTTTATCTTACCTATGTCACTTGCATTAGCATCTAGCTGTGTTGTCTTTTTGATGTTCTGTGACATGAGAAGTGCTGTTTGTTCTGTAGCATGCATCAGTTTAGTCACACTCATTCTTTGGGTATCTACAGGAAGAGCTTCCCAGACCATTATTTTGTCCTTTTGCAAAAAATTGTTCACAGTGTTAACCAAAACCTGTAAATAAAATAGTATTTTAAGCATTGGAATCATACATAATTTATAAAAAGAAAAAAAGCCCACATTTTTCAGGCTTGATCTACTCACATTAATAGTTGTATTCTGAAGTGTTTCATTGTCAGGAGCTGAGTAATGAAYGGTATTCAGTGAAGAATAAGATAGTGCTTCTACATATGAAATCACATCTACAGGTAAAAGTGGTCCTAGGGTATTCTTATTAATKTCTTGCAGCATCTCCAGGGGTGTTTTTAAGTGACTAATCTGAAAAATAAAAATCACAAGTAAAGTCACAAAAAAATTCTACAAGTGGAAGAGGAAACTCAACACAAGTGAGTGATTTCTGTGAATTAACAATATCATACTTCCTCTCGAGATGTTTATACATGAAAAAGAGGTACCATTTAACTAAGCAGCTTTACATGTAAAGTTATGGTGCTACTCAAAGAAAGAGAAGAGACATGATTGATAAGACTAACAATCAATTATGGTAAAAAATAAGTCATGGTCTATCATTTTCTTGTGTGTTTTTTGTAATTAACTTCTGGAGCTCAATTTTATTTATCAGAATACTATGGAAYGGACTAGTAAATGTTCTGCAACATATTTTATAAAAATAATTAAATATCAATAATACAGCAGCTCAACTGACTTCTGTTAAATTTTAGTTGAAGTGGTGGGAGCAGATGGGCAGTATTTATTTATTTTGTTTGGATTTTTTGGCAAATGCAGCTTATAAAGTGTTTAGATTAGTGCAATCCTACTGCATATTTCACCCTTCTGATTAAAGTTTATGAACTACTAAAGTTACTTGCATAAAGYAATCAGTTTAAAAAGTAATAGGCTAGAGAAAGTGTTGGAGAAAGTTAGTAGATGAAGTGTTTGGCCTAGACTGCAGGTTTCAGTGTCATGGCTGAATGAGATAAGAAGTCATAACTCAGAATGCTGAAATCTAATGAGATTTTATCCACTCAAGGAAAAAAAAAACCACCCAAGCAATCGATTTGGTAAGATATGAAGCTCTGCTGCTCAACAGCTCTTGTAGCTTTTGCTTCATCTTTGATTTTATCTGATTAGAACTACAATACAAGCTAATAAACAGACTATCATTTGACATAATATTCTTTACATAATATTGAGGTATTTTGATTTATGACTTGGCTTTAAGTTTAGTTCAACTACATACTAAAAGATCGACCACATCTTTGCATGCAAACATGGTGAGCAAGTTAGGATAGTGCATTATATTGTACCTTAACAGAGAAAGCCTGTTAATATCATACATAGCTTACAGCTTTTAAATTAAAATCTTTTTGAATCTAGTAATTTAGGCAAGTTGCTTAATACAGAATGCAAACATACACAACTGGTTTTAATTTATTCATATTTATGTTTCATTTATCCTTCTAAATTAGACATCACTATAGTTGTGGACTAATGAATAGTGAAATCATTAATTCATTTAATTTGCTTCAGGAAATGTCAGCTTCTGGTGAAAAACTCTTGAATCCTGAGTTTTGGGGTCTGTAAGTCTATGCCACCTTAAATACTATGTTTTAAGGAGTAAATACACTGACATGGCAGGATACTATTGCTCCACTTTCAGTTTTGTCACTTATTTGCATTACTTTTGTAAGCTTTCACTCCAAGCGAGCAAATAATTGCACATCAGTAAACGCAGCTATGTATAACTTCAGAAATTACAGAAACAGTTGAGTGATTACCACCCTTCTGAATTTTTCATGCCTCATGACCTTACTATGCTAGAAATATAACACACACATTCCCAGCAAGTTATTACCATGATTTGAACACATAACCAATTTCACATAATTTGGAATTACTAACAAGACTTCTGTAAACACGCTTAAGTTCAATTGTATGCTTGAAGCATTTGTTAAAAGCTCCTTAAGAACTATTATAATTGAAATAACAGTTTCAAACAGAAACAATTAAAGGATTTGCAAATTAAACTATAAACCAATGCTACTTACTCCAGTTAAAGTTCTATTAATATGTTCAGTTATACAATCTTTGTATAACTCACACTTGGCCTTTGGATTTTCTGTGGAAATTAAAAACAAATGATTATCTTAAGTTTAATGCAATGTTCAACATATACTCATTGTAAGAGCTCTTTAAGTAACTTCCCCAGCCCTCCATTTATGAGGATAAAAAAGCAACGCTCCCATCTCACACTTCAGCTGCCAAGACCAGCTCTTGACCCAGCTGCTGTTTGTACAGTACTGAAACACCACTGAACTAGAGTATTTTTATCACGTCTTCGGTAGAGCTTGTCCCCTGTTCTTGAGACTTCTACCGGGGTAGTTAAGAGAAGGTTCAAATTCACAGAGCGGCAGACACATCTGAGCAACTACGAGGAGGGATCTGCTTTTCAGAAGGGATTTCGTCACGCTGTTTAGCAAAAAATACATTTACAGAAGCATTCTGTTCTAAGGAATCGTAGATGTGACTGCCTTGCCTCTTTTCATGTCTTGCTGATTAATCTAAGTGAAGATAAAGAGACACTGGTGGGTTTCTCAGAAGATGTGGCCCTGTAATAACACATAAACCTTTATAATATCATGTACCTTGGCAGGAAGTGCCATCATTTGGCTTAAACCGCAATTTTCCTGTGGATGGTTGATAACCTTCCTTGCAGGCACAGTTATATCCTCCATCTACATTTTCACATTTCGCATGATCTCCACAGGCAACAGTTCCTTCTTTGCTGCACTCATCTACATCTGCAAATATTGTGAGAAATTGAATTTTTTATTAAGTATTTACAGACTAACACCTTGCTGCTTTGTTGATAATAGCCCTGCACACTGCAAGCAATTTTGCAATAAAATTTCATGGAAGAAAAAAGAAAGGCAAAAAGTAAAAAGGCAAACTTCATGGCAAAGCTTCTGTCGATTATATTACTTAGGGATTAGCAGGATAAATCATAATCGATAATATTTTTATACCACCACTTTTATTGCTATGTAATATTGCATTGTTCATGTTTTAAAAGCATGAGTTTAAATATTAATTCTATCATAACAAAACACTCTGCATGATGCAAATCATCTAAAATCCATTTTCCAGAGATTAAACTAAATAGATTTTCTCAGCCTTACTATTGAGTTAGAAAAGAAAAAGAAAACTGCAGCCTTTCTTTTAAGTCACAGCATTAAAAAGATGCTTCAAAAGATCATTCTATTCATCTGGTTAATCTAAGATTTAAGCTCTGTGCCTTTAAAACTTTTTTTTTTAAATCCATAGTTAAACTGCATTTGCCTAAAATAGCTTTTGTGCCTCTAAATAATTTGCTTTTCGGTAGATAGGTTCAGTAACTGGGTTGGGCACAGTCCATGGGTAAAAATGATGAATTCCAGTAAAGGAATTTGTGAATTGATCGATTTAGGTAGGTAGGAGGGGGGAATAGTTTGCATAATTTGTTTGGCTGAAGATAGAGATCAAATAACTCAATAGATTCACTGGAGAAAGCAGCCTGGGAAAAATACCAAAGAATTCTGAAGAACAGAGTAATGGACTGTGAAATCTGTGCCAGTAAGGAGGAGGGGAAAAAATAAAAAGTGAAGAGGTTTGGGACAGGTACATCTGAAAAAATAGAGAATGAAGAAATGATGTATAAGCAGATTTAAATGAACAGGATGAAGTGGGATGACAGAGAATTTGGGAAGGAAACAGGGGCAAGGGCAGGTCTGAATATTGGAGAAGAATGGTGAGCTGAATCGACAAGGGGGGCTTTATGAAGGGATTTAAAAACAAACAAACAGATATAAGGAGCTGGCATTGCACCTTCAGCATGCCAAATCATTTTTTGTACCCTTATTTTGTTGGTGGCTTTGGAAATGGGATAAGACAAAAGTGAGCAATAATAAATGAGCAACATGGAAATGCATGGAGGAACAGAATTATACACTGCATGTCTGTGGATATAGCTAGGGAACACAGAAAGATGTCTGAAGGATGCCTGTGGACTCCTCTGCCTTTTTCACAGCACTTTTTGATAAATTAAGTAGAATATTAATGGCAAGACAGCCTTCTGACATAATCAAATGAATGCATTTGAGCTTTTAATGGAACATCTCAACTTCTCTATCCACACTTTTGTATCCTACACTTCATTCTCCAGCTTCCTTTCTTCTGCTTGTCAAGGACATGGCTGAGGTTTCATCCTCTTCTTTCACATGTTTCTTTGCTTCACTCAGCAGTGGCTCAAATTTGCACCTAAAAATTTGTATTTTAAATCCAGAGTGATCCAGAAACTCCAGTCCAAAGGCAGCTCAGATGCTGGCACGGCAAAGGTGACCAGAGGAGATGGGTCTCAACCTCACAAGCCACCTCAAGCACTGCCATCTCTGCTCTCCATGACGTTCAATGATTATCATCTCCTAGTCTGATGCCAGTTTGCCTATTTAATCCCCAAAACTGTAGATGTAGTTCTTGAACCGCGTTAATGAACCGAGGCTTGAATTATCCATATTTTTATAGTTTCTGTGACCTCAGTAGTCAGTGTTAACCATATTATACTTCAAGGAATTTGACAAATTGGGAAAGAGTGAAAAGAGTGAAAAAGTGATATAGTGCTATGCACAGGCTAAGTCATAAGTAAGTGCTGTCACTTGAAGACATAAGGCCTAAGTTTCTCTCTYGGCATCAAATAACCCCTAACACCAGTAAACTGTAAAGCTATTTCAGAAAGAGATGTAGGTGCCTTTCGGTGCCCTGTTGTCTCACTCAATGTAACACGGTCGAACTTTGATTGAATTGAAGCGCCAAGGGTGCTAAACACGACGAGAGCAGTTTGCATAACAAGAACACACATCAGCCTTGTGCCAGAGATCCCCCTGGCCTTGTCAGCTACACTGAGAAGGGCATATACGGTCTCAACATGATATTCACTCTGYAGCATGGTACTAACACACCACTAAATGACAACAAGCTTTTCTAAAATCTGCARTTACTTAAATATATAAATATTTCAATACATTCCAGATCATCTTTGCTAGGTATTAGGTTGCCATGTGATTTACTGCTGCAAGTATTTCAAAGTTATTATGCTAATTTGCTTCTCATGAACCTAGTTTGATAAATCATTTATTTGTCATTATTGGGCATTCATACAAATTACCCTTCTTTTCTGCAATTATGTCACATATTAAGTGTAATGGAAATTTTAATGAGAAGTAGGATTATCCAAAACAGCAGCAGAAACTCGAGCACCCAGTCGCATCTCTGGCAACAAGATGGCTATTTAAAGTCTCAGAGACACCCTGTCGAGTTTATGCAAATACACTTTCTGCAGTTGAGTTGTCCATATGGAATGAATCCATATCACGTCTATCTAATTTATTGCTTCCCAGAGGAAAAAAAAAAATCTCCTGGTTGACAATATTAAAAAGCAATAAGCCTAAGCATGCAAGGTACTAATCAGTTTCATACCCCGTTTAAATCAGGAAGACTTTCAAAAATAGTCAATTGTGGCAGTTACAAGAACATTCCTTTTGAGTTCCTGCGTGAAATAACATGCAGTAACTGCAGTTTTTTGTTTATTTTTTGTCAGTTATTCCTTTTCAAATGAATATGCACTTGCTGCACCGCACATGGACAACAGCTTGTCAGTGCTTTCAACAACCAGTTCGGCTGGAACTTTGGTGCTGTTGAGTTTAACCATCCTCCTGCATCCATGGGGGCAGTGGGACGGGGCTACCCAAACTTGCTTGAGCACAGAAGGTTCCTGAAAAAGGCTGAAACGGAGCAGCTTCTTCAGCAGAAGAGCATTTGCCAAAGCTCTGCTGGAAACTGGCCCCTGAGTATTCAAAACAAATCCTAGAGCTGGACTTGGAAGCTTTTGTAATAATTCTGATCACAAAATAATATCACCAACATCACTGGGGCTAGCGTGAAAATAGATCTATAACCTTTTATTTCTGCGCTTTGTCATTCCTCATTTACTGCAGCAGGCAAGGAAATTCCAATTAATATAAAAGTATTGAGAACAGTTATTATATTCCGTCTTGCCAATTACTGGATTTTTACCTACACCGCTTTGATTCTTCACCAGTCAGTCAAGACAGCTTGATATCTACATTATACTGTCTGCTTATTAGTAGCTTGCAAGTGATTGAAAAGTCCAATTGCAAAGGGCTAGACGTTGCCTCCCAGTGTCTCCACACTGGAAGGCAGCAGCATACTCGCAGTAGAAATTATAAACCCTAAGAATGGCACAGRTGAAAAAACTCCAGCAGAGTGGCAAAATGCCATATCCCATCTGCTCTGACATTGTCCCCATCGCAGAAAAGGATGGGATGGAGAATGGGCCCTTTCCCAGTACTCAGAAGAAGCTGGGAAAAAACCTCAAGACCACTAATAGCCTGTTCCAGGAAATGGCAGAGTGGCAGAATGACATTCATGTCACTTCATTTTAGAGATGTCACTTTCATTTTAGTGATGGCTGTTTTCATGTTTCAACTCTGTCGATTGGAGCAAAAAAGTAGGTTTGTATTTCACCCTTTTATCTGCAGCAGAATGTCCAATAAAATTGGAAGTCTAAGGATAAAACTTGTCTTTTACACAGAAAATAGATTTTAGCATCTCACATCCCTAACAGCAGAAAAACATCATCTTCTTCAGAACTATCATGCCTCTGTATTTTTTTTTTATTCTCCACTTTTCTTTTTTGCTCTCTCTCCCTCTGCTCTCCTATTTTACCTCTATCTGCATATTTTCATTGCCACCTTTTCCCAATTCCAACCCTAATGCAAKGAAATAACGCTGTCCCACAACTCAAGAGTTAACATCTTGGTTGCAGTGAGGGGGAGCTGACGTTTCCCACAGCTGCTATCTCAAGATGGCAAGTCCAGCCTCCGCACTTCCAAACAGACCGACACATKCCCATACACCCAGCGTTGGAAATGGACTCACACACCCAACGATACACCACAGTTACAGCACGTGGGAGGTTCCAGWSGCACTTGTCCATAAACRAGTGGGTYGTGCAGTGGCACTCCACATTTCAATCACTATTTTCAACATGTTCTGATATATACATTACACACATATCAAAGCAAACKGAAGACTATGTAGAATAAGGGAACAAAATCAGGACCTACAACCCTGTGTGAGATGAATGTTGGGAGCTCTGTCCTATGATTTGTACAAGGTACCTTCCACTATGGGCAACGTTTGCTTCAGCTGGGTAGCACAGCTGAATATACTACTGGCATTTCCCTAMGCATAAGTCCTACCATCTAATCAGTAGCAGCAGATCTACTGAGCACAAAATATTCTATTATGGTTATCTRCCAGATAAAGTGGAAAATTAATTGTGGATCAAAAGGTTGTCTTTAAGACTTACKGCTTGGTAAAGTAATGTCTAATGAGAAGAGGTTTAATGAGATGGGAACATGTAAACCCATGTTTAATGAGCAGAGATGCCCACAGGTAATTTGTCATTTCAGTGATTTCAGTGTGAATTTTGGAAGCAATCAGGTCCTCCCATACAGACTTGCAAARAAGAAAAAAAAAGGGAAGAAAGTGATGAACTAACCCCTTGTACAGGATAAAAATGAATCTGTCCAGTAGAGGAAAGAAGGAAACGTAAGAAATTAACAAGCTTATAGTAAAAAAAATAAAGTGACCTAAGGAACAACCACAGAAATAACTCTGAAGACAAGACTTCTGAGGCTGAGAAAATGTCGTAACTGGTAAAAATCAAAGCTTGGATGAGGACCACAAGAATATTTGCAGTACAGTGTGCTAACAGGCTCAATCCCAGCTAATTTAAGAACGATTCATAGCAGCTGGGCAAAGCAGAGCTCTTTTAGATAGATGTGAGTAATGGGCAAGAAATGTTGATTAGATCACTTTCTGGCTTAATATGSAGCCTTTCTGCTGATATTAAGAGCAGCAAGAAGAGAGGTTTTCAGCACTCACAAGCTCACAGGAAACATATCTAGAAGGAGACACAGTCAGCACCAAGGTGTAAAGGGCARTAGATTTATTTCTCATTTTCCCATTCCCTGAGGACTTCTGCAACATTCAGAGAAAATTACCAGGGGTTTGAGAAAAGAGAAATAAGTTACAGCTCTTCCATTCAMAGGAAATTCTAAAGGCTTGCATGGCTTTTCAGAAACAACATTTTTTGCCTCAAAAACTTCTCTGCCCCTGTAATCTTAAACAAGATTCATCCAGTTGCAATGGAAGCAAAACCTGAAGGATGGCACAGGACATAAGATAACTGTGCTTCTTGCTCATTGCTGCTGAACAAACTTAAAACAAAAATCCAAATTAAAGCTCCCATCAAGAAAATGGGAGCATAGAAGGTCAGAATGTGTGGATTTTGCTTGTCAAGAAACAACTGAATGCACTTCTGTTTTTAAAAATGAAAACATGACCCCCTTGCCCTTCGTTTGGGGAAAGTGGCATAAATGGGTGGATTGAGGGCCTCTGTTTTGATTTAACTCTACATTCATTGTCTAAAACTGGCATGAAGATAAAAGCATTATTGAAATCAGTGGCAGCTGCAAGGTTTTCAGTGAGAAATGTAGGCTTGAGCTGGAATATTAAATCTGCACCAGCTAGAATCACACGAATTTCATACGCAGGCTCCAAACTTCACAAATCTGAAGGTGGTTTACTAGATGGTTATAATTAACAAAAGCAATAMGAAAAAAGTGACAATTTAAAGCTGGTTGGCAGACATTAATAACTTACCCACACAGGAGGTTCCATCGTTAGGTACAAAACTCTGTTGACCGTTGCTGGATTTGTAACCAGGTGCACACATGCAGAAATAACTTCCCACAGTGTTTGTGCAATTGGCATTCTCTCCACAAGGCTGAGTAGCATTTTCACATTCATTATCATCTGTCGAGACATAAATTATAGAGAAATATATTTGCGTCTGCTGATTGAAGAAAACAAAGTAAAAGCTTAATTTGGCCATGGGTATTTTATTATTTCTGTGCATTTCTATTGCTGAACTAGCAYTCCTCATACTTGCCTACAAAGGTTTCCCATTGACAAGTAAGTAATCAGGTGCTCAGCTGCACTACTCTGCCCTCATTCTGCACTAGTCAACAAACCAGGAGGAAACTGATGGGACACTGAAAYGCAGGTATTAATGAGATATTCATTTGGGAGAGGGGATCAGCTCATGTCTATGTTACGTCATGCTTGTATTGGGTAATCTTTTTGGTAAGTACATGGTGTTCACAAATCTCTAGAATAACCCCAAGGACATGCCTGGGAAGTCAGAATTATAAAAAAAAGTGCCCAAAGGGATGTGAAAAAAGTCAACTTATTTCCCAGCACCAAAGCAGGATCAGTATAACTAAACTGACATATTTTATTTATCCTGCTCTTGAAGATCATCTGGTATTTCTAAGTAYATCCAGACAACAAACTGCTATAAAGTTTGTCCTACTCTCTGACCTGGACCTTCAGTGACATTAAAAAGAAGTAAACATCCTTTCTTAAGATCTTTGGGGTAACTAACCATGACAAACAGATGAGCAAGAATCATGACTTGATCTTTACCTCTCAGATTGCTGCGTGAATCAATTTTGTACCTACAGAGTCACAAGATCTCTTTCAMAAGGCTAATCCCACATCTCCAGTGATAAAAGAAGGAAGGAGCCACCCATGCAGGTTTTAAGAAGACTTCCTCTATGCAGGGCCTCTGCATCTGTTCTTATGGGGGAGTGAGGAGCTGGGCAGTTTGATCAAAGGTCAAACAAAATCATAAGCTCCTGCATTATCCCATAYGGGCAATCAGCTGCAGGGAGTCAACAAAAGCGTTTTCTCTCTAGAACAGCCCAAGATCCCTGAGGTCTGTTAAATAATTATGACAAAACCTGAGGGGAAAACAAAGCAAAAACCAAGAGCTGTCTTATCCAGAAACTCTATTAGACTGATAACAACATCCACAATACTTCCATCTTTCCAACAGCCCATTTTTCCCTCTGAGCATCCCAAAATCTGAGGCAAGTAAATGAGCCAATAAAACTCTGCCAAGCCAAAAAAAYCAAAAACCAAAACAAACAAAAACCACCACCACACTGTAAGCAGAGGTCTCTATTTTCTTTATGCTGAGAAGGAAGAGAGCTAAAGGCTTCCCGAAGCCTGCTGGGATTTTATGCTTATTCACAAGCATAAGGTAGTCAGGACATGATAAATGACAGGAAAGAACTGTAACAGGGAGAGATATAACAATTTATTGCAAAAGATGAACAATTAAGCAGCATGACAGGAAGAAGAAATATGATTTCAGAAAAGCCTCCCATGGATGAGTTTCCTAAAGGTGCTTCTGCTTCCTGATGGCCAGCATTCTCATAAGGTGCTTGCAGAGATGGGATATAGATAACTACAGTGTCATGTAAGTTAAGGAAGTGGCAAAAATAGAATACACCAAGAGCTGCAAAGCGTAGCCAGAATACTTTTCCACAGTGAAACCTATTCCCGRCCCCCAGAACAACGGGCACAGTGCATTTTTCAGCTTATGCCTCTGCTATGATTTTGCACCTTACTCAGTTGACTCCAAGATGCAAATATCAATTCAGAACTGCTGCTTTACTCRAGGGAACTTGGGTCAACGGTATCAAATGGATTACATTCATTATAACTAAAACTGAATGTAATTTWATGAAGAATCCAAGTATGGAAGCTCTCTGCCAATGCATGTCAACACTACTTATTTTACAGCTTTGGTATTCATGAAAAAAAAGTGAAGGTGTATGGTCTGGATCTTAGAGAATGCCAAGGTAAATCCAGAAAGGCTTCAATGACATCATGAGCAGGGGCACTGGAAAGTGGTAGGAATCCAGATCGAGAAAKTGAGCCCAGAAAAATGACCATTCCTGACTGGCAGGTGGCAGCCTGGGGACCACGAGCCAAAACATTCTACAGATCACTGGGATCCCAAACTCAAACTGTATATTAGAATACCCTTGCAACTTATCCTGTTCAGGGTATCCCCCAGATGACAGAAAAGGCAGCAATTAAAACAATAGATAATTTTGCCATGGTCCAGGGCTTTGGAAGCCAAGGCCGGAGCCCTCAGGGGCTCATGTGTCCATCAGGAGCAGCAGCCCGGGGCTGGGCTCAGCAGCCTGGCTGGGGAACACACAGATCCACTGCAACCCGCCGCTCCCCCAACAGCAGCCTCTGCTGCCGGAGCCGCCACGGAGCSCCTGGGGAGGCTAAAACTGCCCTTGTGTGGTGCAAGCCCCACGGGAGAGCCGCCCTTGAAGTGCCTCGCTTAACCCCTCAAGCGCGAGGAAATGAAAGGCTTCCTGTAAAACAAACGCCAGCGCTGCTCGCCCTGCTGTGCGCAGCCTGTCTGGAGCTCCCAGAACAGCGGGCGACCGCACGCACATCCCCGGCGCGCGGCAGGACCSAGACCCCGCAGCCCCAGCGGCCCCAGGCAGGGGCAGCACCACCACCCACAGCCTCGCCTCTCCCTCCCGCGAGCTGGTTCCGTCAACGGTAATTTAATACAATTTGTTTATGATTCTCCAAAGATGCAGCRTTCAAGTTTGGTCTAAATCAGCACAAAAGAGCAGATGCTTCTACCAACCACTTGAGACTGCAGAACTGGGCTGGGAATCTCGTTTAAATATGAATCGCTTTCCTAATGGGCCCGATTTGTCTTTGTCCTAGGCCAGGGCAAGGGATCAGGCTGCACAGGAAAGCTTGCCACTGAAGGCTCTGCCTTGCTAGATTTTCATAACTCTCTMTCTCCATGCAGGAGCCCTTTGCAACACCTTCTCTGGGTGCCTTTTCTTTTCAATAGCAGATTATCAGAAGCTTTTAAATGGTTTGGGCTTGAGGATTCCACTGCCTAGCTGGACTTCTGAAGTCCTTGGATCAACAAAAATATTTTCTATCGTATTTTTCATAGCGTGTGTGTATCAGTAGAGAAGGTTTGAGATCAGCAGTTCCTGTGTATCTGCTTGTGCTGAACAGCCTCACAAAAATCCAAGAGCCCCAATTTGAGGAAGAGGGTAGAACAGTCCATAAAGACCAAAGTGTTGCTGTATACTCAAAACACTTATGTTAAGTCTGATCAGAGACTGTGCAAGGTTTAGAGAGGTGGATATATTATATCCAAACTGCTTCCCTCACCTCTTCCTAGAATTTTCAGGAATTACAAATTAAACCTGATGAACATACCTTACTGGGTAAGCACCATTGATGAGARTGGCTTTTTAAGGCATGCTTTTCAATGTCTGGGAAGCATCAGAAAATCTGTAGTTTGTAACCAGTTRCATGTGAGTAAGAGTAAGAATAAAAGAATCGTTAAAAACGCTAGTGCTTGCCCAGAAACAGAGCAATTATCCAGCTTAACAACTGCAGGAACGCAAGGATGAAAAGGAATAGCATGCTCAAATTAGGGGAAACAGGGAACTGAAGCTGTCTCATGGCAATTTTGTGTGGAGCTTCAGGCTGGGAGTGCAAACCCCAGATTAATTGTTTGTTATCCAGGTGACGCCCCTTTCCCAAACGGAACCGCAGGGGAAATGCTCTGAGCAAGATGCCAGGTAGATTTACTCCTCCGGTTGCAGGGGAAAGTCAGAGCCAACCAGACACCCTCCATGGAGCAGGAGGAGCCGGTCTCAGGGCGCCTGTCAGGCGGTGGGTGAAGGCACAASCCAGAACACCCGAGCTGGGCACAAGGGACCAGGAGCTGCCACTCACCCTGAGGGGAAGCAGACCATGATCTGCTTGCACCGGGAGCACGCCAGGCTTCCCACCCCACCTTCCCCCCTGGAATTTGACAYGAATTCACACCGAGTGCCTGGCTTGATGAGTTTGAGAGTGAAGTGCTAAAGAGGGACAGCAATTGTCAGGGRCAGCGAGGAGGTAAAACAGAAAGACACAGGTTAGACATGAAGTGAGTGCTCAGCTGGACTTTGGATACAGGGGATAACGAGCAGATAAATCCTCTTAAAAACAAGACTAGAGACACGCAGTAGGAGGGGACAGAATAATAATCTCATTTACAGCCCAAGTCGCACTCAGCTTCTGGGTAGCCATACGGTGAACTCGACAACCCGAGGTTYGCACCTGACAGGATGAGCAAGAGACGTCATCACTCCGCTCCAAACATTCCGGTCTCAAGCAAGAGAGAAAACACCTTGGCAAGCAGTTTGGTTAAAGGGGCAACAAAAGAAACCCAAGCTGCACCCCCAGATCTCAAAACAAACGGGAAATTTATGCAGCCTCTGAACACCAAAGCCAGGAAATGCCTCGTCACGTTRTGGCTTGCACAGACCAACCGCTCCAGTTATGCCATGGGTAAGGAAGATGTGAAAAAGGGCCTGGACACAGSCCAGCTCGAGCCAGGCAGAGGGATGCGGAGCGTAGGCTGATGGGCGTTACCTGTTGGGCCTTTTCAAGAAGAATTTGCCATAACATATCTGAAGCAGTATTAAAACATTTCTTGTTTTTAAGATTGAGATCTAAATTATGCTCCATTTTGGATTAAAAAATAATACAGTAGATGTGGTAAAACTGCTTTAAGAGAAGTAATTGTTCAAATAATATTGAAGACCATAGCAAAGCTCCCCCTCTCTTCCCCCACAATGTGGGGCAGTATTAATTGATTTCTGAAACCATTGACTAATTATGCTCCGAGTGGAGAAAGTACTTGAAGGAGCCTACCCTGTGCATGAGGCATTGAGTTCATGATGCACTTTTATAAAATCCAAGTGCAGTGCTAAGGACAAGAGCAGCTTGATGGAATTGGATTGCCAGCACTACTATGAAGGTTATATGAGGTGACCTGTAACTAGCCTATGAGAGACATGCACCTATATTGCTCTGTCCAGGTTAATACCTAGGTTAGCTCAYTAAAAGAAAATAACTCCCGTAGAGAATGGACATCATTATTTTAAATTCTCAGAACCTGTTTCATTCTCCTTGTCAAATTGCTTGTGATCCAATTACATATGAACTGTGCATCTTCTACAGTGACTCACATAACTTACAAACAGAAATAATACTAAAAGTTTGTCACCAGGTAAATGCTATCCTGCTTAAATGCTTTGGAACTCAATAACTTCACTGTTACATAATAGACTAATTCACAATAGGAAATCATTACAATCTATAACTGAGAAAAGCCATTAATTACTGGAAAGTGTCCAGTCTCTAACCTGAAGATACTAAATATGGTCTGGCAAGGAGGAGACAATTAGGCTGAGGAATTCTACCCAAAGGGAAAACATGCCAGTGTTACTTCAGCTAGACTAATGACTTCTACAACAATAACCACTTTAAGCATTTCCAGCTACTGTCAATGCTGCAAGAATTTTACTACATGATGAAAATCTCTTAACTGCTACTGACAGTCATGTTCTCAGAGACTGACCCCAGCAGTACATTTCTGGTAAGAAATTTCACGATGAAAATATATAACTTCCAGTCCTACTCTTCTGATGTGAATTACAGCTAAATATAGCRATGCAAGGGGAATTATGGATTACAAAAGCCAGGAGAGCCAGGTGTACTGTACTGCTCAGGGTCTGCTAAAGGGATGTGGATTTGGGGCTCTTGCAGCCATTTTTTCCTGTGTAATACACATTATGCTAGTGCAATTTATTTGAAAATTATAGAGCATTCCTCCTTTTTGGGGCAACCTCTCCCAAAGCCAGACTGTTTTTAAAAAAAAAAAATAAAAAAAAAATCAAATTTCCTCTTTCCTCCTTCTGTCCCGAGCCCTACAGCTGTGAAGTGATGAGCCTGCATTCTCCTCATACCAAATGGCCCTGCTGGCTCTTTTTGGACCTTCCTCCTTAAGGCACCCAGTCCAGAAAGCTCCAGTCCCAGATGATAGAGGGAGTGAATCCACTCAGGATCTCACTGAATTCCGAACCTGAGGATGACTCACTTCACGTCAAAGTGACTGTACTTTGCTGCCTACACCAACAGCTCTGTTTGCTAATAGTTATTGCATGCTACTTTCAAATATTCTGCTCATGTTTTCTGCATAAGCTTGTCTTTTTTACTGAGGATGTTTACTCTGAGATACAGGGACTAAGGACTTTTTTAGCCCAAAGATATGAAACACTCTGCTTTTACAGTCAGCAAAACTACGAGTGTGAATTCCAATTCAAAAGAATCTCCTGGTTAGACAGATGTAATACTTGTAACAGGGAATAATGCTGAAATCTGGCACAAGTCAGAACTTGGCCTTAGCCCTCTTCAGTAGCCAGGTGAATTAGCTGTAATTAGTTCAGCTGCAGTTAGCCTGGCCATAGCACTATGCTACCTTGTCCAGCATTGCACAGGCTCATCTTAGCAGACACTGAGAAACAGAGTCCCCATTACAAGACACAGAAAAATTCAGTTAAAACTGCCCCCAGTTAAAGTGAGAGGGGCAATTCCCTTGCAGAGAGGGTAGAAGTCCCAGGAATGAAAAGCAGAGCAGATCACTGCAGCCTGATACTCCTTGTGCCTACATCTAAAGTGCCTAATAAGCACCTACATCTAAATTCAAGCGTTTTGAGAAGTGTCTTGATTTCCAAATTGACTGAACTTTCAGAAGCTTTCCACAGGATGTTAAGCAACCCTGAAAACTGGGCAGTTTATTGGCTATGTGGAAAAGTACTGCAAGCTTCTCTTGAAAGTGTTGGAGAATAAATTGTTTCAGCAAAAACAATAGTAAGGGTTCTGTTAATTTTAATAGAGGGAAGCTATTACATCACATATCAAATGTTTAGTTCATTAAAAATATGTCATGGCCTTTTGTCCTCCTCTCCTGTCTCTGGATGTACCAGCACAGGCAGTTTTATAGGGTATCCTTAGTTTTGCTCTAAAAGTCCCAGATCAGTCTGTAAATCAGAATAGTTCATTGGGAGCAATTTTCTTTGCTCAGGTTYGCTGTGATTTTCATCTTATAATTAGCTTTACTGGAAACACAAGAAAGTTTTTTGAAGGGATATGTTTACCTTCCAAGTGTAAATGCATACCAGAGAAAAATAGCCTGTGAAGGACACATTTTCAAGTGGGCAAGCTCTTACACACAAAACACTGGGTTAGAACTTAAACTCTTAGTGCAGGGGCCCTGGCTCCAAATCAAGCACTGTAAAGCCAAMCATGAGGCTCTCCTCCAAAGGCTGCTGGAAGATCATGGATAGGGCACAGCTGAAGCTGGTGGAAAGGGACCTCAGGGATGGGAGAGCAGCACACAGCATCACGAATTGGTAACCTCATGCTCTTCAAASATTGATATATGTATATATATATTATTGGCATTGACCACTGTTCAGAGGAAGGCTCTCCTAGTCCTCAAGCCCCATCCAGGGATCTGAATAAACTCTCTTAGCATCCCTTTTCTCATGACATTTACATTATCTCTACCGAAAGAGAAAGAGAGAAGCCCTGCAAGTCCCAGGAAAGAACAAAATAATCATTCAGAGCAAGCCCTCTTCTAGGTCAAACAGCAAGATAACGATGGCTTTCTTGTGGAGTAATGAGTTTCTCCAGAACTTCATTTGGTTTTTGTTTTAGCCAAAGGCTGCAGTGTTGTGTTATTTTATGTTTAAACGTATCCTACTCTAACAAGACACTGAAGTATTGATAGCCTTATTTTTATTGCATACTGTACTTTGATCTGGGTGCCAGAAGAGGTCAATACAAGAACTCCAGAGTTAGAGCTGTTTACATCCAGCATACAATGCAAATAAGCCAATGTGGCAAGGACATCCCAGGCAGATTAAATAAGACCATGTTTTCCTAGCTCTACTTTTTTTTTTTAAACCAAACATCTTGTGAGTAATGTCCATTAAATTCCATGAAATCCTCCTCTTTAAGTGCTTTTCCATCCCTGCCATCCCCTCCTACACCAGACAAAAAGGCAAAAAACAAGCTGCATTAATCACAGCCCAGAAGGGCTCTGTCATAGCATAATGGGGACTTGGCGTGCCAACAAAGGGCATCCAGATGTCCCCAGTTTCCTTATCTATACAATGGGTAGCGATGACAGCCATTTTATTAGCTGAGATATTGTTACTCTCATCAGATAAAATTGTGTGTTTTGTTGCTTTGATGTTTTCTGTCATCATGGTGGAGCTGCTTCAACTGCATATTTAAAGAAGGGCTGCAGTGGCAGCTTATGTTCCTTAACAACACTCTCTAGAAACATCTCACRAGGAGAAGCAAGCGGCGCACTAATTGTGCTTTAGCAGAAGATGGGAAAAGCAAACAGAGCTTCTGCCACAGCTATTTCTAGTTGAGACATAATTGCAGAGTCATCTTTCTTTCCTACATTTGTTTCCCTGAGGGAAAGATCACCAGAAAGCGAGTTCCCTCTGAATGGGATGCARATCAAGCAGCCACCTAAAAGTGATGTCAGCCATACCTGATCTGCCTCCACATAGAGTATTATTAAGCCATGAAATATTTAGTAGATTAAATAACATTTTTAAGTAACTGCTTATATTTAAGGCTTCTACACAATAACGACAACTATTACAGCACTCAGAAATACGTATCTTACTTCCACATGCTTGGTTTGATCAGGCAGACCTTGAAGGCTAACAAATCTGTCATGCAGAGCAATATGCAAACTCATTTAATTTTCTATTTAAATCCTTCCTGACAGARGGGACTTTTCTTGAATTCCAAAGCAGCAAGCCTGTTAACCAAACCCCAAAGGTGGGCACGTTTGCTTGTCGACACTGGGCTTATCTGGCCATACTATCACTCGGGCAATAATTATATGAAGTGCTGCAGACACTTTAATAATTCAGCATTTGCCAGCTGCCACTGAACTCTTCCCGTCTGTACTAAGCACCGGGAAGTGCTGGGGACTCTCCAGTGGACTGCATGACAAGACTGCTCCCGCCTAATGATCTCTGCAGCTCCGTTCCTCTGATGGGGACACCAGGCATGACAACAGGAGCAGCACAATTAGAGAGAGGTAGCCCTGCATGGAGCACCCACCTGGGCTGCTGCAGGCAAGAGGTTACCCCGATAACAAGAGGTAAAATAMGCAAGTATAAGTGGTGCAGGCAAACATAGGCTCTGGACCGGTGACTCCTAGGATGCTGCACACAGGATACACATCCAGAAAGGCTGATGGATGTGCATCCAACGCTCCTGCCATGATGAGTCCTCTCCCCTGCTAATCTGCCTACACAAGAGGTGACTWGTGAGTGCCCCCTTTTTCCAGCTCCCTACCCTCCACACAGACCCTGATCCTTCCTTTCTGTAGGAGTCTCCATTGCTGGTTTTCCCCCATCAGCCAGATCCCTAGCTGATGTCCAGGCACCTCTACGAGAGCCACCAGCTTTATGTTCACTCACCRATGCTGCTGCCGACTGCCCACGGAGTTCTAGCAATCATTTAACCTACCTCCGTTTCAGTTCCCATCTATAAAGTCATTCCTTCTGCCTCATCTATTTTGATTTCAACAAACCAACCCTGACTCCTAAAGGTCAAACGCACTTGTACAGYGCTTGGTGCATTGATCTCATTTGAGTCTTCCAAGTGTCACTGTAAACCAAAGAGTAAATCCTAAGAAGTGAAACAGCCTGAAGTCTCCTTTCAGGATTCCAGACATGTTTTTCTGTTGAGAGAAGGATGGTGCAGAAATGAATTGTGAAGTTTAGAAAGCCACCTTGTGTCCTGCTATGAGACAGAGCTAAGRGGGTAACTCAACAGACTTAGGAAATGCGATTTTGAACATACTTCAGAGGCTGCAATTCCCATGGGGATGGAAGGGCAGAGGGGAAGTATCCCAGCCCAGCTCATCCTGTGGTACATAGGGAGGAATMACCTTCCTGCAGAGGAGAGCAGGGCCTTCACATTTCCCCAAAAAGTGGGAGAAAAAGCACAAGTCATAAATTGTGTGTGTGTGTTCTAGTCTACCCTAATTTTAGTGGAATTACTTACTTTTAAAGCATGAGAAGGCACCTCAAGGTTACTGAGCTTGAAGCTTTAGAAATACCTTTAGAATGGGAAATAGTTTTACAGTACTTTTTTTTAAAAGTTTTAGCCCTGGAATTACATAACTACACCAACAATCAAACCTTACATAAGAGAAAATACAAAGAAAGGTTACCAGCAGAGAAACTCTTTTCCTTTCAGCTAAAAGGAAGTAACAAACGTGTGTACCCACACGCCTAAAACCCTGCTGAGATGTACAGGACCTGACAACAGAGCTCCTGCAAATCCAGAGGTACTACACTGCTTCCCACAAAATTCACTGGCCTCTAGTTTACTTACACATCCTGCCTATAACACATAACAGACCTCTGGAAAGTTAATAAAAGAGAGATATATAATTGTGCCACCCCACTTTTGGTCACATTTTTCTCCTCACAAGACTTTGACACATTTTAAGCTAGCAAGAAAGAGTCTGGAAACTGGGAGGTCAAGGGCAGAGAATTACTCACTTTATTATCTGTGTGCGTTGCCTTAAACAACAGCATCTGCAACACTTCCAAACTGCAGTTCTGACTAACACCTATTGACAGATTTCGTTCCTGCCCACTTACGTGTTTCATGAAGAAAGCACCTTTCATGGAAGGGTCCCACCTTAATAGTGTTGCTTAAAACATGAAAACATTTATCCTCAGTAGTGATTTTTCTCCATCTTTCCTCCTTCTGCTGATGCTCCTTAGCATAATGCCTGTCTACCTGATGTCCTGAAAGAGGCCACCAGTAAAAACCTTAGGCCACTTTCCCCTCTCTTCCCTTTTTATAACTGGTTCAAGAAAGAGGTAGCCAGTTGGCAATGTGGAGTATTCAATGGCAATTGAAATCTGGTGTGTGCCAGGTGTGACGAGTACTGGGAAAAACCTGGAACCTTCCCAAATGACCTGCAATTGCCACAGTCACAGCACAGGGACAAAAGGGGCTTTTCCATGAGCCAGATGCTTCTAGGTCATTTATAAAGGATTATTCAATTATCTAATAATTAAACCTTTAGGTAATGAAACCTTTAGGTAAAAAGGAGGAGGGGGAAAAAAACCACTAAAGATTTTGCTTCAGCAGATGTAAAGCTGACACATCTGCCTGCCTTGATACTAACAAATTGGTTCTTTCAATATGTTTCATTTGTTCTCCTGCCAATTGCTGATCTCTTGTCAATTTGCTCTCAAACTTGGAAGAAAATTAAATGGTTTGATGACATATCGGTTCCTGTATTTTATCTTTGAAATGCAAAATATATATTTCAATGATCTTAGAAATGTTCTGCGTCTTTGAAATCTTTGCAAATGTAAGATGTTGGGCTTGATCCCCATCTGGAATATAAGGGCGTAGCTGCATCTAACTAAACTAAGCGTTAGCGTTTTATCCCAGCTGGTGATCTTGTCCATAGATTTTCCATAGATTAATACAGAACATGTTCTGTATTTATTTAGAAATATGCACTATAAAAGAGGTGCCTCCCTATATGCTTTAGGCCTTTCTGAATATACCTATACTAGATAATTGCCTGAAACTGTTTCCTAATGGCCTTTAACTACTCAAAATGAAACAACACAACTGTCAGCACAGCCAATCACACACGGAAAGAAAAATGATAGCAGCATTAACTGCAACAATCACCTGCTCTATAAACATTATTAAAATAATGGAAACAGTATGTTGGCTGTGCCATAATATCCAGGTTAAAACCCCAGGCAGGCCCAATATTCCAAGTTACAGGTTGTAATTTATATACCTATAATTTACACTGTACTATAATTTATACAACATTTATGGAAATGCAGGCTCAAAAGGATGGGCTAGTGACTGGGATACTCACTTAATTCCTTGCTCTGCAGCCACTTTCTTAGTCTCAAAGTCACACAAGCATTTTGGCAGCACAAGTGGAACTCTGACGAATGCCTGTGCTTCATCCCTGTGYGTGCTTGGGAAAGCGTCCGGCCTGCCAGGGATCATCAGCTCAGTCCATACTTGTTATTGAGACCTAAACGTGACCTGGGAACTCTCCATATTGCATGCCCAGCACGTGGGAAGCTGCTCGGCACCTAGCACAGCCACAGTTATTCAAACACAGGTAGGAGAAAAGAGGGAAGAGGGGGAAATAACAATGTCCTGATCAGTCCAAAGGCTGAAACTCATCCCATCCCTCCTCCGCTTGGAAAGAGCAATTCARTTGCCCTGAGCCCATAAGCACATCCGTAACCAAGCAGGTGGTGTCTTCACGTGGGAGTCTTGATTTCAGGTTCCTGCCCTAGGGATGGCTAATGTATTTTATCCATGAATTGTTTAAAATAAAATCATTTGTCATAGAAATGAATGGAAAAAGACTCATTTTCAGAGCCACTGCCACTATGGATGGCTAATATAGATGAAASTGCTTACATTTAGGCATTCTTGACTAAAAACAATGGCTTCCTTCTCTTTATGCTAAGTTTACCCATCTGTAAAGCAGACACATTACAGTTTACCTAACTCAGAGAAATGGGATAATACAGCTTTGGCAYGAGAAAGGCTCCATCACATTGCTTTACTAGGCATAAAAAGGTAATAAGAATATATGATTTTAAATCAACATTAAGATAGTGTAGACTCTGGGACATTTCTGATATTGCTTTGGCTGGATAATGCAATTTAYTTTCCAGCAGGTCTCTTGCAATGCTTGATATTCCGCGGAGCCAACCTGTGCTACAAGATGTACAGAGCTAATCTGCTGAGAAAAGGAATCATAAACAAGACTATCCTGCATTATTTTATTCATGAAAGCATTATTCCAATCTGTGAAATCTTGAAGTATGGGCTGGATCCTGAGATTTTAGTCACGCTGATATATCCCAAGTTGGCCGGTGTTAGAAATTTCTTAATTCCAGAGGAGCAATGTGATGCCATATTTGAGACTGCCATATCTGTTTAAAAACTTGCTCTCATGAGGTGTTTTTATCCGACTGAGCATTTTTCTTTTTAATGGCACAAAGGAAAGGCCGACATCACTCTATTGCTTACAGTTTCCCAAGCAGCCGGTCCAAGCAGGACAGTGATTGCCCTGGCAGCCAGATTCCCGGGTGGAAGTGACGGCATCCGGCACGGGAAGGACGCCGTGTGCCTTCGCCGGGAGCACCACAAGGACAGGGATCCCTGTTCATGTTGTTCTCCTCCAGGAGCTGGGCCCAGGTTCTTGTAATCCGTACAAAGCGTCCGCACATTCCTTACAAGTTTGCCATCGTTATTTTCAGGAGCATTGTTTTCACAAGGAAATCCTCCGGGATACACAGAAATGAAACTTGTTATCTCTTTGATGAGTTTATTTTGAAGATTCAGAGGAGCCTTGGACAGCAGATACAAAGAGGAGGGTGAAAATTCAGAGAGCAGGGACAAGACCTGGTAGAAAGGAAACTAATTTCTTTAAAAATGACTACTCAGGGGTCATCTCCCAGTGTAATTTCACAYTGCTAATCCACACCAAAGCAGCATATATAAATTTGCACTAAAATGTCATTAGATATCATCCCTAGAAATTGTTTTTTGGGGGTGGATCCCAAGGCCCATGGGGACTCGGATTGGRAGACCTTGCTTGATCAGATGCTGAGAGCTGTCTCCTATGACAGTCCTGGGTACTAAGCCACTGCTAAACATCTGTCTTGTCACAGATTAGTTCTCTATGTACTTCAAACTGAACCATGTCACATATTTGGCAGGAAATGTAATCCCTCCACAAAGAGGATTTGATCCACAGTGTGATCCTGTAGGAACAGCTCCCAGTAAAGCCCCTGCATTTCAGTTTTGACACAGGGACAAACATGGCACCACGAGAGCAAAAACTCCTTTCCTTGGTGTTCCTCAGGGCCCAGATGGAGCAAAATGAGATGAACTGCAGATATGAAATGCACAGTGCACAAAAAAAGGAAAAAAAAAAAAATCCTGTGTCGGAATCCATAAGGAGAAACAGGATTTTTTGAAACTGTTCTCCAAGGCCCCGAGTGACATGCCCTCAGGCAAGCAGCAGCACCAGAATTATGAGGAAAAAGACGCATGGCTTTTGCTGGGAACAGCAGCCAACAAAGAAATCACTGTGTGCACGACAAATCACGGACTCTCCTCTAGAGCTGACAGCTCCGGGATTCTCCCCATCATCCAAACTCCCGGTCTCGAGGCTCTCCTTGACTTCCATGTTCCTTTCTTCTCATGTTCAGCATCTTAGATCAACATAACAAACGTAAGTCATGCCTTTCTGCCCCTCCTCACTGACTTTGCTGCCTAGATTAATGATAGCACCATCTCTCCTTATATGCTCTCYCAGTGTCTTCATGTGTCACTCCCACTTGCTGAAGAGTACATAATTGGAATATATTGCCCTTCTTGCCTTAAAATCCCAGGCGTGAATCTCAGCAGTTGCTGGAAGTCTTCATAAAAAAAAAGAGGAAGAGAGGGAGAGTGAACCTGCAGTTATCTCCTGGTATGGYTGTTATCAATCTCCTCTAAAATAATGGAATAAATATTATGAGCATAAAAATCATCTGGAACAACAGCGGAACCATGACCAATAAATAGTTTGTTTTTTCAAAGAGCAGATCATGCCAGACAAATGTAATTGCTTCTTCAATATTTTCTGGGTTAGTGGATGGAAGGAAAAGAGTGGCTGCAATACAGCTGAGCTTTACTATAGCATTTGATACAGTGGCTCACAAAATCTTATTAGAAAAATAATTTATAATGTCTTGGGTAAGAGTGCTGTCATGTGGATTGAACACTGGCTGCAGGAATGTAAACAAAGGATAATGAGTCATGACAAACAGCTCTGTGCTGAGCTCTGAAGAGGTATCCAGTTGGGTTGCCACAGGAATTGGTGTTAAGCCCAGCTTTATTTTACATATTTATTAATGCTCTGGAAAAAAGAGATGAACAGCCTGTGAATTAAATTCACAGATGACACTAAATTGCTCGCTGTTGTTAAACCCATTCAGGACAGAGAGATTACACAGAATGAAAGCAGAAAGGATGCGACTGCAGAGAGTCAGTGACCAGGTTTCCTGTGCAAATATACAAGGGAGGGTTTTATGCTACAGCTGGTGATAAGGGGAGTCCACTGGCAGACCAACCAGAAGGACCTTTCATTTTGTCTATTAAAGGCTGAGGCAATGAAGGAACAGCAAAACCAGCCAGGACGTATTTAACCGCAACATCTTGCAAGGAGGACCCCGGAAAAGACTTCAGTTTCATTGTCTAGTCTTGATAAGTTCTAATGTTTGGAATGTTCTAAGATTTTGCCCAGTCACACACTATAAAGCAGCATACAGAAACGTAATAGAAAGTCATCTGTCTTCACATCCTTATACGATGTCGCTCTGCTGAGGAGAAGTCAGCAGTAAGAATCTTGCCGTTTTCTTTTGTTTTACGTACAATATTAACATGAAGAAATTACATGTCGTAAAAACAGCCGCACAGGTAATAAGCTCTTTCAGGAACTTCAGAGTCTACAAGTAACTCAATCCCAGGAACTGAATCTGCTAAGAAACATTCAAACAAAAATAAATTCCCCAGCTACTTGCAACCACTCCCTAAATAGAGCCCACATTACAAATTCAGAAAGAAGAAATTTCCAAGCACTGTGCTCTGCGGACTATGGAAAAATGGTGGAAGTATTTCATTGTCCTAATCTGTTTTAGTGAGGCTTTCTGCTGGGTGCTTAACTACAGSAAAATTTTATTTCTTTATTATCCATTTATGGAACACATTTGTAAGATGAATTGGATATCGATCTAAATTTTATGAATTTTGGGGATATAAATGTAAGAAATGTTGATAGTTTCAATTTCTTTTAAAGGTGGAGAAGATGGTCTATATATTTGTGTATATTTATCAAAWGGAAATATAGAAGTCTGTCTCTCTACAACTTTATAGTCAGAGAGTCGGAAAATCTAAATAGAGTGTAGAGCTAACCAGACTCTTCAGTAAAAATACAATTCTGCCTCTTAAGATAACTACCAGGCTCACCCAAAATGAAGCCAAGTGAAACCACCATGAAYGTCTCTTGTAAAAAATGTTTCTCAGTAACTGCAGCCTGAACAAATAATTCCACAAGACCGGAAGCTATTGAGACCTGATTTCCTAYACCTTTACATCTTGAATTTGCTTGACTTTGGGGACCCTGGAAATGCAAGTTCAAGGTCACATTTTTTCATTGCTGGAGCCATTGAAAACTGTCCTTCCATGTGGACTCTTCAGCATATGTAAGTTTACAATGTAACTGTTTCAATGAGGTTATTTACATTTTTTTTTTGAAAACTTCCTTTTTTTCTTTTCCAACTACCCTTGAAGACAGCTGAGTTCAAAAGTACCRAGGTATTCAATATAGATTTTGGTTTTATACAAAATTATTATTTGAATGACATAAAACACTACTGTTTGGATGTATTATTTTGCAGGTGAGTATTCCACCATCACTTTTTTAAGGCTGGTGAGAGTAAAGTCCTTGGGCCTGATTCACATTTGGACAGACCAGGAATAGCTAATTTGATGTTAGAAAAAGCCCACAAATGTTGATAAATTCAATGAGTTGACAGACTGAATGACTGAATTACAATTTTACTTTTGATTCAAGAATTCAGCACCTCTTTTCTGTGGAGCATTTGCAGAAACTTTTCCTTCCACCATTATTTTTTTTGTGTTGTTCAGAAGTTAAAGCCGCGTTTGCCATGAAAAGTTATGTTGAACTGGTTTATGGCAGCAAGCTGGCASTGTCTTTAAATCCGCACAGAATTGTGATCATCTGACAGACTCACAATACTTTAATTCTGTACTATACTATTTTCCATAGAAGCAATATCCTCAGTGCTAGTTTGAATGCCTAGAATGTTAAGTGTCTGGCTCTGGCTGAGCCTCTGCATTTCAATCTGTGAACACGTAGCACATGGCCCTTGATTACTACTTTTAAATTGATCTGTGTCTGCTATGAAAATATATTGCTTCATAAAAGTCTTTCGGAGTATCAGCTTCCAAATTAATGCTTTTTCTCTCAAGCTCTGACTTTGAGAGCTCGCAGCACAGAACCGCGCAGTCCAGCTACTTGAATCAAATTGAAATCCATCCATCTGCAATTCAGATCCAGATTCTTTCGGTGCGGCTGGCTCGTCACTAGGTAAAGAGCAGCTGTTGTCCTGTTAAAGTGACTGTAAATAATTCTGAGTTAATGCTCAGAGAGAGGAATTCGCCCTGCGGCGGCAGGGACCGCTTAGTGCCCGGCACGTCCCTGGGCTCGCCCTTGGTGCCKGGGAGCACTCGCTGGAGCTGGGCTGGTTAACGCCAGCCTGGGGTCACATCCCTAGGGATGGCAGCACCGAGGAGCCTGTGGGCTGCGATGGGCACGACTGGGAAGCACTTGTTAGTTACAGAGGGCTGTGGGGTCCCCATACAGAGCTGGAATTGCAGCCCTGTGGTCCGGCTCAGGGCAGGAGAGCAGAACATCGACCTCCTTGTGCTCTCTTTTTGCCCCCAGGAGCCAGCTACCTTTTCCCCTAGCTCACTGGAGCTCTCTATGGGAAGCAGTGCAAGGTGGGGAAAGCTGTGCCTACAGCAGAGATCCAACCAGGCGTCTAAAGGAGGAGTTTTCCAATGAAAAGAGATAGGCCCTAACCAAGAAGGAAGGTGCTTCTTGTTAAAGCTGTTGAATCAGAATAGCAAATGAATCATGATGTGATAGCACTGTTTGAAAGGGTGTTTTGAATGGAGCTGTCAGCAAGTATTTTAATAGCAACTCTCCAGTTTCTGCTTTATGGGGCTTTATATTTTAACCACGAAAAGAAAACATAAGTAACAAGGAGGGATTTAGGAATTGTTTAGTGTTTGGCTGTTCAAAGGAAAAAAGAAAAAAAAAAAAGCCCTCCACATGCATTGCAAATAATGAAAATTGCCATTATGTTTTTTTCCTCCATTTGCTGATGCTAAACACTGTAATAATGCAAAGTCCTTATGATTTTCTAAATCTCCTCAATAAGGAGGATATTATCTACTTATTTAATTACCGAATCTCCAACGGCAAGAGCTGTTACCACCAGCAGCTCAAACTCATTCACTCAGTTCCCCTCCCTGATTAAAGGGTCTTTGCAGTATAAAGAAATAAATCAATCAAAAGCCAAAACTGCCGACAGATGACAGAACAAAAAGAAAAAAGCACTTCAGGGACAGATTTTCAATGGCTCAGCACCCACAACTGAGATTATTCTGTTGAAACAACTCAGCCCTCCTTTAGGCACCTAGGATAGAGCCAGATAGTTCAAAGTGCCCAACCAACACGTCTTCAGAAAATCCCCCCCGAGTGCAGCTGTGTGCCCTATAGGGGACTGCAAGTCAACCCCCCGGGAGGAAAGTCATCAGCATCACCCMTTCTGCAGGAAACGCAGCGCTGACATATTATCATGCTCATCAGTGCTCTTAACATTGTTTACTATGAGGAAAACTGGCAGCCAGGTATATCAAAAGAAGTTATTTTTACCACATTTCCACAGAAAGAAGCAGTAGCCCTGAACCTTGCTTCCTTCTGCAGCACTCAAAACCAGATGTCCATATTGCAGCACAGAGCTGTTACCAGTTTGAGTATCAAGCTTCAAATTGAATGCTACTGTCTGTATGGCATTCCTTGGGGGTATAGAGACATCCTCAGGTTGCAATTTTCCAAACATTGATTAGAGGAAAACCAAATCTTGAGTAACAATTCTAGAGCACTTTACAGCTTATAAAAGCAACAATAGCTTTATCTGAGAACTGTGAATACAGTCCAGAGGCCTTYTAGCACATCCTCACCTCCACAAGAAGCATTTGGTGGGATCAGCATGCTACCTCTTTATTCCAGAGATATACAAAAAGTTTAGTTAACAATTCCTTTCTTCACAGCCCACAGCTGTGTTAATATTCTGTCAGACTCTCCTTTGWCATCCTACTAAGCCTCAGAGCTCACGTGCAAAGTGATACAAACCGAACTCARCATTTCTCTAGCCTGCTGTCGTATCCTGACACACCTAGGCCTGAATATCTCAGCTCTTCATGACAGAGCAATGCTACTGTCTGACACACGCTTAAAAGGAGACAGTGACCTCATTTTCCCGAGGAAGCTTTCCTGAGAAATTCCTAGATTTTAATCATGGAGCTGCAGATGATGGAAGCTTCGTGGAATTGCTGTACCACGATTTGCATGACAACCCCTAAAAAAGCAACCGAATCAAAGCCCCGCGTTGCCTAGGACTGCTACACAGTGTCATTTCTATTTTGATTAGCCCGATGAAAAGCTGTGTTAAGTTTTAGAAACTTCTCCCCAACTCCACTTTCAAGTCAATATACAGTTGAAGGCTACCTGCCTTTCCTATTTGCTCTGTGGTTGTTAAGGAGATGAAATTCTTTCTGTATGCACCAGGTATCCCTTACACAATGAGACAGAAAAATTGACATTATTATATTGCACAGTGGGTCATATTTATGAATTGCTGCATGCTCCATCAGAGATCTAAATAATGTAATGTTTTGGATAGGTGCAAAGGGCCTGAATAGCTCCAGCTTCCATTGATCTCCCTTCTAAACTTCTTATGGGCTGATTTGAAAAGGCAGAGCTTCCTCCAGATCAATGCAACCCAGCAAAATGATTTATTCARGACAGAAAAGTAAGGAAAAGGCTTCACAGCAATCTGACTTTCTGCCTACTCCTTTCCCCTTACCACAGAGAACTAATGCAAGGTTCATGTCGCTGAAAATACATATCTCCAGTAGCTACTTAGGCCCACAGAGCTCAGCTGAGTTATCTTTTAGTTCACATCAATGTGCATGATAGCTGGCTTGCAGTGAAGATTTGTTTCTGGTATTTGTTTAGTGTCTTCTGTTTTAGGGAGCTCTGTGGAGGTGAGTTTTACATGGTGCACACATCACTGCAGCTCTAACGCCCAGCTGGAATTGGGGACCTGCCGGCTGCCAGCCACAACCGGCGGCTGCACCAGGACCCAGGGAYGTGCTGGAGCTTGGGGATGCCCAGAGAACGTTTTTCCATGGGGCTCACAGCACAAAACCCTTGCGATCATGCAGTGTCCTCACCCCACCCTGGCTCCAGAAGGAAGGGACAGGGCAAGGCCAGTGGGAAGGGACCCACGGTGCCTTTCAGCTGCTCTCTGGCCTCCTGGCGTACGATGAATTCCCCCTTTCCCCTGCTCTTCCTTTGGCGCCTTCCTGGGAATGCAGACTGCAATGCCTCAGCCTAATTTCATGTTCTTTAAAACCGAGATCCGCACACTTCGCAGCAAATAAATATTAAATATATAAACATGCAAGTCGCCGCCTATGCTTATGTTCTCCCTCAATGTAACTTATGTAGATTGCTGCCTATGTGCATAGCTCTCATTACAAACAAAACATGAAAGCCAATGCATATCCTGAAAAGCTATTTTTCTTTATTGCAACAGCRTTACATGAAGCCTACTAACATAAACAAAGATTGGACTTGGCTGTTTTTGAACAAATAACCGTTTATTGTCAAGGCTTTTCAGGAGCTTTTATTTCCCTTTCTGAAAAACACGATCCGGTGCCAACCTAACAAATGTGTAACATTAAGCAATAAGCAAAATAATGGGACTCCCTGCCACACTGGTTTATAGGCAACTTTGGATTGTCACAGTTGCACAGATCTAAGCTAAGACAGAAACTCAGCTAAGTAGCACAGACACATTAAACCAGAACCCCCTGGGGAATCCTTTGGGGCACAATTGGATCTTTCCATGCTACAACCAGCCTAGCGGACCGGTGACGGAGGAGCCCCCGTGTCCTGCCCGCCTGCCATCCCTGCCATGGACCCAGGGCCATCACACAGGCCGCGAGCAAAGCTCTGGCYCTCGTTCAACTCCCATGCTCAAGTCATCCCCCATCGCCTGAACGGAGCCCTACGCAATCCCACAACAACCTACCCGGTGGACAATGAGCAGAGATTATTCAGCTTCCTTGTACCGCGGCTAAACAGCAGCTTCCTTCCTGCCCGTGATTATGGTTGTGATTAACTGCACGGTTCAAGGTGAAAGAATAACGCGGTTCCAGGCGTATATGGCTTCCCTTAACCCCAGCAAAACACAGCGCCAGATATTTCAATTAGTGTGCACYGAGGTCACGAAATCAATTTCTTATCAGCCAAAAACACACATACTGTAAATTTCGTTTTCAAACCATAATCTCTAAATTAAATCTGTGTACCTAAAAAATATACGGTGCAAAATTGCACTACGTCAGCCCCCTCGCTTGCAGCCCAGCAGAATTTCACAAACATCACCTGGCTTTGTGTTCTATATTTAGAGCACAATGTTTGGTTAGATCCTCATCTTCCTGGAGAATGTCATTATCTCTTTCTTTGGCAAATAGAGGCACAAAGTGTCAATTACCTTCTTAAACCCTCCTCTACCTACAGCTCGAGCCRGGTTTGATATTCTGTCTGCAAGCAGCTCGGTCGGCAATTTTTCACAGTCATACACAGAAAAATTGTGCACCAGCATATCATCCCAGATAAATTACACATTTCAAATGTGGTTACAGACAACTTCACCACTTCTGCACAGTTTACGCTGGAGGAGAAGAAAAAATCCCAAAGAAAACACTTTTCTACTATTAAACGCTAYGAGTTATTGAACGCAGGCAAAAGTAAAATGAGTACTGCGGACTGGTATGATAATATATGGAAATCAACATAGCTGCATAGAAATGACAACCTCTTCTCTTAGGAGTCTAATTCTTTATGATACTTTCTTTTTTATGAGGGTAACACTAACTTCATAGCCCCAGAGGCCGCTGCTGAATCCGACAGCTMTAGGTGCTCTATGATGTGTAGGAGATATCTCCAGGAAGTGGAATTTATGCAAGCTATTTCTTTCCAAAAAAAAATTTTTTTTGAGATTGCTTTACAGTTTTTAATGGGAAAGGCTACTTTTTATTCACATACCTATATATACGTAGATCCCTGCCTATACAATTGCACATATTTAATATTTGTCCCTGAATGTCCATATGTTCTGGAGGTATCTTACATCTCTTCATTTCAGACGGGCAAGTAAGAAGAACACATTGCTCCTGCTGCACCTTTTGGGAGCAGGTTAGGTGCTACAGATAGAGAGGTGAGTCATCTCCCTGCTAGACACAAAGCAAGCACACTCTGAGGTAATTAGTTTAAGGCTTCTTAAATGATTTTCCCATATCCTCTAAACATGCAATGCATTGATTGATTTTTAGGGCTGTAAGGCAGGATGAAAAGGGTATTGTCTACACAAAGGAAGTTAGCGTTATTTGGCAAGGGTTAAAACACATTTTGAATTAAACAAATAGGAAACCGTCCATGTGCAGATGATCAGCTTGGAAGTTTGGGTGCATTTTTGAGAAAGTCAACTAAATCTTTTTTTCTTTCTCTTTTTCTTTTTTCTTTTTTTAACCACATCATCTACACATACTTTTAAATCTCTTTGGATGCAAACAGTACTAATTCAAAAGAAAAAGTGGATATGATTAAAGATGTAAYGAAAGGAAGTTGTGTTTCTTCCTTGCCCATTAAAAAGTCCATTACTGCACTTTAGTCATGCTCAGCGTACAATTGCAAGAAAATGTAAACAAAAATCATGCAAAAAAAAMCCCCAAAAAA